>JAWRVZ010000082.1:1217500-1597500 GCA_037043235.1 Rhodeus uyekii
TGAAAGCATATATCGTTCTTACGCTTCTCAACGAGCAGCGAGTGCACATAAAGCCCGCCTTCTCTGATTTGATTTGTTTTCTCAAATATTTTGACATTGACGAGCGGTTACCAACCAATGAGTATGAGGCTTAGATAAACACACACACACACACACACACACCTGCTTCTGTTCTGACGCACGCTCTGCTCAGCGCCGCTCCGGATTGAAGAACCCGGTTGTTAAAAGACGGGACGAAGCTGAATTTATTGAGAAAGCACATTAGGCAGGCAGAACGCAAGAAAGTATGCAAGTATGCATGACTTCGCGAATATGCAAATTTACGCATGACTTCACTTAGCGACTTTTTGGCCAGGCTTTAGCTACTTTCCTTTGAAAGTAGTTGGCAACATTGTGTCTGATATCCTGGGAAACAATTTCTCTCACATCACGATGAAGCAATGCTGCTTTCTACAATATGGCTGTCGATATGGCGGTATTTTTGAATTTTTATTTTTCAATGAATATTTTTGGAAAGGCCGCGAAACTTGAACCGCGAAGTGGCGAGGGATTACTGTATATACATACAAAGATTTTGATGAAATTGTTAAATGCCAGATCAGTGGCCTCATTAAACATCGGACTGTTGTCATAGTGTTCTTATACACTAAACTTCACATACATTTCCATTCCATAATAATGAAAGACCACCCATTCGCTGTGATATTTAAAACTTTTATTTTCTCAGTGGTACTCAGTCTTCTCCCACAGTCTGGAGGCCTGATTCCTGCCCATGAGAACACGGATCATCAGTCCCCAGCCAGTCTCAGGCTTTTACAGCTGTGGACATCATTAACGTCCCCGTTGGGCAGAAATAAGGTTACATCCAGTACAGTGAGAGCAAGCAACCGTAACATTTCACCATCACAAACATAAACCGCTCGCACTTGCTCTGAACTTCTAAACATTTTCCAATCAGTGTCTAAACTGAATAATGCCCCTCAAATCAAGTTGCTAAGTGTGGGGAACTACTTTTAAGCAATAATGTGGCCACATTTAACAAGGAGGAAAACCCTCTCTTGCTCCTTTTTAGTTCTCATGATAATTGTTAATCAACAGGCCTCACAATGCTGCCATCCCACATGTCGTTCTTCATAAGGATTTACAAATCTGTGTGCTGGGATTCCACATCTGATTGGTTTGTCTCGGTCTTGGGGGACGGGCTGGTGGACCGGTCTTCCTCAAAGGGACTGTCTTTTGCTGGAGAGAAGCGAAACTCCTCTGGCACTTGGTCTTCGGGATTCTCTTTTTTATAAAAGCCCAGCTTTGTCAAGAGTTTGTTTATCTCAGTGCGAGTCATTTCAGATAATGGGATTCTCTGGAAGACAAATGCACATCAGTGTCAGATAAGATAAGTGAAATGCATTGGTTATGAAGGCAGGTACGTCGCTTCGGTGCTTAATAACGATAAATGTTAAAAGACGTCAAATTTGTAGAGGAGGAATGTGTCTTTTGCTAGAGGTTAAAAATAAAACTGCATGAGTCTTGTGGTTTTGGTTGCACTTTGGCTCTGCGTGGATAAATGTGGTTAGACACACCCGTGGATACAGGACATCTTAATGTTATTTTTGATCTATTTTTCTCGTTTGTTGTGACATACGTGACCGCTCTTAAATACACTGCTCAAAAATATTCCATTTGACTTTTTTTCTTTTTACAGCCTTCCTGTAGCTCAATCAGTAGAGAGTGGCGCTTACAACGCCAAGGTCATGGGTTTGAAAGAAAGCAAGAACTGATTAGAATATCAATGTGTTTCTTGAATGCAATGCAAGTTGCTTTGGATAAAAGCGTCTGACAGATGCATGAATGTAAAATGTAACACTTAATCATCACAGTATGACACCAAGTCAGTTAAATTTCAGGGATATCAATCTGTCTAGTAAGGAAGCAGAAGCGACTGTGAATCAGTTTCACCTGCTTTGGAGCAAATGAAAGTGACATCAGGTGCAATGGAGAGGCAGCAGACAATGGGCAAAACGGGAATGGTTTTGCTGGTGGAGGCCATTGACAATTATTCTCTCCTTATTCTTCCAGACTGATTTGTCTTTAGGTTTGTGTTTTGTTTGGGTTCTTGTCTCTGTCTGTATCATGAGGCAGTTCCTGCAACACAATCCGGTTACACAGGCAGTCCTGCTCCTCCGGGATGATCATCCATACAGGAGGTACAGTGTGTCTCCCAGCACAGTTTCAAGAGCATGGAGGAGAAACCGGGAGACAGTAACACAAGGGAGACTGATGGGCAACAACCAGCAGGAGGACTGGGATCTGCTCCTTTGTGTGAGGAGGAACAGGAGGAGCTGCCAGAGCTCTACAAAATGACCTCCAGCAGGAACTGGTGTGCATGTTTATTCATGATGGTCAGGCGTCCTCTAGTGGGGTCACACAGACCGCCAATGGTTCTCTTACTGCTGTTAGGTATGATAGAATATGTAAATAAAGATTTCCAAATTGAATAACGCATTATGATCTAATCTGTAATTCAAGTGTTCCCTTTATTAGCAGTGTATTAATTATTATAGGCTAATCAAAGTGTTTTTGAGTAAAGTTATAGTTTGGAAGATGCATTCATTACACTCATTGTAACTTAAAAAAAAATAGAAAATAACATCTTATTTTGCAATGTGGAAATGATTTTATATGAACTTCCTATTCATTAGCTACTAAATAAATAAGAAAAAGGTGCAGTAAATGATAAAGACCAGTGTATTTATAATTAGCACAATGCATTCAAATAAGATAAGAAATAATGTTTCAAAAATCAAATATTTTCTACAGCTAAAAATAACTGGAAACGGATGAGACCAGACACGTTAAATTGTACATTTTTCAATGCATGCAATTTACACTATGTAAAAATAGCTGTATTTTCTTTGCAATAAGTGTAAATGGTAGTTAGATGCCATTTGCACTTCAGTGTTGCTGTTCGTTAAACAACATGCGATATGCAAATCCAGACATATGCAAATGACAATTCCCAGAACTGGTTTCCGACAGTTGTGGGTTACACTCAAACTCCATAGAACAATGCTAGTGCTTGTGTTTTTCTACACTGGAGTTAAGAGTTACTAGTTTGAGATTGTTATATGATCATTTCAAACTAACATGAATTACTCTGATTGGCTTCATCGCTCTCCTTTCCACCATTAAGCTGGTGTGTGGTGAGCGTTCTGGTGCAATATGGCTGCCATTGCATCATCCAGGTGGATGCTACACACTGGTGGTGGTTGAGGAGATTCCCCTCCTCCTATGTAAAGCGCTTTGAGCATCTGGCAAAGCGCTCTATAAATGTAACAAATGATTATTATAATTATTACTTACATCTAGTTCTTCATAGTAGTGGTTGAGGAGGATGAGTTCAGGGTCGGCTCCAGGAACGTGTTTCATTACCAGGTTGTGGCTGAACGGATGAACATTAAGGATGTACTAAATACTTTAAGCTTTCAACTACCTGACAGATTTCAGAAAAAGGGGGAGAATTACACCCATCTCTGTCACTGCAAACTGAAAAAAACATGTAAATTGATCTATTTGCATTCCAGGCGAAGAAAGAAATGATTGAAAGGTGAGGGATGTGGATACACCACTGGGTGTCAGGTGACAATGACCTGAACAACCGAAAGTTAATCTGTTTTAAATCTGTAACTCAGTAAAAGATTTGCAGAACAGACTTCTGAACACATGGTAAGCGGATCCTGCCGTGGCCTGAAGATGCGCGTTGAAGCTTGAGAACTGAAAAGTGAGAAGGGAGTGCTATATGTGAATGCATAAACAATGTAGGGACGATTCGGAAATCCATTGCCGCTTGTATATATATTCTTTTCTTTTTCTTATTTGTACCTATATTCTTTTCTTTGTCTTATTTTTCATATATTCTTTTTCTTATTTGAATGAGTTGTAAAGAGTGATTTATAATCAAGTTATATAAAGTTAGGGATTTGTATTAGTAAAAACCTTTTTTTACTTTTCTGTATTTTTCCATAGAGTAAGAATGCTTATTGTCTGCACGTCTCATCAGAGAGAACATGTTATCAGAATGTTTTGGGAACTTTCTGTTGATTGTTGGAGCCTGAGCCGAGTTCAGCCTTGGAGAAGCTGTGTGTGTGTGTGTTAATATGATCTGTATTGGTGAGGTGATTAACTGGCACCATCAGGAGACGGAATAACTTGTTCTTGACAAGCCACGTCACTAACCCGTCAACCATGTGATCAACGCAGATATGCTTCAGACTGTCTGCTCTTGTGTGGAAAATTACTTGTTTTGTTTATCTGTCTTTCTTTCTTTGCCAATCAGAATCATTTAACCGCCATCATTGACGTTGTTAGTAGCCTCTGTTAGAGTATAATTGGTGTAACAATGTAATTGTATGTGGGGCGGCCTACGAACTCCTTGTGAGACCTGAAGCTGGCTTCTGCTGATGAAACTGCAAACTAAACTTCACTAAAATGTCTTCTATTGACTGCACTTCTGACTCCTGCTCTTCATTCATCATATCTGGTCCTCGGGTCTTAACTGTAAATCCCCTACAACAAAAGATCAAATAAATTAATTTGTGATCAAATTTGAAAGAATGAATAACGAATTTATTACTTTGGGGGGGAAAACACTTTACAAATGGACAAATATATAGGAATTACATTATTTAATATGTAGTTAAATGTATCATAATACAGAACGCAAATCATTTTAAAGGCAACTTTATTTGCTAATTGCTTTATCCAATGATCAATTCCGTTTAAAATATGTGGAAGCAGTCAACTGATGTTCTTGTTATGAAGATATATATATATATATGAAGTTATATATAACCTCAATTTTTAAATACTGTATGTCCATTTAAATGATCAAATTGAGCTTCAAAGTGCATGTTTTTGAAAGCGAAATTATTATTATCTCCGTGTAAACTTGAACGACGTCATGCATTTGTGATTCTATATAAAGTCACATCAGCACCTACTGGTCTGGCAGAAGAATAAAGCAATTTACCGTTTTCATTGGTCCGTGTGAACAGGGATCATTGTCTGTGCGCGGAAAACACAAAAGAACAAACGTTTCTGTTTTTAGCAAATCTTTGTCGTGCAAACGTACCCTTATGCTCATTTTTATTGCTGATCTTGTGCTCCATGACGTGACTGAAAAGGATACTAAAGAGGAATGTCCTGGGTCACAAAGGCCTTGACCTGTTATGAATTGAGAGAAGAAAGAAGAAAATAATTCTCCATAACCAGGTGAGTTGATGCTTTTTCATTATTATGATTATTTTGTCTACAGAGCATATTTCTATCAATTCCGCAATACTCACCTCCCTCAGCCTATTCAGCTGTCATCCACCACACGTCTGCAGGTGAAAGTTGAGAAATAAGACATGAAGAAACGTTTTAAATGCATTCAAAATGAATTTGATCGGCTCCAAGAGAGCTGACGACAGCGCTGGGACTTCATGATTTGACACATTTTAACATGATTTCCACTCGCATACATTTCTCTAGACCTGCTTTCGTTGCTTGGCTTACAAAGAAATAAAAATGTAACCAACAGCACAATTATGTGTGATATTGCTGCTTTACAACACTTTATTAAACAAAAGGTTAATATTGAGTAACTTGGATTTTTTAGACAGTATTATTGAAAAAAATCAAAGCAGAATTAAGCGTTGTGCATCTCTGAATTAACACACAGTGGCTTTGTTTCATTCCTGAATGATTCTGAGATTTTCAAGTGGTTGAGTGAATAATTCAATGACTCACATGGACAGTCGCCACCTACTGGTGTAAGATGTGAACTGCAGTGAGAAAACCACTAACACTAAAACAAGCTCACAAATCTCAAACACATCAGCACTCTCAGGGTTCATAGCACATCAGTTCAAAAAAATTCCATGACTTTTCAATGACAAATTATAATTCTCAATGACATTTTAATGATTTTTGGTACTTGATTTTGTACAGTCAAAAAATATGATACACGTACCTGTATCAAAACCAGAAGAAACGCATTTAAAAACAAAAGCAGTCTACAAAAAAAAAAGCAGATTGTCCTATCTTTTATTCAGAGAACTTTAGTACTTATAAAATAAATACTTATTTGACACTTGAAAATCAACTAAAATGAAGTTATCATTTTATATTTAAAATACAATTGACAATATTTATCTTTGTTCTTGCAAAATTTGACCATTTTTACTAAATTCTCCTGCATCAAAATGATCCCAAGCTGCATATCTGGTGGGGTCAAAAGTGAAAAAAAAAAATCAAATGTGCATCAAAATGCATATTCCCATTTGGCAACTCCTCCCCGTCACGTAATTTCTGAAACTTTATAAGATTAAAGGCAGTTAACAACTGGCCAATTGTCGCGCGATGCGGCTCTGGCTGTCAGGCGGTATAAATAGCATAAAGCGCGTCAGAATCATGACTGAACACGAAGGACACTGCAACGTCTCGTTCCCGTCTCTCATGGAACAGAGGTTACGATAGTAACCGGAGTAACACAAAATGTTTAATCCTGTCATGAGAGAGACACAGATTAGCCTGAACACAAGGAATCAAACACCAATCACATCGAAGAGGCACACATCTCAACCAATGGCAATGCCGCCACGTGTGCTCACTACTGATAGGTGCAGCTAAACCAATGAAATCAGTCGCTAAAGCCTACCAACATTTGCATACCGGAAAGCCTGAAAAATAGCAGGCTGCGCAATCATAGGGCAGACACGACTATTTAGAGAGCATTTAAGCACAACTAATGTGCGTCAACGGCAAAGCGGCGACAGTGAGCACATAAGCACAAACTACTGTACAGAAACCCCAGCGTCAACAGCAAAAGCGGTAACAACTGTATCATGAGAAAAGTAGCAACATCCCAGGAATAATGCATTCAATCACTCACCAAAAGCACTTGAGAAGCCAAAGATGGAACATCCAGCTTATAAAACCTTGCGAAGGTGTTCTAAGACCAGCCAGCAGCGAAACAGATATCCTGTATTGACGTACCTCTAGCAATGTAGGATCGCCATCCACAGCCTGAAGCCAGTCTTTGTATAACACTGACGCCCCGGCATTGTAATTTGAATGACAATAGTCGAACGGTCAAACGCGCCATTTGCAGCTGCTGAATGAGGTTCCTCGAGCTTCTCATAGGCGGCGCTGACTGGCATTCGTCAATTAACAAACGCGGAAGTGCCGACCGTTTATGAATAAAAAGATTTCGGAGGATTTAAGTAAAGAAAAAATGACTAAGTGAAAAAATAAATAGACACAAAAGACGAATTTAACGACATTTCAATGACTTTCTTGACAAATTACAATCTTCCATAACATTTCAATGATTTTTCAAGACACTAAAAAATTCCCTGACTTTTCCAGTTTTCAATGACAGCTACGAACCCTGACTCTGACAATCAAATTCAAAAACCAGGACACTTGCATATTGTATAAACCTGTTCTATTGTTTTCTAAGTGTATTCAATAGTTTTACTGAAATACTTCCCTGGCTTTTATACTGACACGTGAATATTATACAGACTTATATTTTGGCATTCGTTATGAATGCGGCAGCCGAACACTGTAAGATTTCATTTTGGCATCGCTATAATGTGCATTGAACCAGAAACATACACATTAAAGACTAAAAACCTGACATAACCCGAGCTATTATGAATCTCTCATTGTTCTCCTCCTTGTGTCTCTGAGGATCGCAGGATGAGTGAAAGCTTTACTTGCCTCCACTCTGGCCTTCGCAAGACCCTTCAGTTTCTCCGGGTCCACTTCATATGATAAGATGATGGATGGAAGAAGAGAAGAGAAGAGAAGCGTCCACATGCTGCCGGCGACGATGATGCTCTCGCGCTCTCTCTCCTTCTCTCCCCCTCTCTCCCTCCTTCTACTCTCTGCCACGTCACGACGCTCATATTTCTCTCTTTCTCTTTCTTCCTGCTGTTTTTGAATGGAACAGCTATCGCTATCTAGAGGCAGAGATTGAAATTCCCCAGAAGAGTGAAGAAGTGGGAGAGGGCATTCATCCATGCATTCACTTCACATATTTGAAATGCACTAAATATACATTAAACAAAAATATTATAAAACGTTCAATTGATTTACACGTGAAATCAAAGTTTACATTACAGTATTAATTATAAATGATTTATCCGTTTTTTTTAAATTCATGTGCTCTTCTTTCTTTAATTTTTCATCTTTATTCAAAATATCTAACGTCTTTTTTCTGATGACGTGTTTACTGGGCGAGGTTGGGGCCACCTGTTATTCACATAAAGGCCCAGTCACACAGCGAAAACGCATGAAGAACGCACGAATTACGCACAGATTTTCGTTTCTGCGCGGCGTGTGCGTCATATGCGTAATTCGTCGGTGGAACGAACGAGGACCGTCAGTGATTGTAAGTGGATGTGCGTCGAAGGTGGTTTGTGCGTGATTTTGAGTTTTGAACGGTTCAAAAATGTTCCCACGCACAAATGTGCATCGGTGTGCGTTATTCATGAGTCGGTGTGCGTAGTTTATGCGTTGAGTATGCGTGACATGCGCAGGACACGCGTCGGCCGTCAGTGCTTATGTGTTGGAACTGGTTCGAAAGCGCGCACGTCCACTGACACCCCACCTTCATATCACTCATGAACCACGCACCGCGGCGCACGGATCACATTCATTCCACTGACAATGTGGATTCTGAAAGTGCTTGTTCGTGGAACGTTCGCGAAGCGTGCGTGTTTGGACGCGCTCCGTCAGTGATTCATGCATCGGGCTTGCGCCGAATGTTCGTGGGATACTTTGATCAATTTCTCAACGCACAAGCACGCACAAACCCAATCTATGCGTGATTTGTGAGTGATTCGTGCGCGATCGGCTATGTGACTGGGCCTTAAGATCGACCAATAGCAAACCACTACCGTCCAATCAATTCCCAGATGACAAAATCGAGTCCCGCCCTACGTCACAGGGATTATTCATATTCGGTATTCAGAGCCAGGTTTAATTTTGCTGAGGTGTCTGTGTGTTTGTGATTAAAGATATAATCTTAAGAATAAGCAAAATGCTGCCTGATTATGCAAATCATCATAAAAAAATAAAAATAAAAAAAATAGTCAACAAACACATTTAAAGATAAAAAAGTGCAATGCTATGGGAGAACCTTGTTTTAAGAGAAACATCTATGTTTTAAATATGCATGGGGTTTGTTAGCCTGACACTGAACCGCTGTGTTATTAAAGGAGTATTCTGGGTCCATCTCCCAAAGACGCTTCGACACAACCTTCCCTTTCCTTGCATCATATAAAACCTCTCGACTGTAATTAGTAGAGATTCAACATGCTGTAATTGCTGATGTCTTGTCTACATTTAATTAATGCATTGTACAAAGAATGGCTAAACATTACACACTGCGACTGACTTTACTATCATATTGTGACTGTGAGTGAAATCCATTGGTTGTTGATTGAATTGGTAAATGTGAGTGTTGCATCCTTTTGTATATATAGTGTAGGGGAATTTAAGGTTAAGATTCGAGGACCAGATATGTTGAATGAAGAGCAGGAGTCAGAAGTGCAGTCAATAGAAGAAATTTTAGTGAAGTTTAGTTTGCAGTTTCATCCGCAGAAGCCAGTTTCAAGTCTCACAAGGAGTTCGTAGGCCGCCCCACATACAATAACATTGTTACAGCAATTATACTCGAACAGAGGGTGCTAAGTATGTCAATGATGGCGGTTAAATGATTCTGATTGGCTAAGAAAGAAAGAAAGATAAACAAAATTAGTAATTTTCCACACAAGAGCAGACAGTCTGAAGCATATCTTCGTTGATCACATGGTTGACGGGTTAGTGACGTGGCTTGTCGAGAACAAGTTATTCCGTCTCCTTACGGTCCCAGTTAATCACCTCACCAATACAGACCATATTAACACACACACACACAGCTTCTCCAAGGCTGAACTCGGCTCAGTCTCCAACTATCAACAGAAAGTTCCCAAAACATTCTGATACCATGTTCTATCTGATGAGAATTGCAGACAATATTCATCCTTACTCTATGGAAAAATACAGAAAAGTAAAGAAAGGCTTTAACTAATAAATATCCCTAACTTGATTGTAAATCACTCTTTACAACTCATTCAAATAAGAAAAAGGAAAAGAACATATGAAAAAGAAGACAAAGAAAAGAATATAGGTATAAATAAGAAAAATAAAAGAATATATACACAAGCAGCAATGGATTTCCAAATCGTCCCTACAATAGTCAAAGGTTAAAATGAAGATCCTTGTTTTGAAACGTATGGTATTTAAATACATAAATATTCTGCAGTGTGTAACAGTCTCTCTGTTTGTGTAAAAGCAGACTGAAGTCTACTGTGTATCCGAGTGTGAAATGCTGCCTGTAGAAGACACTGCCTCTAACCAGTGGCAGTTTCGGCTTACATAATCACTCTCACAAATGCACAAACATCTCACTATTAAAATCATTCGCTTTCCATATAGTACAAAGAACACTACACACATATGTTTTGCTAAAATCCAAAATCGTGTGAGAGATCCAGGGCCAAAATACAGATAACATAACTAACATGCAAAACATGACTATCTAATCTGTGTTGACAGAATAAAAAAAAAAAAACGCATGGATGCATCTTTCATAATAAGATCCAGTGAATTTGCATTCCAACTTTAAAGTCAGCATGAAATGTTATTTATTCTTATTTATTTCTGAATCATTCGCCAAATATAAAATAGTACATTTTAAATATTTTGAATGGCCAATTTCAAAAAAGCTTCAGCATATTTCTTATAACATAGGTGGTGGGACACTTCAGATTATAGAAAGCATTTGATTGGACAAAATATCTGATGTAAAACTGAAGTTCAGAATAATGTCATCAAAATTGTTGTTGGTGGAGAGAGGCTGTAAAATTTGAAAGCCTTGTCCAAATGCAAATTTTGTAATTATTTTGGAGCACACTGGCTTATAATGAACATATTCATACTAAAAGCTACAAAACATCCATTTTGGTTTCATGGGGACTTTAAAAGGTCACATAACAACACCTTGCCACACACACGCATCACCAGAGCATAATGGCGGCATGTTTTGTGCAGCATCACTCATATTTTATTCACAAAATGTAAAACTAGTTCTTCGCCACAATTTTTTTTCATAAGACTAAATCACTTAAAGTAGCATAAAATAGAAATGACAACTTCCCTATGACATATATCCGTATATCCTATCCTATGAAATATCATATCTTAGCCATATTTTGTAAACACTATTATCTCTGTGTGCTGGAGTCTGCAGGAGAATGTGAAATGTGATACTAAGGGCCTACAGTGGGTTATATATGTTGAAGAACTCGACTCCTGTCCACTTCTCTATGCATATATTGAATATGTATTACATGGTATTGCATAGAGTATCTATAGGATGTATATATTGAGAACATGTGCAGAAATCTGGAGTTGACTCTGCAGAGCTGTTCAATTCTGTCAACAAAGACCAGGGGTTTTTATGAAAAGAGAAAACTGCAACACTTGAAATCACAACAATCCTTATTGAATGAGACAAGTCACTGAAGGGATTATTATGAACACATCATCAGAGAAGAGACATCGTTGCAAAGGGTGGGAGACTAACATTTTTCGACATTTTCATCTAAAGATCATGTACATTTAAATTAAATACAGTGGAATCCGGTTATGTCAACGGCCTCGGGGGTTGCAAAAAAGCGTAGAGATAACCGAGGATCGAGATAACCAACAGCCAATATATCTATTTATTTGATGAAATGATCGGCATGCTATAAAAATGTACATACACTGTATATGTTTGGTAACAACAAAAGGCATATGTGCACCAACTAACAGCAGAGATTTACCAGTATACAATAAAAAATACCTTTGATTCTCCATACAAACCTTTAATTACATTCTCCAACATTGCAAACACAATTTCACTCACAGCGTGAACAGTCATAACATATTCGTGAGGTCATAACGCTGTACTAGATTGCATACTTTCTTGTGTTCTGCCTGTCTAATGTGCTTTCTCAACAAATTCGGCTTCGTCCCGTCTTTTAACAACCTGGTTCTTCAATCCGCAGCGGCGCTGAGCAGAGCGCGCGTCAGAACAGATGCAGGTGTGTGTGTGTGTGTTTATCTAAGCCTCATACTCAATGGTCGGTAACTTTTTGTCCCTCTTTTGTGCTCGAGATATCAGGGTTTGGCGACATAAAAGAATCGACATTACCGAAAAGAAAATAGACAAAAGAAAAAAGACAAATAGGGAGTTTGGCGGTTCCATTTAAAAAACGTCGACATAATAGGATTGCCGAGTTAACCGTGACTCGAGATAAGTGAACTCCACTGTAATGATGTACATAAATATGTGTGTTTGGGTAAATATATATATATATATATATATATATATATATATATATATATATAAAATCTGCACTACAACATCCCATAAAGAATAGGATAATGACTTTAAAATGATGGCTTTAAGCCCCTCAAACTTTTCTTTTGAACTTCATTTCAGTATATGGTATGCACTACTTATTTTTGGTTTTCATATGGAATAAATATAATAACTCAAGTTAAGTCAGCTTCATTTATATAGCGCTTTATACAATACAAATGGTTTCAAAGCAGACTTACAATGATAACAGGAAAATAATGAGTCATTGATGCAAAAAGGATTCAGTTCTTCTGTAAAGCAGCTTTAAACAGTCATTATTAAGTGTCCCTAACTCAGCAAGCCAGACACGACAGTGACATAGAACCCGAGCTTCATCAAAGAAATGGAGAAATTACCCATGGGAAAAACCAGGCACAGTCGGAAACAAACATTCGATTTTGATTCAGGCTGCATCAAAGTCAAGTCAAAGTCAAAGGGGAGTTTATTGTCATTTCAGCCATATACAAGTACATAGTGAAACAAAACAACGTTTCTTCAGAACCAAGGTGCTATAGGAAAAAAAAACGATTTACATAAGTGCACAAAGTGCAAACTGACAGCACAGACCACATACATAATACACAGTAGGTACAGAAAAAAACTATATACATAAAGTGCACCATTTAATGTTGTCACAGTTTGATGGTCACAGTCCAAAAGTAGTGCAGTTTGTGTGAGTTATATTGAGTTTAGCAGCTCTATGGCATTGGGGAAAAAACTGTTGCAAAGACTGGTTGTGAGAGACCGAATGCTTCGATACCGTTTTCCGGACGGCAGGAGGGTGACAAGTGTGTGTGAGGGTTGTGTGGAGTCGTCTACAATGCTGGTGGCTTTGCGGATGCAGCGTGATGTGGTCACAGCCAACACAAGTCAGAGTTGAGATTGTGGATCAGTAGCATTTAAAATATTGAATCCAGTTCCTTCTTCTTGAATCATATTCATAACGCTGGTATGGAGCTGAAGCTGGTCTTCAAATGATTTGTCTGGTTCTTGTGGTCTTTGCTCAGGATCTGTGGAGGACGGCTGTCAAATCTCTGCTGACACTTCAGGGCTGAGTTGTGCTCCGGCTGACTACGGTAACCTCGGGATAAACAGAGACCAATATCAGCGTAGATGCCATTCTTCTTATGATGTAACGAGTACATCAGGTGTTATGGGAAGTGTTCCCTGTTCTGGCTGACTTAATTCATGCAGCAGGTAATCCTTTAACAGATGTGAATTATAGAAATGTGACAAGATTATGTGAATGTCAGATGGGTTTTTAGTCTATATTTAAACTGACAGAGTGTGTCTGCTTCCCGGAAGATTGTTCCAGAGTTTAGATGTTAAATAGAAAAGGGATCGACCACCAGCAGTAGATTTTACCTATTCTAGGTATTATCAACTGGCCAGAATTTTGGGATTACAATAGACGTGAAGGACTATGATGTGTTAAGAGTTCAAGTGCTGGGGAGCGAAACCAGACAGCAACATAGTGTTGGCCCACATCTGGTACACAATGAATCCAGATGTGGCTCAGACTGGGCCACATGTCTGGGAAACCATTTAGTGCTTTGTAGGTAATTAGCAAGATTTAAAAATGTATACGGTTTAATAGGGAGCCTATTCAATGTTGACAGAACTAGGTAAATATGCTCTTACTTCGTGGTTCTAGTAAGAACTCGAGCTGCTGTGTTTTGTACCAGCTGTAGTTTGTTTATTAAGCGTGCAGGACAACCACCCAGCACATTACAATAAACTAGCCTTGAGCTCATGAACGCATGAACTAACTTTACCACATTTGTCATTGAATATACATTGCTAGAATGTATGTCATTTCGATTTTTTCTTAAATGGCAAAATGCTGTTTTACAGATGTTAGCAATGTGGCTTTCAAAGAAAATATTGCTATGAAATAACACACTTGGGATTCTGACTGATGAAAAAAACATAACAGTGTCACGGATACACTTAATGGAGGACTCAAATGCAGGGGTGAAAGATTTAATAACAGTAAATAAATATACACAAAAGAACAACCCACGAGGGGGAAAACATTAACTGAACACGATAACAGGATACTTGACATAAACGTAAAACAAACCAAGAACATAGCACGAAGAACATCCAGGGAACAGGCACGAGAAACATTCAGAAATGACAACAAGAATGACAACGACACCACACCGGACTTAAATAGGGACACATGAGGAAGGGTAACGAGCTGAGAACAGCTGACAACACTCAAGGGAAACGAGGTAACAAGAAGGCAGGGTTTCACAATCACAAGACACAAAGGGGCAGTGTCAGGGCTCTGTCAACAGACACTTGAAGAGACCAAACTAGAATGACAGAGCCGTGACACTACCCCCCTCTAAAGGGACGCCACCTGGCGTCCCTACATAGAACAAGACAAACTGAAACATCACCGCAGCAAGACAGGGGAACCCAAATACTCACATGAAACCAGGGAAGGGAGGGAGGGAAGACAGATCAACAGAATCCGAAAAACAGTCCACCACATCATGAAAGAAGAAAATAATAATTCAAAGGCAACCAAAAAATAGACTGTCCTCAAATAATCAAGAAAAAACAAAACACTGAGGAAGTTCAAGGAGGGGCCAGAGGGTCCGGCGGTTCTGGCTGTGCCAGAGGGTTCCGGCTCGGCCGGCGGGTCCAGCCACGGGAGATCTGGCTCGGCAGGCGGGTCCGGCCACGGGAGGTCCGGCTCGGCCGGCGGGTAAGGCCACACAAGCTCCGGTTCACAGCTGGATGCCTTCAAATCCTTCCCCCACTGAGTCCTCATGGTGGTGTCATTCTGTCATGGATACACTTAACGGAGGACTCAAATGCAGGGGTGAAGGATTTAATAACAGTAAATAAATATGAACAGGATACTTGACATAAACGTAAAACAAACCAAGAACAGAGCACGAAGAACATCCAGGGAACAGGCATGAGAAACATCCAGAAATGACAACAAGAATGACAACGACACCACACCGGACAGCAAACACACTGGGATTAAATAGGGACACATGAGGAAGGGTAACGAGCTGAGAACAGCTGACAACACTCAAGGGAAACGAGGTGACAAGAGGGCAGGGTTTCACAATCACAAGACACAAAGGGGCAGTGTCAGGGCTCTGTCAACAGACACTTGAAGAGACCAAACTAGAATGACAGAGCCGTGACACTACCCCCCTCTAATAATTCAAAGGCAACCAAAAAATAGACTGTCCTCAAATAATCAAGAAAAAACAAAACACTGAGAAAGTCCAAGGAGGGGCCAGAGGGTCTGGCGGTTCTGGCAGCGCCAGAGGGTTCGGAGGCGCCCGGCGGGTCAGGCCACGGGAGGTCCGGCTCGGCCGGCGGGTAAGGCCACACAAGCTCCGGTTCAGAGCTGGATGCCTTCAAATCCTTCCCCCGCTGAGTCCTCATGGTGGTGTCGTTCTGTCACGGATACACTTAACGGAGGACTCAAATGCAGGGGTGAAGGATTTAATAACAGTAAATAAATATACACAAAAGAACAACCCACGAAGGGGAAAACATTAACTGAACACGATAACAGGATACTTGACATAAACGTAAAACAAACCAAGAACATAGCACGAAGAACATCCAGGGAACAGGCACGAGAAACATTCAGAAATGACAACAAGAATGACAACGACACCACACCGGACAAACAGTGCAGCCATCATGTCAGTCGGTTAGTCAGATTTTAGGTTATTATGATATACCAAATATGTGGAGGTTTTAGGTCCAATAATTAAAACCTCTGTTTTGTCTTCAGAATTAAGTATTTGGAAATTACCAGATTTTTTTATAGCAACCATACCTTCCATTAAATTTGTGTTTTGTCAGGGTGTGAAGAAATATAGAGCTGAGTATCATCAGTGAAACCTAACGGCATGCTTATATGACATGATTAATAATCTTTCCCAATCTCCATGCACAGGGTGAAAAGCAACGGTCCTAGTACTGAGCCTTGTGGTACTCCATACTGAACTTGTGATTGATATGACAAATGAAGGCAAAATGATGCCATAAAGAATCGCATGCGCAGGGTAAGATTGTTTCGCAATACATGAATTACACTTATGAAAAGGCTACGGATTTTTTTCCTCACACTGTGGTGTAAAAGGAGATTTAATGGTGTAAAAGGAGATTTACACCATTGTGGTGAAAATTTTATTATTGCTTGCAATCTTATGTTTATATTTATATTTTACCTTCATAATGACATTATTAATTTACTGCTGCAGATTCAAACGGGTCAGATAAGATTGATTTAAAGCATGTAGATGCAACATTATATAACATTTACATGAATAATGTATCATTTAAAGTTTGCACATTTTCTTTAGCCATATAAAATGGACAATAATCTCACTGAATTGCGAATGGTTTTCCTCCTTGCATTGTTGATTGCGCTCGGCATTTCTATTAAATAGATTTAAAGTAAAAAGGATGCCCGGCGGTTGTCATGACAACAGCAAAGCGTTCTCGTGCAAACCTGAACCTTAACACTCGTGCGAGAGGGAATGCAAATATAATCTTTATCTATATAGCATGTGACAAGATGAAATGTGTGACGAAAGCAGCGGCTGTGGTGCAGTGAGCGCATGAAGGAGATCATCAGCTCAGCCCAGATCGCCGCATGATGAGGAGCTATTCTGATCTCTGCGAAGCGATTTGAATATATTTGTCAGTAAGTCTGGTTTCTGTCAGCACAGCATCGGTTCTCTTCTGCCTGCCTCCATCGAGGAAATCGGGTAAGAAACACACGAATGCAACACCGCGATCGTTTACAACTGGAGCGTGTGTCAGAACACAAGAGCAAGCGTGCGTTCACAGTATGAAACATAATATAACGTAATAATAAGCTATAACATCTATTATTACCATTTACAGCTATACTTACATTTAGTATAGACCTTATGCTGTTTCTTTCACATTACTTCAGTGGGGTTTATCTAATACTGGATTGTTTACATGTTGTTTTTGACTAAATGTGACTAATTTGACTAAACTATTTTTAAATAAATGTGTGCTATTTAGTCAATATGTGTGTGTGTGTTTGAAATAGAGAAATGCATGTGAATCTGTAGCATTATTCAGAGGTCGATAGATCACAAACAGCCTTGCAATGTAATTATTGCTATTTGATACTGAATGGTTCAAAGCTTTGTATATCCTCTAATGAAACACACACACACACACACACACACACACACACACACACACACACACACACACACACACACACACACACACACACACACACACACACACACACACACACACATACACACACACACACACACACACACACACACACGCACACAAGTAGGTCATAATGCATATTAAGGTGACCTTCAGCATTTTCTCTGTCTCTTAGCTCATGTGTGTAACCATGACTTAAAAGTATAAGGATATTTGGCCCTAACATTATATATCAGGCTATATAAAATCCCTGATACAACAACAGTGCACCATATGCAGTTATCTAGCTAATCTGAATGATTTAAATTGCACTTTACAAATGGTTCACTCAATTGAAGTATTGAATCTAAGCCACCAACATGGACGTCTAATGATTAAGCTTTTCTAACTATGCGGTTCTCGACACTCAGCAAACCTATCTGTCTGTCTATCTATCTATACACACATATTCGGATGCATACACAACGATTCACTGCAAGAATTTCATGTTTGTGTATGTGTGTACATGCATAATCAAATACATACACAATGACTCATTGCATTTGGGGTCATTGCTAGGTGGAGTCTATATTTTTGTCGCTTTTCCTTTTCTGCTGGTCACATGTTTTGCGTTATTCCACACTGATAGGCAAATACGTCTAGTCGTGTGCATGACTGTAACAATCTTGTCAATACAGGGAAAGCCGGTCAGGCAGGCAAACACAGAGCACAGTAAAGCGAAGATCACAAACACTGTGCAAAAGCAAAGACACTGTCGAAATATTTCAAATCCGGTTGTTGGACATTTGTATCAATATATTTTGATTTTATTCTGACTTAAGTGCACTAATAGTCAGTAAAATATATGTTTTAAATTGAACAGAATTGAACCTGTAGACAAAATATATAAAAAAGGTTTGCATATGTGTTGTAGGTTTTGTAAAATTATCAGGCTGTTATTACTCATATAGTTTGATTTAGTACAAATATGGAGAAAAACACCTGATTTATGCAAACTGAGTTAAAACATGAAATTTGGTGCCATTGCTGATATTTTATGGCCAAAAAGTACGATGAAATTCTGATGCTTGTAAGGTAAATCAGTGAAATCCTTATAACTGTAAAGTAACCTACTTACATAAAATCCTCATAAATATGTCCCAATCTATATAAAAAAATCTCCAAATTATATCCTAATAATTTGTCTTAGTAAGATAATATTTAAATGCTTAGTTTTATTATCAAACATGTGGTGAGAGGCAAAACATATAATGCAATGTAACACAATGATGATTGAGAGATGAACGGATAAACATTCGCTCAAAAGCCTGATGTGTCACATTTTAAAGCAACGGTCCTAGTGCCGAGCCTTGTGGTACTCCATACTGAATTTGTGATTGATACGACACCTTTAAAGACCTTAAAGTGGTATTTTTCACTTCTAGGACAAAGCAGTCAGTCACATTCCTTATTAATAACAAGTCTATGGATATAATGCAATTCATCATTTTCGGTATTTGCAACTATGCAAGGAGAGTTTTTGAAATAAATGACCCAACTATAAAGCAGTGTTTCCTGTGGGCAGGCAACGTTCACAGCTGTGTCTGTTGTCTCCTCTAGTTTTTTGTCCAGCCCGTCAGCTGTCATTTTAGAGAGCTCACACTAGAATAGAATCCCTCAAAGCTAGAGATGAAACCCATCACCTTGGAAGAGCTTCTTTAGTATGTTTAACCCTTAATCTATCATGTCAACCAATGAAATATTCATTTTTTTCAGTGTATTCATAAACAGAATATTGTTCTACAATAATAAAAAATGGGCACATTTTGGGCCGGCACAGCAATGCTGATAAAATAGCATACTAAAATTGTTATTATGAATTGTGCTTGCTTTTTGAGAGAAATAAAATATTTATTCCACAGGGATGCATTAAATTGATTAAAAGTAACAATAATAATGTTGCAAAAGAAAGAAGGATCATGTGACACTGCAGATTGGAGTAGTGATGTTGAAAATTCAGCTTTGATTAGAGGAATAAATTACATTTTATAATATACTCACATAGGTTTTTAGTTGTTGTTGAAATTGTAATAATATTTCACAATAGTTTTAATGTATTTTAATCAAATAAATGCAGCCTAGGCGAGAATAAGAGACTTCTTTCAAAAACATTAGAGTTTCTGTTAAAGACGATTTCAAAAATCTCTTGAGTTGTAAGATTATGCAACCCAGTGCTATTACAACCTAACAGTGATCGTGTGGTTTTGGTGAGTTCCTGTTCTTAACTGAAAAACATTAACCAAAAGGATTACAGAGATTAAAATACAGCTAGGCAATTCAAGTCGCTATGCTAGGTATCCAGTAACTTTCCTGGCCAATGAATGGGATCAGTGACCTAACCCTTGACCTTTGACCCTTAATGGCTTAGACATCCCAGGATGTGTGTAGCTCATTTGCACATTTGTGTTGCCCAGCCAATCCTTTGAGGAAAACAAGTGCCCTTGACTGTGTGGAATGTGACTTGTAGTGTACATCAAATCTAAAAAATATATTCATTAAAACCTGTATTTTATGTAATATTAATGAAATAAAAGGCCACTTAAGTGTACTTAAAGAGAGTACAGTTTCATGACTGTTTGTTAACACACTTAAGTACACTTTAATAAGTAATAGTAATATATAATAATGTAATAGTTTTGCTCTAAAAGACATTTTAATTCATTATATTTTAATAATGTTTTGTCATGCTTTAAAGTTGATGTGTTGACTAACATACAAAAGCACATTTAAAGCACTTGATTATAATTTGACCTCTAGTGTTATTTGATACTCCATTTAAGCTAATATATTTTAAAAGTACAATACTTAATTGGAAGTGTCTGAAAACATTACATTCAGTTTGCACTTAAGTATATTGTTTTAAAGTATAGTTTTTCCACAGTACTCTTTTTAAATGCATGGACTTTTCACAAGCGGTTGCCGTTTATTTAATTTAATTTAAACTATTTGGAAATTAATGGGAATGTCTAATATGCCCAAACTGAAAACAAATGCATTCATGTAATATGAACAGCCTTTATTTTGACATGCAACATTTTTAAAAATCCTTTTAGGCCTGGTTTCACAGACAGGGTTTAAATTAAGCCAGGATTACCGTATTTTCCTGCATATAACCCGCGGGTTATACCAGATTTGACAAACCCCTCAGGGGGGGCAGGTTATATAAGGGTGCGGGCTATATCACCAATTTTTTACACGTAATAATATTTCAATATATTTGTTAAGGGTTTTTTGCAGTATTTTCTTTCTGTTTTTCTTTCTTGCGAGGGTTGTTGTCTCTGGCGCTTGTACTGTCACTCTGACAGCTGGCGCTGATAGGCTGTCTGACCTGTCAATCATGCAAGAAGACGTGATTGGCTGTGCTGCATAAGGGCGGGCTCTTCTCATCTCATCCGATGATCAACACCTGTAGAATCGCTTCTTAAAGGGACGTGCTGCTGCACAGCGGGAGAGACTGCTTTTTCTTTTTCTTCTGATTCTGACTTGTGTTTGTTTTATTATTGTTTGAATAATATTGTTTAGCGCGCAAGCACTGTGTACCGAGCCTAAACAGTTATGGATAATTGATGCAATTCAAGCCACATTCAAAATTCGAAATGTGAACTTACACAAAAAAGTTCATCAATCTATGCTTGCGGGTTATATAAGGCTGCGGGTTATGCCAACGATTTTTACACAAAACCCCAAAACCTGCGGACTATATGAGGGTGCGGATTATCTGCGTCTGCGGGTTATATACGGGAAAATACTGTAGACCTTAGTTCAATTAGGACATTTAAGTAACTTTTATAAACGTGCCGTAGAAAAAGAACATTACTGATGTACATCTTGAGACAAAACAATAGCACTGACATATTTTAAGATATTTGCTTAAAGCTCAAACATGCATTATATTCTGTGACTAGGCAAAATGTGGTCAAAAAGTAAAGGTAGTTGAAATGCTCATTCTGATTGATTCACTGTTGTGCTTCTCTTTACTAGATAAGAATGGAACCAGAGCAGGAAATTCAAAGCCAGTGTAAAACTAATGATCTGGCATCATCTACACAAGCAAAAGGACCAGAAGAAATGTTCTCATCCTCCACATCTTCTCCTGCCCCTTCTACACCACCGGCAGCTCCAGCCAGGCCAAGACGGCCCCAGAGGACCCCGCGAGTGGAAGGATCTATTGATGTATCTGAGCCCAAACCTCCAGAATGTCCTAAACCGCAGCAGATGCCCAGCCATGCTGAACCGACTAACCCCGACATCTCCATTCACCCCTCAGAACCTCAGTCTCAACTCAATGTTGCTAATGTTGGTCAGGGACCTCCGAGTTTGGCTGGACAGAAGATTTCAGGGCACAGTGCAGCGGCTCGGAGTCACATTGCAATGAGGGCCGCCTCGCTTCCTCAGACCCCATCATTCAAACCGCCAGCTACGTATCCTGTCCCCCACCCCCAGAGAGCCCTTTCTGTCGCCGGGACCGCCGACACTCAGTCGCAGGTGGTGGAGGATTTCAGGTACTATTTCAACAATTTAGCTCACCTTGAAATGTTTTTTTTTTGTGATACACCGAAATAATTTGTTTTTACCAAAAACAAAAATACATTTTATTTATTCAATAATTTAATAATCGACACTCAAATAAAACACATGCACAGTTTGCTCACATAAAGCCGCTTTTCACTATTAAATTTAGTTCTTTTTTTCGCTGCTTACACACAGAATAATGTCAAATGCCGGTCTTGGCGAGTGTTCCCGAAAACTACAGTGAACGTAAACAGTTGGGAAATAAAACACATGTAACAATATAATGGATCTGGGGTCTCATTTATAAAGCGTGCGTACGCACAAAACGGGGCTGGAAACGTACGTACGCCAGTTTCCACGCAAAGGTTGTGATCTATAAAAAACAAACTTGATGGGAGAATGTGCGGACCTTGAAGCAAACTTTGAGCTGTGCGTTCACACATTCTGGAGACAAAGGGAATTAACAACACAGATGGTTAAAAAAAAATTTTTTTTGGAGTATGCCATTTTTTACTTTTAGGCATACGTAAACTTTTAGTAGGGATCCTACGCACAGTTTTATAAATGAGACCCCTGGTCTTCAGCTCTTAAAGTGACAGCAGACTAATATACCTGTTGCTAAATTATGAGATAATGCTAAAATATCCATTTGGCACTTTTTTCCCATGGTATCAATGTCATAATTGTGACCAGTGGCTAGTAACTGGAGAACCACTCAAAAATTCATGACAAGCTCTAATACAAATAATACACGTCAGGCTGTAAAACAAACACGTTTTGATCAGAATATGTAATATAGTGCATATAATATTTTCTAGCTAAAGAGTTGATGTAATATTACATGACATTTACATTACTAAGCTGTTTTGTTGATGTCTGAAATGATTGAAACTGATTTAGAGATTAAGACTGAGATTTAAGTTGTTCTGTATCTTTAAACATACTTTCTGATGTTCATTCGTGTTTATTTCATGCTATAACTAGTAGTCAAGAGAACTAAGCAGTGAGCACTGCCACATTAAAGCGTGCTAAAACAGCATTTATTATTTGGATATCATTATAATATTGACAGAATTTGAAAGCTGAGACTTTGTTTCACATGAAAAGTAAAGAATAAAAAGTGTTGTTATTACTGGATGGTATGGGCACCTCAAATAATGTTAGTGAAGTTTTGTTCATGCATTAACTGAAAATACCACAGACTAGATAGATCTTTGCTCATCAAAATAATTAAAAGCGAGAAATCAATATTGTAAACTCAGCGCTTGTGTCCAAACAGCGGACATGTTTACTCATTGTACAGTAGTTGGGACAGTCAAAGTGTCCCATAGTACAAAGATAATTAAACACCACCATTTCAGTCCTCCAAAATAGATTTATTTCTAAATCACGCTTTGGTTTGGCAGTTATAGTACTTTGAAAATGTGAGCTGCAGGTTTGCTTAACAGATACTTTTTCAGTTGGACTTTTTCATCTTGGTTCTGAAAGTATATTTATAATATGAGTCCTTTATTATTGACCTTTAGTCATTGAGTATATGGCAACCGCTGCTTCTCTGATTATGGGTAGGGGATTATGGGTAGTGTAGTTCTTCACTAGGAGTTCTTAAAAATATCACTTGTCAAGCTCAGTGCTCATAGTTGGTGTGCATTAAAAAAACTTACCTCCGGAAGACGACTGTTGCAAATTTCCGAAAGAGAACTTTCATTTCTGCATTTATCAGACGCGTTTATCCAAAGCGACTGCATTGAATTCAAGAAAACACATTGATATTCTAAGCAGTTCTTGCTTTCCCTGGCAATTGAACCCATGACCTTGGCGTTGCAAGTGCCACACTCTACTTAACTACAAGAAAGCTTACAGATTTACTTAAAGATTTTGATTAACTAGTTCAGATGTGTTTCGATCCAGAACTAAACTTTAGATTGACAGGTGCAGGTTTGGGATTGTCTGTTGGCTGATTATAGACTACTTGCAAAACTACTTCCACATTCTACTTGTTACTGCTCTGGCATTTCTGGTAACAGCCTTTTGTGTACAATACAGTCACTCTTACGTTTTAAAACAGTGAATCATGTTTTTGACATTAACATGAATTATCTTGACTGTTGAATATGCTGAAAGGTATCTGTAAATATATATATTTCCTGTCCAAATATGTATTTGAATAAATATCCCTAACCATAACCATTCAAATGCTTGGGTTCGATAAGATTTCTACATGTTTTTGAGTCTCTTATTCTCACCAAGGCTAAAAACAGTAATATTGTGAAATATTACAATGTTTTCTATTGTGTTATATTTTAATATATAATTTATTCATGTCATGCAAAGCTGAGTTTTCAGCATCATTATATCATGATCCTTCAGAAATCATTCTAAAATGCTGATTTACTGATCAAGAAACATTTCTTCTTATTATCAATGTTAAAAACAGTTATATAAAAGTAACCATGATACATTTATTTTCATTATTCTTTGATAAACAGAAAGTTCAAAATAACAGAACTAATTTTTTTTAATAATGTCAAAATCTGACATTACCGTGCCTTCTGCTGTGTCCTTGCAGAATAAAAGTGTTAATTTCCTTAGGGAAACAAAAGAGTTTTTGAACAGCGCATTTCCCCACTAACCTGAATTAGAGAAGGCACTTATAAACAGTATTTGCTTGTGTACTGTATGTGTGATTGTGTGTGCTGGTGGTCTTAAAGGGATTAAAAAATCATTAATTCCTCATCCTCATGTCGTTCCAAACCCGTAAGAATTTCATTCATCTTCCAAACACAAATGAAGATCTTTTTGATGAAATATGAGTGATTTCTGTCCTGCTTCAAAAAGTTAATAAAGCAATGGTTTAGTCAAAATATTCTAAAGAGACTCTTTAGAGATTGCCTTATATGTTGAATAGATTGATTTTAGGCTTTTATTCAGATACAAACATTGATCAGCGAAGATAAGCAGAAGCTCAACCAAATCTGCTTGACACGCGAGAACAAACCTCATGCTGAAGGTGAATGCGTAACAAAATAATTAACCTCATTGGTTCTTGCTGAAGCTCAAACGTGACGTGTGACACGAGAATGAACCTCATTGGCTCCTGCTGAAGCTCATATGTGATGCGTAACACGAGAATGAACCTCATTGGTTCCTGCTGAAGCTCATATGTGATGCGTAACACGAGAATGAACCTCATTGGTTCCTGCTGAAGCTCATATGTGATGCGTAACACGAGAATGAACCTCATTGGTTCCTGCTGAAGCTCAAACGTGATGCGTAACACGAGAATGAACCTCATTGGTTCCTGCTGAAGCTCATATGTGATGCGTAACACGAGAATGAACCTCATTGGTTCCTGCTGAAGCTCATATGTGATGCGTAACACGAGAATGAACCTCATTGGTTCCTGCTGAAGCTCAAACGTGATGCGTAACACGAGAATGAACCTCATTGGTTCCTGCTGAAGCTGATATGTGATGCGTAACACGAGAATGAACCTCATTGGTTCCTGCTGAAGCTCATATGTGATGCGTAACACGAGAATGAACCTCATTGGTTCTTGCTGAAGCTCAAACGTGATGCGTAACACGAGAATGAACCTCATTGGTTCCTGCTGAAGCTCATATGTGATGCGTAACACGAGAATTAACCTCATTGGTTCTTGCTGAAGCTCAAACGTGACGCGTAACACGAGAATGAACCTCATCGGTTCTTGCAGAAGCTCAAACATGATGTGTAACACGAGAATGAAACTCATTGGTTCTTGCTGAAGCTCAAACATGATGTGTAACACGAGAATTAACCTCATTGGTTCTTGCTGAAGCTCAAACGTGATGCGTAACACGAGAATGAACCTCATCGGTTCTTGCTGAAGCTCAAACGTGACGCGTAACAAGAGAACGAACCTCATTGGTTCTTGCTGAAGCGCAAATGTGATGCGTAACACGAGAATGAACCTCATTGGTTCTTGCTGAAGCGCAAATGTGACGCGTAACACGAGAATGAACCTCATTGGTTCTTGCTGAAGCCCAAACGTAACGCGTAACAAGAGAACGAACCTCATTGGTTCTTGCAGAAGCTCAAACATGATGTGTAACAAGAGAACGAACCTCATTGGTTCTTGCTGAAGCTCAAACGTGACGCGTAACAAGAGAACGAACCTCTTTGGTTCTTGCTGAAGCTCAAACGTGACGCGTAACAAGAGAACGAACCTCATTGGTTCTTGCAGAAGCTCAAACATGATGTGTAACAAGAGAACGAACCTCATTGGTTCTTGCTGAAGCTCAAACGTGACGCGTAACAAGAGAACGAACCTCATTGGTTCTTGCAGAAACTCAAACATGATGTGTAACACTAGAATGAATCTCATTGGTTCTTGCTGAAGCGCAAATGTGACGCGTAACAAGAGAACGAACCTCATTGGTTCTTGCTGAAGCTCAAACGTGACGCGTAACAAGAGAACGAACCTCATTGGTTCTTGCAGAAGCTCAAACATGATGTGTAACACTAGAATGAATCTCATTGGTTCTTGCTGAAGCGCAAATTTTAAATTTTGGGTGAATTAACCCTTTTACACAAAGAACGATAGTTATAAAGACAACTCTAAGAATAACTATAACAGGTCATGCTCTTTAAAGCAGATTGGATTCTGATTGGCTGTCAATGTTTTTATTCTTCATTAGCCTGGGAAAAAAATCATTCAGAAAGTAATTTACCAACAGAAAAATAAGTTTCAGTGATAAATGATGCATTTAATACAAATATAATATAGGGGTGAGTTCGTTCTGATCTTATTACTATTCATGAGTGTTTCAACACCGTTTACTCGCCTTCAACCTTCTGTGTTGAAATAACCTTGTATGTTTACCAGCCCCTGCATTATCAGTTCTGCTAGGACTGGATTAAAATTCTGGACACAGTAATGTTCCCGTCTCGTGGAAAAGGTGTGGATGCTTAAATCTTCTCACTCATTTAAATAGGCATTTAGGGAATACAGCAAATTGAAAACATACATGACTAGAAACTAGCGATCCGGATTATTTGAAAACAGAAATATGGCATGTATGTGAATATTAATAATGAGCTCATTTAGTTACGGTGCACATCATTTTCTCTTATCTTCACGAGATCAAAGATCAGGGAAGGATTGCATTTAGAGCACATATACACATATAAAATATTTTGAGACATAGGCATATAAATAGATTAAAATAGACATAAAATGTCAATGTTATATTAAACTTCAATAAGAGGCTTCTCTTGAATAGTGGGGGGATGCTGCTGAAAAAAAACATTTGAATATTTATACATTCCAAGCATTGTTTGGATCTTAAATGACATGATTTATTAACATGTGATGTGATGTGACAAAACTAGGCTGCTCCCATCATAATCAGCAAAGCTATCAGCAAACATGTGGAATGTTCTTACTCCCTTTTCATTTCTTTAACTTGTTTATTTCTTAATATGACGTCTTCAAGGATACTAAGCCAAGCCTGAAACTGTATGTCTCTGCTTCATTATTTCATTGTCCCAACTAAAGATATGGAAACACTCACTCTCATTCAGTCTTGCAATGGGAGTGCAGACAGTGCCTACGTTTACATGCATGCCGATAATGAGATTATATTGAGATTTAGGCGGTATCACGATTAAACTTTCCCTTATGTAAACACACTACTTTGATCAAAGCAAAGCTCATAATTGAAGCAACTATAATGGTAGGAAAACATGTGGTGTGTGCCGATTTTTACACTCTAAACACATCTGTTTCACTCTGACCAAAGTGCAAATGTGCTTCTGACATACATAGAGGTAAAGAAGGAATCGGATTTTTAGGTGCCGAAGAAACCGAGTTCTTGTTGACAGCATGAATATAATGCACTATATTGATGGTTGAAAGTTCATCATGTGTGCTGTGCATTAGGGTATGTGGAGAATGGCAGTAAAAATAACCACAATTCATCAGTGACTAATCAGAATTGCAGGGTAGAGGTTTGCTCGTATCATGTAAACCTTGCTCTGATCATTGGAAATATCACATTATCGGTGCACGTGTCAGTGAAGCTCCTCATAATACAGTTGCATGCTGATATTCTCCAGCTAATTCAGCTACTGTTCTCTAATGTCTCTTTCTGCCGACAGGGTGCATATTATCACTTGGAACGTGGGCTCAGCCATGCCTCCTGAAGACATCACTGCTCTACTGGGCTTGCATGTTGGTGATGGGAACACAGACATGTATATTATAGGGTGAGATTTCACTGCTGAAAGCTTCTCAATATGAAAAGCAATCACAGATAATATGTTTCTACAGACAACATTTTCAGAAAATATATTTTTTTACATTTTATTTACAATAGTTACTGTTGAAACGATATTTTCCTAGCCAACATAGGGCAATATTCATATTAGTAGTCTGCAAATATGATCAATAACCAAGTTTTGAATTATAGACCTTATGATTGTAATAAATAAATAACTCATGACATTTCTTATCCTGTGCAACAACTATTAAACTCTGTTACAAAATATTTTGGCTGAATATTGAAGGGCTTATAATGGCCTTAATTAACAGTTTTGTTGCACATTTGAATATTTTATTAAAAAATAACAATAGTCTTTGAAAGAACTGCTTTAGGCTTACCAAGACTTTATCTATGATTGTGAAATAACTGTTTTCTTTTTGAGTGTAATTTTCAGCATCATTACTCCAATCTTCATTGTCACATGATTCTTCACAAATCATTCTGATATGATGATTTGATGAGCAACAAACATTATTATTATTATCAGTGTTAAAAACATATTTTGCTGCTTCATATTTTTGTGGAAATCACGATACATTTTGTTCAGGATTCTTTTATGAATAGAAAGTTCAAAAGATCAGCATCTTTAAAATCTTCTGAATAAAAGTATTTATTTCTGTAAAAAATAAAAGTCACCATATAACAGGGTTGAAATCGATTGAGTCATTTTAGAAACGCCTCATAGCCAAGGATAGCACGATATTTTAATTTAAAAAACAACAACATGTCAGATCAGATTCACCCTTATGTTGATCCAAACATGTATGAGCTTTTTTCTTCTGTTGAATACAAAAGAAGATATTTTGAAGAATGTTGGTAACTAAACAGTTGATGTTGACTTCCATTGACTTCCATTTTATTTATTTCTATACAATGGAAGTGAAGAAAGAAAGTTTATTCAACAGAAGAAAGAAACTCATACTTTAGGTGAACTATCCCTTTAATTGCATCAGTAGGATCTCTGATCCGAATACTGGAGAATTAGGAAATGTAATTGTGCAGTTCTATGGCGATCGTAATCTTGTACATGATACCTGCCTACGGTCTCATCTTCTACCTCTCACTTCAGGAATTTTTCATTGTTTAATTTAAGCTTTATTGACTGCCATTTACTTCTCTCCTGTGTTTTTTCACGCGTCTTCTCTCAGCTTACAGGAAGTGAACTCAATGATCAACAAACGACTGAAAGATGTTCTTTTCACTGACCAGTGGAGCGAAGTCTGCATGGACGCTCTCAGCCCCTTTGGATATGTACTGGTCAGTAATGTTCCCCTTAACCACACACACACACACACACACATCCATTAAGTGGTCATTAGACCCTCAGGAATCACATTATGTAACGCTGAGTGGCTGAGGATGAAAATCTCTTTGCTGGTCTTTTTCTCAGTGTGGCTCATGTTTCTATTTTCAATCAGTTAGACTCCTCCCTCATTTTATGTACCATCTTTTTCATTGTGGGAAAATAACTTGGCATTCTACACATATTTATTTTTGAATACAGTAAAGTGTCAATATACACGCCCACGTCTCTCTCTGGAGGGATGTTACACTCCTTTAAAATAGATCACACATAATTTCTGAAACTATAGCTCCCATTCTCAAAACGACACACAAACATGCGCACAAGACGCTATAATAGATCTGTTGATAAGAACTGTTAGTTTTGAGTCATGTGTCTAATATAGAGAAATGAGTTTAGTTTTGCAAAATGTTTGTTTTACGAATGCAAACCTAGTTTAAAGCAGAGAATGTGCTGCAGTTCTGCAGATTCAGTACATGAGTGAACACTTTCACTGAGTGACACTTTTAGTGTGTAAAAGTGCCTTTTAAAAGGCTGTATGTCCAGAGGAGCTCATGACATTGCAGGCATTTGACATACTATTATTGGTTTAATAGTGGTATATAATAGTTCATATTTTGAATTATTTTTTATGTATATATTTTCTGTTTTCTCTTTAAGTTTAGTTTAAAAATTAAGTTTTCATGCGTTTTTGTCATTTTTATTAGTTTTAACTCTTAAATATATCAATATGGTATAGTTTGTATTAAAAAATTGGAGTTTATTAAATTTTAGTTATTTTAGTACTTCACTTAAAACTAAACAAAAATGTTCCTTGGCAATTAGCTAAAATAAAATATACTACATTTACATTTGTTTTATTTCATTGATTTTTTTGTTTCAGTTTATATTAACAAAATATTTTTTTAAATGGTTTTAATGCTAGCAACATGCAAATTCATGTTCACAGTGTGTTAAAACATGTTCATTCATGCTAGCAACATGCTAAATTATACTAGAAGTGGTGCTAAATCATTCAAGCACCATGCTAATTTATGTGAATAGCATATTTTTATGTTTTAAGTCTTCATTTCCTTTTTAGTTTTAGTAGTTTATATTTTATTTTAGCTTTATTTCAACATTCCCTGTTTGCGTCAAATATATACAAACCCCCTGGGTTTAAAAATTTAATTTGAACATTTAAACCAACGGTTAGGTTTTACCATATTTGACAAATTAATGAAATTAATGAAAACAATTGCTGGATTATTTATGTTTTACCCCAATTCTGGGTTCAGCATGTTAGGTCATTTTGATGACTATTTTTGGGTTAAAACTTGATACATTTGTCAACGGTCAAAAGGGAAATGTGCTGAAGGGAAACTTCTTGAATGAAATTGAGGTTTGTTCTGAGGTCACACTATGCGTTTAATGCGTTTAAAGGTAAAGTTTTTGTTGTTGTTGTTGCAACTTTTCAAACCTGAATAAGATTGTAATTTAATGAACTGGGACAGCCACTGATAGCAGTTTTCTTTCCACAGATTCCCATTGGCATGTCCTAAAATGTTACTATGTGCTTTTAAAGTCTTTTATGATCGTAATTTGACTTACCAATGAATAAAACTATATTACTGGATATGAACTGTTCCTATTCTATTTTACTTTTATTATAAATAAAAAAACTGGACTGTAAAACTGGAGTTTGTGGCTCATTTCCAACTTATATATTTCAGCAACTGCTAGAAAGCAGCCAAATCAAACTAGCAACATGCTAAATCGTATTAACAACGTGCTAAAGCATGCTAGCAACACGTTAATTCATGTTAATAACATGCTAACAACATCCTAAAACATGTTAGCAAAATGCTAATCCATGTTTAAAAAATGTTAAAACATGCTTGCAAAATACTAAAACATCTTATAACATTCTAAAAAGCTAAAACATGTTAGCAAAATGCTGAAACATGCTACAATGGGCTAATTGATGCTAGCAACATGTTATTTTATTTGTATTATTTAAAATGAAACCCCTTCATTTAAATAATAGGCGTAATGGTCAAAATTATCCAGCATGTGTTCTATCCAGTATTTACCCAGCACTGCGTTGCCAAATAACCCAACAATGGTTATTTTAACCCAGCAGTGTAGTTTGAGTTACCAAAAGCAACTCTGAAAACAGTGGTATGGCTTTATCCCATTCCATACGCACCCTGCCTGAATTTAGTGCTCGGGTTGTGTATTTTCCCTCGAGCCAGTGAATAAACGCGATGCAGGAAATGTCCTCCGTCAGCTTATCTGCTGTGCGCTGTCTGTGTGCAGGTCACGTCTCAGAGGATGCAGGGAATGCTGCTGCTGGTCTTCTCCAAGTACTATCACCTGCCTTTCCTGAGAGGCATTCAAACCCAGAGCACTCGCACCGGGCTCGGGGGAATCTGGGTAAGTCTCTGCGCCTCTGGGTACATCTCTCAGCTGATACGGGCATCCTTGTGTGTAGATGTGAAAGGTCACAGGAACCTGTTAACAGGGTTCGGCAAGATATCTCATGCTGTGTGCTGCTGAAATATTAACAATGAGCTGAATATAAAATCCATCCATCATAATGATAAACTCACCTCTCACAGCAGGAATAACAGGCAAACTTTAGATCAAAGTACATGACTCCAGTTTTTCCCCTGAGTATTAATAAGTTATAAAGTCACATTCATTTCAGTCCATTGAGCATAATCTTCTATAAGCAGATTTTATTTAGATCATTGATAAAGAATTTCAATAAAAGAGCTTAAAGCAGTGATTCCCAAACTGTGGTCCGCGGACCACTAGTGGTCCGTGAGGGTACTGCAGGTGGTCCGTGGAAAGGCAAAATAAAATAATATTTTACCTTCATTTTACCAGGAAATTCCCATAAGAATTTTAAGGAATATGTAGGCCTATATTGATATAACATTTACATTAAATTGTCAAGTTATTCTGCGATTACTAAAATAGGCCAGTGGTGTTCGGAAAATAATGTTGCTATGGAAATAAGCCTGTTGTTCAAAATAACCTGTGTTGGGTGCTGCCCCTTTAAGGACGCTAATTCGGTTGCCATGGTGATCAACGCACAACAAAACAAACCCACTGAGGGAAAGAAAGGTTGTCATGTTAAAGGTTGTCATGTTTATGTAGCCATTTACTGTGTTTTAAGTTGCTTGTTGAAATGTTAATGCAGTATGTTACATTTGGCTGATAAACACAGTTTAGTATGCGTTTGTGACGCAGAGAATGTTTGATGATGTAAATAATACTAATTGTAGATTGTTTTTGTTTTGACCACAGACATATGCACATAGCCACAGACATACACAAATACTCAACAAACTTTAACTACTATAACAACGACCAAATGTGTATATTGTTAGTTCTGCACAAGAGGAATAAAAGACAACATCAAAATCCAACTTAACGTTATCATTTCATTGGTAACAACCTGATTACGCCCTCAGGCACATGAGTAAATAAATTAAATATGTGGCAGCCCTTGTGTGGAGTAAACTTTCTTTTAACAAGCCTGTTGTCAGGGTTCTGCCACATTCGGTCTAGTCATTTCTTGGTTTTGTGGCAGAGCTCTGACACTGCCGTTATGTCTCTAGTTGTGTGTGTGTGTGTGTGTGCGTGCGCGCGGCTTCGAGTTGCGTGAGCGCGCGCGTCTGTGTGCGAGTTATGATATCCGGTCCCGATACTTTGGTCTGGTTCAGTTTCGTTTTGGATCGGGATTCGGGATTTCATAACTCGTGTGTTCGTCCTTGTCGTGAGACAAGTGTTTTGCTCATTCTCACGCGCTCTACGTTATGTGAGTGGGCGCGGTTTCACGCTCTGCTCGTACCGCGGGCTCTCGTGTCCTTGTCCTGTGTTGTAAGCACGCGGTTCGTGTTTACGTCGGCCACGTGCTTTCATGTTGTGTTTTTGTGATGCATCTTTGTTTAATGTCAACACGCGGCGATTCGCATTGGCTGTGTTTGTCTCGTCAATGTGTAACCCTCCCACCTTGTTTCCCTGCTTTAGTTTGATTTGTTCCCAGCTGTGTCCCATTCAATTACCGTTCCTCATGTGTGTACTTAATCCACCGTGTCTGTTTTCTTGTGCTGGTTTCTCGTCGTTTATGGTTGTGTGGTCCTTCCTCTTGTCAAGTTCTGTCAAGTTTCCAGTCCAGTTAATGTTCAAGTCTAGTTCATGTTCTAGTCCTAGTCCTGTTTTCCCCCTCGGGGTGGTATTTGTTCTGTTTTATTTTTCGTTTTTGTAACAATAAAATCCCCATTCGTCTGCAACATTGAGTCCTCGTCACATCCCTTCACCCAACCTGACACCTGTTGCACACTGATGTCATGACTAGTTATAGTAGTGCTAGTAAGCCTATTTAGAGGTGCAGATTAATTCAGGTAAGACTGTGTAGACATTTTATTATGTGTGTTATGAGGTGGTCCGCAATTTTTTTTTATTACAAATAGTGGTCCACACACACAAAAAGTTTGAAAACCACTGGCTTAAAGCATTAGTTCAATTAAATTAAACATTTTCTGTAAATAAATTCAGATACTTCACACATAAAATGTCCAAACTCTATTCAGGGTTAGCAAAGTGTTAAGGCTAGACGTGTGCTAAAACATGCTAGCAACATGTTAAATATGATAGCAACTGGCTAATTTCTAATTTAATGTTAATTTCTAATTTAATTTCTAATATATTTAGATATAAAGATTATGGAAAACAATTTCATTGCTATCGGGGAGGAAGAATTGTCTAAACCAGTTAAATCGTCAAAATCAACAGCATGTTTGCTAGAGCTGATAGCAGCTAATAACTGAAAGAGATGCTTTCAGAGTCACAGATCCTCTTAATAATCTCTATATCATAATATAAATTATAATTTCTAATTTAATGTTAGAACATGCTAGCAATATACTAAATCATGCTAGCAGCATGATAAATCATACTAGCAACACTCTAATTTATGTTAGCAACATGCTAATCTATGCTAGAAAAGTGTTAATGTCAACAGCATGCAAAAACACGCTAACAACATAACTCATGCTATCAACGTGTTAAAAAAAATGCTAGCAACATGCAAATTCATGTTCACAGTGTGTTAAAACATGTTAATTCATGCTAGCAACATGCTAAATTATACTAGAAGTGGTGCTAAATCATTCAAGCACCATGCTAATATATGTGAATTACAAAATTGTGCACATGCACCAATCCTTGTAAAAACATTTATAGAGTTTTGCAAATTTCACAAAGCCTTCTGTTACCAGAAAGAAGTGAAACATGCAATAGTTAACATAATTTACTAAATATTATTGTACAGAATTTGCATATATTTATCCACAAATAAGTGTGCACAAATGTGTAACTATGCGGTGACCACCGTTGTTTTAGTATCGTTGATATACGATTATAGTTGTTATTTTTTCAGTTTAGTCAGTGTTTTAGGATGGTTTGTGCATTTTTATTTGTTTTTGAATGTCGGTGAGACATGCGGTGACATGAAAACATTAATTAAAAAGAACATTTTATTACTAAACTACTATCTTCACTATTACAAATTCTTCAGTGGGTTTTGCGGCATCTTTGGTTCAGCAACAACTTAAACTCTTATGAAGAAACAGTATTGAACTGTTGAAAATTTCTAAGGTGATTGGAAAAAAAAAACTCAATGTGTCTCTCACTCTGCAGGGGAATAAAGGAGGTGTCAGCGCTCGCATGACTGTGTTTGGCCATTCAATATGTTTCTTGAACTGTCATCTGCCCGCACATATGGAGAACACGGACCAGCGCATGGAGGACTTTGAAAGCATCTTGCAGCAGCAACAGTTCGAAGGACAAGCTGCCATGGGCGTCCTGGATCATGAGTAAGTCCCTCTCTCTCTCTCTCTCTCTCTCTCTCTCTCACACACACACACGTATAAACTTAAAGTATAAACACAAATTGATGTTATAATTGTGAGTGCTACCATTTTTCATTCCCATCAAAGCCACACAAACAACATAAGTGAGCTGAGACATAGTTCATAATTATGTATCTCACCAACAGATGGTGCTATTGTACCTTAGTTTCCCCAAGGGAAGTGTTTTTTAATTTTCAAGTCTCAGATTTTATATTGGACATAAAATTGTGATCCAAAACAGAGCCATTTTTTAATCTTACAAAAAACCATAAAACATTTGTATTCTTTTAATAATTCTGTCTGTGCTTTTCGTGTCATGCAACCTGTCTATGATGGCATATGCATAATTTGTCTAGTTTGTACCTAGTGACAGATGAATTTACTACTGAATAGCATAGATTTTGATTTGACACACAGCCAAGTCAAAGAGAAAAGATTGGGATCTCATGACAATTTGAAACTATTGTTTGCCAAATCGTATGTTTATTGTACAATCTGCTCACGCTGTACTGAGCTGTAAGTTCTTTTCAGATTAATCAAATTGCATGAATTTTTATGACATCGACACTTGTTGTTGATAGTCCACTTTAGACAGTCTACTAATAATAAGTAACTTTGCTACTACATGTCAACTACACTGTAAAAAAAAAGTTGTTTTAACGGTGTGTTGTCAACCCAGATTTATAAGTTGCTGCCTAAATTTTAAGTTTAGTCAACTCAAATATTCAAGTTGTCACTTGGTAACTATCTTTAATTTGCATCTACATGTCACGTAACTCTCATTAGAGTATTAGTAGACTGTTAGGTTAGGGTAAGTAGAATAAGTTGACATGTAGTTGCAAAAGATACTCATAGTCAGTAGAATGTCTAAAGTGGACAATCAAAATAAAGTGTTTTCTCATTATATAACCCGCTACCCTAGGTGACGCCATCGATGGTGGAAATGAATTTGTTCTTGATTTGTGACGACTGTAAAATCAATATTTGAAAACTGTATCATGCGACTCATGGACAAATGTTTGCAGTGTGGTTTTCTGGTTCGGAGACCTGAACTTCCGAATTGAGGACCTTGAGATGCAAGTTGTGAAAGGAGCTATTGACAATAACAAACTGTCCATATTGTGGGAAAAAGACCAGGTGAGATGTGCATGAACACACGGCCTAGTGCAGCCACGAAGAACCTCCCTCTAAAAGTCAAAGATTATGTTCTTACACTAGACATAATGTAAATATAATTTAAAAAAATGTAATCAATGACATTGAAGAAAGAGCAACTGTTTTGTACAAGGCGTTGGAAAAACACAATACATTTCTCTGTTACATATTCATTGCTCTGTTTGTCTTCCCTGTGCTAGTATGAATATATATAATATATTAATATATATAATACTGACACTGTATGTATCTTTGTCTTCTTTGATGCTTCTCAATCTCTCCATTTTGCAGCTGAACATGGCTAAAGGCATTGAGTCTGTGCTTGAAGGCTTCCACGAGGGGCCACTAAAATTCCCTCCTACATATAAGTTTGATGTGGGAACAGACACATATGATACCAGGTAAAATGGAAAAGATTTAGTTAATTACAGTCCATAAATACTTCTTTTGACATCATGAAGGAAAAAAGACTATCACTATCATATCACTATACTACTAAAAGCTATTTATACTACATAGCAAATCTCAACTGTTGTTATCACCCAACCTTATTATCACCCAGCTCTTTTTGCAAGGTTGCATATATAAGTACAGTAATACCTTGAGATACGAGCATAATCCGTTCTAGGACTGAGGTCGTAACTCGAATTGCTCGTATCTCAAATCATTTTTCCCCATAAGAAATAACAGAAGAAAAAAAATCCATTTGGGCCCTCTAAAAAACTCCCTTTTAGTGCTAATAACAATGGAAATGATTTTAATTGCTATAGAGACATACACACACACACAGAAAATTATAGTATATAAGGATTCCTGTGATATAAAATAAAATGTGGTTTTAATTATGAGTTCTTGCCTTTGAGACGATACAGTAGCGGCTAATGGCGGCATGTGTGGAGGAGGAAGAGGGAGGGATTACGTAGATAATGCAAACATAGTCTAGATAATGCAGTTTAGTGTTTCTTCCCGTCTAATGTATTGGATAGACTACACGCACAATAATATATGACTCAGAACCTCATATTTATTATTATTGAACACACATAACTCGTGCTGCTCCCAGATTAATACTCATGAATCACTCGTCGCCCCCGGTAACCTCCCGCTGTGAAACCAATGTGCCTCTAGTGGAGATCATATGCAATTACCCCATAAATGAGGCGCTTGAGCTGCTCGAGTGCTCGACTACCTAGTGTCGCTGCTCGTATCTCAAATATTTACTCATATCTCAAAGCAAAAATGCTCGAAGGCTTGATCGTATCTCAGAATACTCATATGTCGGGACGCTCGTATCTCAAGGTATTACTGTATATAAATAATTTATCCACATACATACAGTAAAACGCTATATACTATGTAGCAAATCTATATAATTCAAAATTTCTTGCACCACAACAATCTCATGCTTGGCTAATCTCTTCACATATGAAAAAAGTGACAATACTTAGGCACAAGATGCAAGTTTGCCATCAGAACAAGCCATATTTTGCAGCTGCAAGTCCTTTTTGGACTGGGAAGGGAGTTTCGAGGTCTGAAACTTTGAGTCTCATAGTATATCAGACTTTTTTACTCCAAAATTTCCCATTCCGGAAAATCTGTATTATTCCGTTCCTGCAATGATATTATTGTTATTGCACAGTTTTTTAAGTGAATCTTCATCTTTCTTAGTGGTAAAAAGCGTAAACCAGCTTGGACCGATCGTATTCTTTGGCGGTTGAGGCCGATAGCTCCGGTCAGCAACAGCATGTCGAGGCGCAGCTCCATGTCAGGCTTAACCAGCGGGACCCGTGTGTCGCAGCATTTTTACCGCAGTCACATGGAATACACTGTCAGCGACCACAAGCCCGTCTCCTCTATTTTCACTCTGCAGGTCAGCACACTTACACTTCTTGATGTTATACTTCTTTAGCAAGACCAGGCTTAAAAACTTCAACTAATGTGAGTGCATGTTCTAGAGAAAAAAAGACCAAGCAGTGCTTTTGCCAACAGACCCTTTTTACATTTACGTGGTTCTCAGGAGCAGAAGTCATCATAGAAGGGTGAATTTCTATAGCAGTGAATGGGAAATGACTGAAATTTGCTCCAATAGCCTTGATAGTGTTTCTATGACTTTCGAAAAAAGAAAAGAAATTGATTGCGGGAAAGATAAAATTTGCCTTGACTCACTCAGCTGTTGTATTGATTGACTGTTGGTGGGACTTCCTAAAGCATAAGGCTATAAAACGTTTTTAAAAGGAAAACATTTCAATTTCAAGGTTGCCATTTCACATGCACTCTTGTGCATGTCTACACTTATTGAGAGCAACTTTTATTGCTGGTTTGTGCAATGTGTTTAATATGTGATGTCCTTGCAGTTCCCATATAAGGTGGACATGCCTTTAGTTACACTCCTTGTGGAGGATGAATGGAGAGAGATATCAGATGCTGTGGCCACATTCAAGGTGGTGCCCAACTTTGCTCGAAGCTCTTGGGACTGGATTGGGCTGTACAAGGTTATTTAAATCATGTATCACTTCTGAGCATCTAAAGATATAGGAGTAAGATGGATAAAAGTAGATTTTTTTGTCACTTGTGTTATGTAGCTATACAATTTATTAAACATGCTTCACAGATGTGTCATTTATCAAACAGGTTGGGTTTAAGCACCATAAAGACTATGTGAGTTACACTTGGGCCAAGCAGGAAGAGTCTGATTTCCTGAGACAGGAGCACCAAGTAAGGACAAATCACATCCATTTAGCTGCACGAAAAGACATTCACTTGTATATATTAAGCTTCACATTGGTGAAATTTCATTAGGAGTTTTGATTTGTAATTACCAGGTGACTTTCACTGAGGAAGAATTGCCAAAGGAATCTGGGGACTTTATACTGGGTTACTACAGCAACAACATGAGCTCCATTGTGGGCGTCACTGAGCCATTCCAGGTGGATAATCTCTTTTATTTTTAATTCCAGCATGTACTTTCTATGGAATATAAAGCAGTTTCAGATACTCGAAACAATAGCTACATTTACATGGACCCTAATAATCTGATTGTAATCGCACTAGTTGCTGCACAGTTGGAAGAAAAAGGTCACATAACCACGTCAATCAATCGTGAATTGGCCAAATCAAATAAAAAAATTTATTCGGATTCTAAAGGATGGTTTAAAGCTTTTCTAATCCAATCTAGAGGACATTTGATTGGATTGAAAACCGAAACTGGGAAGTAAGTTGCATGTGCAATGAGGAAGAAATGGCTTAATGATGTATAAAGTGTGAAACGATCTGCTGCTGAAAAAAGTGTTGTAAATGTCTTTTCTGTAATTCTATCATTTTCTTTCCACTCATCGTCTCTGAAGTCGGAGCAGGACAACGTCCCGTCAGTTCAGTTTTGGACTTTCGTCAACAGACGCCTTGTTTTAGACGTGGAAGGGGCATTTTTACACATTGATAAATATAACCAGCTTGTTGTTTCTTAAAGTCGGACCTGAAATGGATCCTAGTCCTGGTCTGCTTATTGTTCAAATTGAATTTTTAACAACAAACCTAAAGATACCAAACCTAAAAGCACTGGGATATGTTCGCAACCTGAGTGGTCGGCTTTTATTACATATAGTTGGGGAACCAGTTCTCCTCTGGCTAACAAACAAACAGTGCATGATTATGATATAGACAGCATTTAAGGTCAGAAGTCATCTTGAGATTGTGTCACTCAAAAATATTGAATCCAGTTGGGTCAAAATGAAGTAGTTGATGATGTTTTTCAGATAATATGTTTCTCCTCCTTTGATAGATTCAACTGCCAGCCTCCGCCACAGCTGGTCTGAGTCCGTCTGACAGCTCCGACTTCACGTCTGACGATGAGATAAAGAAGGGCGACTCCTGCGACTCCAGCGCTGAGACTGAAGAGCAACAGAGCAGCAGCTGGAGCTCCAGACTAACTGAAGGGCAGACGGCAAACCCCAACCGACCGCACTCCAAAGACACCGTGGCACATTCCAGCTCTAGCAGGCAGGGCGATGGTCCTGTCAAGTCCTCTGATGACCCTGTCGCTACAGATGATAGCTCTAACTCAGGAAAAGATGCAACCAAGCCAGAGGAGCCTTAGCAAAGCACACCACCTTCTCTGGTGGATTATACCAGCTCAAGGCTGGGGTTGCAGGTTTCTGCTGGGTCTGTGATGTGTCGTTGTAGATTTACTGTCCTGTGATGTTGTTTGGAGATGTTGTATAATATGTTGCAGGGCAGCAGGAAGCGTTTAGTATGTGGCTCCCTCCAGCAAATACAAGAGGGCAGACTAAACGGTTTTTCTTTTTGTTCTGTGTAGTCATTCTATTCTTATTCCTCTCCTCCTCTTTCCGTCTCTCCAACTGCACAAGACAAAAACTGAAACACTATGAAGTAATTCTACACTCTTAAAAATCAAGGTTCTTTGGAAGCTTTTCCCGCAGGAATGCCATAGAAGAACCATTTTGCATTCTTAAAAGAGTTCTTAAAAGAACCATTGATTTATTTTTTAAACCTGAAGAACCTTATTCCACTTTGAAGCACCTTTTGTGTAATCGAAAGGTTGTTTGAGGTTCTTCATGGGACATAAATGCCAATAAAGAACCTTTATTTTTGTAGAGTGTAGATGTACTTGCACAATATTAATGCTTTTAACTGATTCAAATGGAAGTTTTTTTCCAGAATTAACCAGGGTTTAATGCACAACAGAAAACAATTCTGGTTCTCTTTGGATTTATTGGAGAAGATCCTCTTTATGATTTCCAGTGCTCTGTTCCAAACTCTAGTGAGCGGCCGTTCTAGTAGTGTTGTAGTACTTGAGTCCTAAGTGGATCTCAGTGACTGATCTTAAGAGCATTTGTTAAAAGTCTTGGTCTCGGTCTCAAGATTTTATCTCAAGATCAGAACTGTGAGGTCATCACTAAATTGCTGGTGCGTCGTTTGATTTAATTCTTAAGATCATCACTGTGATTTGATGTAAAACTTGTTTAACATGCAATCAAGAACTAATTTCTAATGTGATTTCCTTTGTTACTGTTGAAAATCAATGCAGGATTGTCTCAAAGTCAAATGCCCAAAATTAATATAAATGTCCACAAAATTCAAGATACGAACGCAAAAAATTACTTTTATGAGACCTTGTTTTTTACATTATAACAGGATATAATTAAGCAACATCTCAAGAGCAAGAGTCAGGTTTTCACGAATATGAGCACGATTGCAAACATGATATTGATTTCATACAAACGTTCAATAAACAAGAAGTTAATATTAAGTGACTTGCATTTTAGACACAATTTTAGAAGTTTTTACTGTTTCGTTTCTAAATGAATCAGCTGCTTTGAGTAAATGATTAGTGTTTTGTCGCCACCGACTGGGAGTTTCAGTTTTATATTTAAAAGTAGGTCTATCATTTTATATTTCATATTTCTATATTCAAAATTATATTTTTAAACATTAATCTCAGCATTATTTATGCAAGTGTAATTGTAACTTCTGCGCCTCTGCAACACAAAGATGAACTTTATTGTTAGTGATTTGAATGCTAACAGCACTATATAGACTCATTATTCTAACTGAATTTATTGAATAAGTAACAGACAGTAGATGCAGATATTTTAGAGGATTTGTAGGAGTGCTAGTCTGGTCTTGGTCTCGTTTTACGTGCTATTGACTACAACACTACTATCTGGGCATCATAGACACCTTCCAGACACCCAGAGGTTTTGCTTTCTTGAAATACCATGGTTGCGTTTAACTCCACTTTTAGACATACACTTGCAAAATTCCCTAAGCACTTCCCTTCGAGGGAATCCCAGCCGTCATTTTGAAGTGTGACCTTCATCAAGTGGATGAAGGAAGTTTATCTGGACAGACTCTCGACCCCTCGGTTTTGACTGAGGGAGTGAGTCTACTCATATTAACACTTCAGATCCCAGAGTGCACTATGATAAAATAATATTTTATTACATTCTAAAAACAGGGGAGAGCTTAATCTCAATAGCTATTTATGACAACATTTGTGTGTACTGCTTAATTTGGTAAATCGGAATAACTCTTGGAATCAGAAATATTCAAGTTTCTCATAGCATATAATGCATTAACAAAGTTACTAATAAGGCTACATTTCGGTTAGGATGCTGCCTTGTAAGGTGGCTGCCAACAGTGTGACCCGGTTATGTCTCGGACGTTGCAAAAAAGCATCGAGATAACCGATGTTCGAGATAACCAACAGCCAATATGGCGATTTGTTTGATGAAGCGATCGGCATGCTATAAAAATGTACATACACTGTATATGTTTGCTAACGACAAAAGGCATATGTGCACCAACTAACAGCAGAGATTTACCAGTATACAATACAAAACACCTTCCATTCTCCATACAAACCTTTAATCATATTCTCCAACATTGCAAACACAATTTCGCTCACAGCGTAAACAGTCACAACACATAAACACAGTCGCTCATAACACAGTCTTTTCGCTCTGACACAGTTCTGAAAAGTATTTTACACTAATGCACATGCAACGCGAACTCAGCGCATGCGCAGTGAACTCTGTACTATCATTAGTCACGGGGATCGAGATAACTGATGTTAAACGGTAAATTTGTCCCTCTTTTGTGCTTGAGATATCAGGGTTCGGCGACATAAAATAATCGACTTAACCGATAAGAAAATGCTAAGAAAAATAGGGAATTTGGCGGTTCCACTTCAAAAACGTCGACATAACGGGGTTGGCGAGATAACCAAGCTTGAGATAATTGTGTTCCACTGTCGTAGAGAGAGAGGCAGCTCACTAGAGTTTGGAGCAGAAAACAGGACTTTGACTTCATGTCATAGAGGACTTTGGGAAAGTTGCTGTTGAAAAATGCTGTTGTCAACACCTTACTGTGACAGGGAAAGGTAAATTCTGTTTTAATAACAATACACATGCTCTGCAATTCCATATATTTACCACAGTCTCCTCAGGTCCTTGAAAGGCAGATGCATATAAAGGGTTGACACAGTAAAGTACAGTTTGTATATTATTCATGTTGATTACCGGTTTAACCAACTGTTAGCTTTTTATGATATTATAGGACAATGATGAAATCTATTTGCTCTCAGAGTTGTGACCTCTGTGTCGTCATGTTCCTGTGGTTAATGTTCTCAAAAATAATTTAAAGTGATGTCCAGCTCTTTGACCTGCCAGTTTAAAGTCAATATGAAATGACCTGTAAAAAGGCCAGTTCACACAGGATGCATTTTTGCGTCTAAAATGTGGTCTAGAGATGCGTTTTTTAAAAGTTGAACAACTTTTAACTTGAGTGCTGCATGCTTGCAATGCTGTGTCATGCGCTGTGATGTGAGATGTGAACATGGCAGACAAAAACTGCCTGTCTAGTGCATGTTCATAGAAAAACGCATTCTGTGCGAACGACCCCTTATAGTCGACATGGAACAGATGTTGCGATTAGTGTAACAGCTTCTCGATTCTCGAAAAATGCTTGATTGGGTCTGGGGGGAATTGATTGGTTGGTTGTGGTTTGCTATTGGTGGATCTCACGTGAGTGACAGGTTATTGCCCCGCCCTCGTCCTCAGAGAAGCGAAGAGATACTGCTAGAGGGAGGGGAAGCTATTCTGATGCAAGATTATGAGGCACAAGAATTAAAAAAACAAAATGTGCATGGAAAAATTAATTATGGAGACCTAAAGGTGCATTCTTTGATTCAACTGCTGAAGTTCGCCAAATTTCTCTGCTGTCAGATGATAGTAGAAGTTGAATTCTGCTTGAGATTCTGCTTTGTTGGTGCAAATCAAGAAAGCATCCCTTTTGATTTCATGTTGACTTTAAACGATGATTGCGTGGTTTCTGTCTGATTTGTGTCAAGTATTGTATCTTGTGGTAGGAATCCCAGCATACTCGTCGTCTAGGGCTTTCTAGGATTTATCCGACATCTCTCGTCTCCTCTACATCTCCTGCCCTTTCTCTGTATTTCCCTTTCCTCTCCTCTCCACACCTCATTGTTTCGTCTCCATCGCAACCTCCTCCAGGTTTTGACGTCGTCTGCAGGGCTCTACTACGTGCTCCGATATCGTAATCTATTAGTAGATCGTGAAATTTTGTACCATGACTACTTAGCCTTAGGACACGTGGCGTGCTGTCTCACTGTTTACATGGTTATCTGAGTGAGAGTATAAGCGTGTCAGTGTATCTGTTTCTGCATGGATATTCACAGTGTCGTGTTGTCCACCACCTTTCAATATCGCAGAGGTGTCGAGAAGTATCACTTCTAGATGGAATAGAAAATGTGGGCGATGGTCTTTCTTTTACATTATACGCATTTTTCAATAAATCTTTGTAGTTTGGAATACCTTTGGAAATGGAAACAATCTGGAACAAGACTCTTTTTACTAGAAATACTATAAGTTGATAGTCTTCTTACAAGACCTGGCATTTTGTCAAAACTGCAAACAAGTGCAGGTTTGTAATGTGTTTAAATAGCACAACACGCTTGTCGCTGCTCATGTCTGATGATCCTGTGTATGTTTTAACATACTGGGTGTTGCTAATACTTTCATGAAGTCGTGTAAAGCACAGAGCGTGTTTCGTGTCATGTTTATTGGTGGTGCTTGATAAGGCAATGATGACTATTATTAATCGCTCATATTTAGGGTTAAGGTTTTGAGTGAAGTCTTTGAACTTTATGCAGTCAAAAAAATACTTTTTAAGATTTACACGTTTCAGTTAATAGTAGAAATTCTTAAATTCGTATTTATACAAAATGTTTTATTAAGCTTTTTAGAGTCCTCCAATCATTTTCACATATCAAGTCCTATCGAGGGTGATGAGCTTAATCAGGGTAGTGCCATACAGTAATCCCTCGCCACTTCGTGGTTCAAGATTTGCGGATTTTTCTAAAATATTCATCGTAATTTTTTTTTTTGAAAATTCCGCCTTATTGGCAGCCGTATTGCGAAAAGCAGCGTTATTTTATCGTGATGCGCGAGAGAAATGGTTTCCCAGGATCAGTGTTGCCAACTATTTTCAAAGGAAAGTCGCTAAAGCCTGGCCAAAAAGTCGCTAAATGTCGCTAGGTGACGTCATGCGTAAATTAGCACAGTGGTCCCCAACATTTTTATTGTCGCGGACCGGGCAACGAACTATATGTACTTTCACTTCTGAATGTCGCCAAAAGTCGGCAATAACTTCAGATAAAGTCGCTAGATTTGTCCAGATTTGTCGCTAGATTTGTCTTTTTTGGTCTGAAAACTTGCTAAATATAGCGACAAAGTCGCTAAGTTGGCAACACTGCTCAGGATGCCAGACAAAGAGAGAAACTCTCTCAGAGGCTTTGTACACACCCACCGGCACTCAGACAAGGCACATGATTGGTTCCCGACGCGAGATCGACAAATGAGAGCACGAGTGGAAGTATCCTGCGAGCTGATTGGCTGATCCTACTTCGCGGATTTTCATCTATTCCGGTTCCGGTCCAAATTAACCGCAATAAACGAGGGATCAGTGTATTTCATTTCTGACAGGAATGAAAATGAGGCAGTGATGGACAGGGGACCTTTATACTGTGCATGTGATTGTAAAGACTGTATGTCTATCCCTCACAGCCTTGTTTTCTTCCATGTTCAACTCAATATGCTGTCTAACCTGACTAAGGTCTATATCACAGAGAAACCACAACACTTTATCTTCGTGGCAGTGAGTGAGGCAAGCGGCAAAAATCATTTGCAACAGTATCAGCTTTGTTAATACTCATATTTTTATACTCATTTGAAAGCTTGATGCAGTATTGGAAAAAATAATTTTCCTTTCAAAGCCAAATAAATAATCTCAGTGCCAGTGTTTGATACACCGATGCTGTGTTTTAATTTCTAGTTTGTTCTGAGAAATTCAGTTTTTTGAATGCAAGACGCATGTGTAGGAAATGTTATTGGATGAAATGAGCTCAATGATTATTATTATTATTAGAAAAGAGATGTGGGTATAGAGACAGTATGAAGAACAGATGACAATCAGTGCCAAAAAAAAGAAGAGAAGAAACTTTATTTAAGATTATATTTATTTTCTTATCCATGCCAGAATCTGCTGGTCAGCTTGTCAATCATTATAAAGAAGGTGATTTATCATTATATTGAGAATGTGAATTTATAACTATGTTTTACAGTTCTGCATCTTTATTGTTCTTTAAATCAAACGTCACTTACTTTATTGCTGATTGCTTTATATTCACATTGATTAGAAATAAATGCTTTTTTGGACTTGTATTGAGCAGAATGTATCGACTTGGTAGGCTTGTGAACCATTGGTTGTTGTTGTATAATGGTGTCTTGCCTTAGACCACTGTCAAACATTGGTGTCAAATTGAAAATAAATCCTTTTGAAAGTGGAATATTTTATTACTATTTCATTAAGTACATTCCAGATGTGAAATTTATCAATCGCAATTTATAAGATCTCGAAAATGTGTGCAACTGAAAGGTTTCAAATCTCTACCTTATAAAAACGCCCCCTAATTAATGTCATTAACATATTAAAAGAGCACCAGTCAAATGCTAACTGAGAATATACATAAAAACTGATGCATTTAAAAATCGGCTACTAACTGCAACAAACAGGACGAACACAAAATCGATAGATGCAAAAAGATGTTTATTATTCAAGTCACCTTTGTTTATATAACGCTTTTTACAATAGAGATTTTTTCAAAGCAGCTTTGCAGTGGTCACAGGAAAACTAGAAAAACAAAGTTTGTTTTGCCTGTACAGCAGCTCTAGAAGAGCAAGCCAATCAATAATATTGATAAATATTAAGTGTTAAGTTTCCCCAACTAAGCAAGTAAGAGGCGACAGTGGCAAGGAACCAAAGCTCCAGCACGTGACGGAATAAAGAATAGAATGGAGAAAAAAAAACCTTGGGAGAAACCAGGCTCAGTTGAGGGACCAGTTCTCTGGTCAGCGCTTCTAGAGGTTACAAGGTTCTAGGGGTTAACATACATGAAAATAAAGTTAATGAAACGTTCAAATGCCGATACGTCTAACAAAGGCCACGAGGTTGATGAAACAAACAAGGATCTTAATGGGGAAAGAGGTTAAAATCCACGGGCACCTGCCACGAGCCCATTCCTGTGAAACACAAGAGAAGAGTACAAAGTTTAACCACCCCCCTCCTCCCTCACTGATTAGTGAACATGCATTTTAAATCCCACAGCCTAATCAGACCAGCTGTTCTCTTTCTCACATCAATGAAACCAAAAGGAAACGAAAACACGGTAAGACTGTGACACCTGTCTACACTTGTTTTCCAAAAGTTGCTCATCCACATTAAAACGTCTGAAAATGCTTACAGTTTTTTCCAATTGCTTACACACGTTTTCAAAACTAAGTCTCCTTTGTTCAAAACTCTACACACAATTCTCAAAACTGCACACGCAAAATGCCTCACATCACCTTCAAAAATGCAACACTGCATTCAAAATGCCACAAACACATGTCAGAATGAAGCATTTGCATCAAATGGCAAACACTACTTTCATAATAATACATTTTTGGATATACCATGTAAACACTGCTGTTCTAAATCTAAAGCTCTTTGCTCTTTCATAGGCTTATATCTACATTTCAATACAATATTCTACAGTGAAAGTAATCTGGGTAACAAGTGCACCGGAAACGCCATTGCAATGTAGAAACAGAAAATATTTATTAGGCCAAACATTACTGTTGTATACATTAGCGTACAACAAAACTATAAACGTGTAAACCAAAAGTATATTCTATACAGTAAAGTGTGTGGGGTCCCGGTCCAGGAATGGGCAGGGGGAGGGGGAGGGGGGGGGGGGGGGGGGGGGGGGGTGTGCAGTCCCCAATGCTAAAGTTCATCTCTTCTCCGAGCTTGTTCTGGCCACAATACTTCGTCCACATCACAAGATACGTTTTTTCTTTCCAAACATCGAGGGAAGTTTCTCCTAGCATGGCGTATCCAACCTTGGACAGAAGCAACCTCTATGTCCCCACATGCGTCCTCCATTGCCTGGAGAAGTGGCATGCGGGCAAAGGGTTGGCGATCATACACTTTCCAGCACCAGGCTGAGAAGAATTATTTAATGGATTTAGAAAAGGTGAATATGGGCGTAGGTACAAAACTATAAATTGTGGATGCGTGGCAAACCAGTTTTGGACCAGAACAGCCTGGTGAAAACTAACATTGTCCCATATAACCACAAATCTAGCAGGGGCCTGATCTGGATCGGGACAAGCATAGTGAGAATTGCATCCACAAAAGTTCTTATCCTCCTCTTGGTATTTGTCCTCGTTGTCCCCTGCCTCTTCCTCCTACTCCTCTTTCTCTCTGTTCATTGTTAGCATTCATCGTTCAAAACAGGTAATCTGACCTTTGATATATTTATAGACCTATCTATACTACTGTAACGTAAAGCAGTGAATGGTTAGTGATCAGTTAAGTAATTAGTGTTTGCACATGTGAGGAGTGTGTCTGTGAGACCTGGTGAATAAGTGTAGCGTTTTGATTAATTGTGTTTGGAAAAGGAAAGCAAGTCACTTCCTGATAGATCTTTGTGTTTTAGGTAGAGAATTGTGTGTAGTGTTTTGAAAAAAGTGTTTTATGCAATTGAAAACTGAGTCAAAGAAGAAGAAATAGCTTTTTAGCATTGAGAAATAGCTTATGGTTTTGAAGATTTGGCATGTAGTTTTGCACTTTGAGTGAGAGGTTTCAAAAATTGTGTGACATGAAAAGATTTTGTGTGTAAGCAATTGGAAAAAACTGTAAATCATCTCTGTGCACATGCGTAAAACATGCTAAAAGTTCACAAGATGATGCGGAGAGGGCAGACTTGGCCTGTGTCCCAATTCAGAGGCTACTTCAATGGCCATGAAGGTCAGACTGAGAGTTATTCAATGGGACGGTCTAACCTACAGGACTATTCTTGTAGACAGATGCCATTGGCAGTAACGTTTATATTGAAATTTTGGTATAAATTATATTTAACCCTCTGAAAACAAAACAGGGTTCACAGAGGTCAAAAACAGGGTCCATGTCTGTATATAATAAAGAGTATAAACTAGAGTTGAGCCGGATACTCGGCTGAAACGAGTATCCGGTACGGAAAAGGCACTTTTGCCGAGTACGAGTATTATACAAGTAATATGAGTCAATATCTGTGCTCGGATTGAATAAAAATCCGCATTGGGTAGCTGACTGTGTCTGCGTTCTGTGATAGGCTAGTCACAGCGCCCCTCCCCTACACATGCAGATTTGCTGCATCCCGCTCTGCTCATTCACACGCAGAACACTGAGAAGAGAGCACTCTCTTTCTCTCTCAGTCACTCAGGTTTGCGGGTCTTTTCAGCTAACATTTAGGGTTTCTTCAGCTTCAGGTTTGTTTTTTATTTCATTTTGTTAGTAGAGTTCTGGTAAATGTGGGGTTTGTTCAGACGTGGTGCTTGGTAGAATGTGACTAGCGTTGTGTCTCTGCCTGTCTGAGATTTTTTTCCTTTTTTTAACTGTCGGCTAGCTCTAACCAGTTTTTTGACTTCACGCAAAAAATAAAGTAAGTATTGGTATAAAAACTATATTACAAATTAATTAGCTACACACACACACACACACACACATACCTGGTGTGGAAATAAAAAACAATAAAAAAGAACCCCTCCCAAAAAATCACATTGATCATAATAAAATTAAAAGTTAAACAAAGAAAGTTATGTTTAGATGAAACCTCTTGTTCATTACATTTTTCTTCATAACTGCAACCGCATGTGCTGTATTCATTGTAGCAAAGCTTGTTCTGTATATAGTTCGTTTGTTATCGTGATCAAAACCTTTGATCTGAAGCTCATAATGTATGATAATGTAATGTAATATATATAATGTAATGATTCTGAAGCTCATCATGTACTTCCTGTCAGTTGTGTCCTTCGTCTACTTCCTGTCAGTTGTGTACTTCCTGTCAGTCGTGTCAGTCATGTACTTCCTGTCAGTTGTTTCCTTCATGTACTTCCTGTCAGTCGTGTCAGTCATGTACTTCCTGTCAGTTGTTTCCTTCATGTACTTCCTGTCAGTCGTGTCAGTCGTGTACTTCCTGTCAGTTGTTTCCTTCATGTACTTCCTGTCAGTCGTGTCAGTCGTGTACTTCCTGTCAGTTGTGTCCTTCGTCTACTTCCTGTCAGTTGTGTACTTCCTGTCAGTCGTGTCAGTCATGTACTTCCTGTCAGTTGTTTCCTTCATGTACTTCCTGTCAGTCGTGTCAGTCATGTACTTCCTGTCAGTTGTTTCCTTCATGTACTTCCTGTCAGTCGTGTCAGTCGTGTACTTCCTGTCAGTTGTTTCCTTCATGTACTTCCTGTCAGTCGTGTCAGTCAAGTACTTCCTGTCAGTTGTGTACTTCTGGTTTCCTTCCATGTTCTCCCATGTGTCACCTCGTTTTTCTTGTCAGCTGCGTCTAATCCCCTCATTATCTCCTCTTGTATAATAGCCCTCATGTGTTTCTTTGTCTTTGTCAGTTCTTGGCTATGTTAACCAGTATGTGGATGTTTCCCCCTATTTTCCGTGTCGTTTCAGGTCTTTTGCACATGCGTGCTATTTCTGTTTAAATGCAAGTCTTTGGTTTTGTTTGTTTATTAATGAAGGAGTGGATTATTAATTAATGGAGGAGTTTGCACTCCTCGTCTTCTCGCACACATACGTGCCACGGTGTGTAACAATTATAGTTTGGGTTTAACTGTTCCACGGTGTGTAACAATTATAACATTCGTTCAGAGTCATCTGGTCTTTAATAATATCCTCAAAATGTTATTCACACGTTCATGGAACGTGGTGATGTTGCCATGGAAAAGTTCTCCCAAAGGTTGAAAAAAATTAAAGGTTAAAATTTTGTTGAAGTATTTACCCGGCCTTATGTTGTTCCAAACCCCCTGACTTGTGCAATAAATTAAAAAACAACTTTTTCAATTAACTAAAGCAATTACAAGATCAGTGATATACCACTGCATTCTGATTTGGTTTGACAAGTCAGCCTGACAAACAGTTTTGCAAATTCTAGTCTTTCCACATTCAGAAAGAAGCTTGTATAACTAAACAGATCTGATTTTCTTAAGATCTGATTTTCTTCTAAAGCACTTTTCCTAATTCCACTCTCCCTGCTGCGACCTGAGGTCAAGAGCCTTTCTTAAGGGCGCAGTGCCGACAGCTCAAATATCGCTTCATGTGGAATTCAAACCTGTGACCTTTCAGTTAAGCACCTCTGCAACAAACCACATGTGACAAAAACATTTTATGCTTAGATTGAGATCTTTGGGTGTATCTTTGGGTCTTATTATAAAATTATATAAAAAAGAAGAAGAGATGTGTCATGTTGTGTCATGGGAGAATATGTGAATGATTAATATTTAAAAATGTAAATGAGTTTGTAAACTGTTTTCTTTTTCATTTCTTTTTTACGCGCACACACACACACACACACACACACACACACACACACACACACACACACACACACACACACACACACACACACACACACACACACACACACACACACACACACACACACACACACACACACACACACACACACACACACACACACACACACACACACACACACACACACACACACACACACACACACACACACACACACACACACACACACACACACACACACACACACACACACACACACACACACACACTCACACACTCACACACTCACACACTCACACACTCACACACTCACACACACACACACTCACACACACACACACACATATATAGAAAATGATGAACACAAGCAAAAAACAAGAGAGAACTAATTAAATATTAATAACTGATTAGTTGTGTTCCTTTCCTGTGAGCTTTTTGTTTTTCTATGCATTTTTTGTATAGTAATATTAAACCTGTAGCTGTAATTTGCCAGATAAATTTTGTCAGATAAATACCTTAACCAAGTCCAGTGTTTTGTTATACCATATTTAAAATATAAAATAAGAATATAACCTATTTTGATGGGTTATTGAAAGTTAATAATATTTGAGTTACAGTTTTTTCCAATTGCTTAAACACGTCTTCAATACTAAGTCTCCTTTTTTCAAAACTCTACACACAATTCTCAAAACTGCACACACAAAATGCAAAATGCCTCACATCTCCTTCAAAAATGCAACACTGCATTCAAAATGCCACAAACACATGTCAGAATGAAGCATTTGCATAAAATGGCAAACACTACTTTCATAATAATACATTTTTGGATATATCATGTAAACACTGCTGTTCTAAATCTAAAGCTCTATGGTCTTTCATAGGCTTGTATCTACATTTCAACACAATGTTCTACAGTGAAAGTAATCTGGATAACAAGTGCACCGGAAACGCCAATGCAATGTAGAAACAGAACATTTACAGTTTTTACTAATTGCTTACACACAAAATCTTTTCATGTCACACCATTTTTGAAACCTCTCACTCAAAGTGCAAAACTACATGCCAAATCTTCAAAACCATAAGCTATTTCTCAGCAGTCCCTGCAGTCCCCAATGCTAAACTTCATCTCTTCTCTGAGCTTGTTCTGGCCACAAAACTTCGTCCACATCACAAGATACGTTTTTTTCTTTCCAAACATTGAGGGAAGGATCTCATAGCATGTCGTATCCAACCTTGGACAAAAGCAACCTCTATGTCCCCACATGCGTCCTCCATTGCCTGGAGAAGCGGCATGTGGGCAAAGGGTTGGCGATCATACACTTTCCAGCGCCAGGCTGAGAAGAATTATTTAATGGATTTAGAAAAGGTGAATATGGGCGTAGGTACAAAACTATAAATTGTGGATGGGTGGCAAACCAGTTTTGTACCAGAACAGCCTGGTGAAAACTAACATTGTCCCATATAACCACAAATCTAGCAGGACAAGCATTGTGTGAATTGCATACAGAAAAGTCATTCTCCTCCTCTTGGTATTTGTCCTCTTTGTCTCCTGCCTCTTCCTCCTACTCCTCTTTCTCTCTGTTCATTGTTAGCATTCATTGTTCAAAACAGGTAATCTGACCTTTGACGTATTTATAAACCTATCTATACTACTGTAACGTAAAGCAGTGAATGGTTAGTGATCAGTTAAGCAATTAGTGTTTGCACATGTGAGGAGTGTGTCTGTGTGATCTGGTGAATAAGTGTAGCATTTTGATTGATTGTGTTTGTAAAAAGGAAAGGAAGTCACTTCCTGATAGATCTTTGTGTTTTAGGTAGAGAATTGTGTGTAGTGTTTTGAAAAAAGTGTTTTATGCAATTAAAACTGAGTCAAAGGTTGAGAAATTGCTTATGGGTTTGAAGAGTTGGCATTTAGTTTTGCACTTTGAGTGAGAGGTTTCAAAAATTGTGTGACATGAAACGATTTTGTGTGTAAGCAATTGGTAAAAACTGTAACAGAAAAACACAGAACTGTTGACATTTTTGCAGATTTATTAAAAAAGAAAAACTGAAATTTCTCATGGTCCTAAGTATTCAGACCCTTTGCTGTGACACTCATATATTTAACTCAGGTGCTGAAATGTTTTAATGTGCCTGAATTACAAGTTATGCAATAAGATTTTGTTCCGAACATTATTTGTTTAGGGCTGCAACTGATGCGTTACAAAAGTAAAGATGGTATGTTGTGAATGAAACGACATTATCAAAGACATAAGGCAGGGCTTTTCATTGAGCGAAGTAAACCTGTCAATCATTAGTGTTGAATAACAGGGTTCAGTTCATATAACTAAAGAAAACTTCCCCTGGTGTTACATAATGCTGTTTCACAGGGAGATTGATAAGAAAAACAGCCTGACAGTTATCACGGAAACGCTTGTATATACAGTACAGGCGTGTTATGTCAGTGTTTGTATGCCAGCGTTGCCCGTTTCTGATGCAATACTTGGCTGGATTGAGAGGTGTGGTGTTAAGCAGTGCCATTGTGCAGGAGATTTGTGCCTTTAAACTGCTGTCTCATCCTGACCACGGCAAGGAAACACACAGTCTGGCTTGAAAATCTGTCATATTGAATGAAAAACCTGAGTCACTGACAATATAACATTGCATCTGAGTCAGATTTGCTGCTCTAAAATGACACAACAGATTTTCAGAGTAAAATGTGTAATGTGTGTCATTGCTTGTTAATCAGAAACTGAATAACATGATAAGAATGGGAGAATGTATGAATACATAAAATGACAATATATGACAATCAGTCTAGAATGAGAAATCCCAGACCTGGGAGAATTTCAAGATCTTTCGAAATCAAAAAATGGTTTCATAAACCAACTTGAATGCTCTTTCTTATGACGTCAATGCTAAATACTACTACTAATAATAATGTATTTAAAATGCAAAGTTGTGTAGTGAAGCCTTTAGTTCATCACTGCAGTTTGTAATAAAATTCTGCAGGCTTTATTGCTTCCATATTTTATCTCTAGGTGATTGTCAATGACCTGTATTATTATCCACTAAACATTAATATCGTGAATGGATTATGTAACAATTAATGACACTGCACTTTGGTATTGGACGAGTGTGAGACGAGGAACACAACAGGGGTGTCATGACCTTCCTTTATGTGTTGTATCCAAACTTGCTTACTGTTAGTTCAACCATTCAATACCATTTTTTAAAACATTTTTTAAAAGAAGTCTTGGTTCAAATTTATTTTGATGGTCCATTTTAGACATTCTGCTAACTATAAGTAACTTTGCAACTACATGTCAACTAACTCCAGCTTTCCTGTGTCTCAAACAGTAGAGAGTGGTGCTTGCAACACCAAGGTCATGGGTTTGATTCCCAGGGAAAGCGGGAGCTGATTAGAATGTCAATGTGTTTCTTGAATGCAGTGCAAGTTGATTTGGATAAAAGCGTCTGCTAAATGCATAAAATGTAAAACAAGAATTACAAAAAATATATATAACTCATAGTATTAGTAGACTGTTTGTAGAACAGGTTGACATGTACTTGCAAAGTTATAGACTGTATAATTTCTGTTGGGGAGCATACAAAGTGTCATATTATATGCAGATATTAGACAGTTTACTTAGGGGCCGTTTAGACGACATGAACATAAAATTTCTTATGTGTTTTGGCTGTTCATTTACACGACAACAACATTTTGGGGCCCTGAAATTCAAACTGCAACTATACTGTGATCATCTCCGTATAAACTTCAAAAACTCTAATTAATGAACACTTTGACATAATGTGCATTTTTGTGTTCAGTTGTAAGCACGTAGTGTTTCTTTACAAAGTGGGATGGCCATCTACTTGCCCGGAAGTAGAATACAGTGATTTTATTTATTTTCATGGATCCGTGTGAACGGAGATCGTTTTGACAGTTGTCGTCTGTACGTGAAAAACTCAAAGGAAAATTGTTCCCATTTTTTAGTACATGCTTGTCGTGTAAACGTACCCTAATACTCTAATGCTAGTTGAAAGTTACTTGTAGTTAGAAGAATGTCTAAAGCGGACCATCGAAATAAAGAGTTACCGATGACTCTTCTACTCACCAAAGCTGCATTTAATTACTTGATAAAAATACAATAAAAACAGTAATATTACATTATTATACAGTATTAAAATTTCAAATAACTGTTTTCTTTGTGAATATATAGTAAAGTGTAATTTAATCTTGTGATTAAAGCTGAATTTATCAAATCATAAATACAGTAAAACAGTGTAATATTATATCAATGTAAAATAGCTGTTTTCTATGAGAATATATAGTAAATTGTAATTTATTCCTGTGATTAAAGCTGAATTTATTAGATCATAAATACAGTAAAACAGTGTAATATTATATCAATGTAAAACAGCTGTTTTCTATGTGAATATATAGTAAATTGTAATTTATTCCTGTGATTAAAGCTGAATTTATTAGATCATAAATACAGTAAAACAGTGTAATATTATATCAATGTAAAACAGCTGTTTTCTATGTGAATATATAGTAAATTGTAATTTATTCCTGTGATTAAAGTTGTATTTTCAGCATCATTACTCCAGTCTTCAGTGTCACATGATCCTTCACAAATCAATCTGTCATGATGACTTGATGCTCAAGAAACATTTCTGAGTATTATTAGTGCCGAAAACCTCTCTCTATATATGTATAGCAAGTGACAGTAAATACATCTATACTGTAATATATATTCAAATAAATGTTTATTATATATATATATATATAAATCTGTTGTTCTGAAGTTTTGGATGAACTATTCCTTCAAGGTTCAAAGGTACAGAACCGATGACATGACATGATGGTTATGAAGCTCATTTATATGATCAGATGTGACAGGCTAATGTTCAGAGATGGCTTCAGTTCAGATCAATATCAAGTAACTGCTTCAGTTACGTGTCCTTTCTCAGTGCTGACGCATAATTGGCAGAACTCGACAACACAGTTTCTCCCCATGGCCATATTGACAAAAAAGGCAATGCTTAAGTAAGAAGCAGACATACAATTTACCTTTCTTCAAATCATATCAGGACGGCTGATAAAGCAGGACAAATCTCCAGGGCATGCCTTTTATCTCTTGTAATTGTATTTTGGTTTCTTCTGAAACCAAATCATGTTTTTAAGTGTTCATTGTTTTCACAGCAAGTTGTGTAAGACTCTCTGTGTTCACGTGGATTTCATGAAATTTACATGAAATAATAAAATAATTTAATATGAGTTAAATGAAACTGGGATATATTGCAATATTGCACTACAAATGTTTTACATGGTCATTCTGGATCTCTTGTGTTATTGTAGTAGTGCATTAGTCCATTATAATTTATATTGATGTTTGTCAACACATTGTGAGAGAGTGTGTGTGTGTGTATGTATCAGGTTGTGCAAGAGTGTGAGGTAACATGGATTTCATACTCATACCTGTTGTTTATATGATACTCCTATGTCATAAACATGGTAATTTGCACGCTTTGTTAACGTACTTGTATATAAGTTTATTATTATATGTGTAAAACCATAACAAGTAAAGGTTAATGATGTTTTTAAGTCTTTATTGTTAACCAAGAGCTGTTTACATTATACCTCAATGTCCTTTGAAAAATAAGATCATACAAAACATGATGTGATTTCTTAATTTAACCTATTTATTACAGTAAGTACATAAAAGTAATGATTATGTTTTATGTGTTCATTGCTAACATTAAGAGTTTACATCATTATTGCCATCTTATATGATACTCCTATTTACTTCAAAGAATAAGATTACCATGATATGTGATCAAAATCATGGCATGATTTATTAATGCAGTAAGCTATAAGTTTATGATAATGTGTGTAAAATAATAACTACATTTTAAGTGCAACCTTAAATTACATTAAAGTGACTTTCAATCTTGTATAACATAAAAAGTTATTTAGATGAGTTAAAGCAATGAAAACATATCTTGTTATAACTTATTGATCATAGAATGTTTACAGTGCATGCACTTCAAAGAATAAGATTACCATGATACATTACCAAAAGCACAGTATGATTTAGTAAAGTAGTAGTCTATAAGTTTTTGATAATGTGTGTAAGACCATAACAATTAATAGTTAATGACTCTATGTCTTTATTCTTATCAAGAAGCATAGATTTCATATTCATGTTGATTACACAACACCCAAAATGACCTTCAAAAAGTAAGCTTACTATGGTGCGTGCCCAAAACATTTGTTAATATTACGTTTTTAAGTCTTCAATGCTAAAAATAAGAATTGCGAAAGCATGAGTGGATATTTACACTCTAATAAAAATACTGGGTTGTTTCAACCCATGTTGGGACAAATATGGGCCAACTCAACCGACCCATGTTTGACCCAATCATGGGTTGAAAGTTGAAACAACTCAGAGGAATTGTAAGATAGTTTTAATATCCATGATGTTACATTTACTACTTCAAGGCACATCAATGTAGAAAATAAATGACAGTGCATTTTTGTCAGTGCAATAATGTTTGCTGTGTTTTTGTGTAAAAGCATACAGTACTGTTTTCAAATGTTTGTTATTAGCACCGCACGTTGCGTTGTGCAATCCCATGCAAGTTTACATCATTCTTGACACATTGCCACACTGCCCCACAGATTTTCTTGCCACACCCCCCTCCGCGCAACATGGTTTCGTCCAATCGCCTGTGAGGACGAACGCGCGCGGGCCTCTGATGACGCGGTCAGACCGTTCCATAAATACTCCCGCGTTTTTCAGAGGGGTGACAGATTTCCTGCGGTTTCTGAACGAGTGAGTGAAGTAGACTACTTTAAAAGAGAAAGTAAAAAAAAAATGATGAACGGAGAAATTAACGGGTTTCACAACTCTCTTATTGAGGAGGACTGTTTCTTGTTTACATCAGAGTCCGTTGGAGAAGGGCATCCAGGTAAAATATCCACACAAAACTTTACAGTGTTTAACTCCGATTATATAACAGCACCTGATCTGCACGTTACTATTTACATTTTTTTTCCTAACCGTAATTGAACTATAATAACTATTTGATTTTGTTTTTACATGTAATTCAGTGCTGAGATTAGATTAGAACGTTACGTCTGTATTTACTCGAGTGTGATGGAAATAAAATCACGTGTTATTCCTATAGATGAAGATCTAATGAGCGACCACACACACACATACACTTTCTCTCTCGCACACACACACACACACACACACACACACACACTTACTCTCTCTCTCTCACACTCACACACACACACATAAACACACTCACATACACTGTCTCTCTCTCACACACACACAAATTCCATGAAACACACATGTGTGCACACACATACACACTCACATACACTGTCTCTCTCTTACACACACACACACACACACACACACACACACACACAGTGTCTCTCACACACACACACACACACACACACACACACACACACACACACACACACACACACACTCACATACACATGTCTCTCGCTCTCTTTCTCTTACACACACACACACACACACACACACACGTACATATACACACGCAGACATCCACACACACACACTGTCTCTCTCACACTCGCACACAAACACACTTAGACACACCCCTATACACACATGCACACACACACACGCAAACACACACAGACACACTCTCTCTCTCTCACACACACGCACACATAAACACACTCATATACACTGTCTCTCTCTCTCACACACACACGCACACACACTCTCTCTCTCTCTCTCTCACATACACTGTCTCTATCTCTCTTTCTCTTACTCACACACACACTGTCTCTCTCTCACACACACATACTGTCTCTCACACACACACATACACTGTCTCTCTCACACTCCCACACAAACACACCCCTATACACGCACACACACACACACACACACTGTCTCTCTCACACACGCACACGCACACAAATAAAAGGGAAAACAGAGTACCTTGCATTACTTATTTGATAAAGATATTCTGTTGTAAATGTAAAAGTAATGCGTTACTTGGTACTGTGGTGTGGTTTAAAATCAAAACATGCATTTTGGGAAACTCTCGATTCTCACTCCAATGGATCGAAATTAACCAGTTTTTCTTTCTTCTGCATGTTCTGAAGTTAAGCTTCATCTATCATGCGTCACTCAGAGGTGCTTTTACAGAAACTAATACCGCTTCACATGCATCTACACAAGAAGAACATGCATAGGAACATCTGTAAACTTGAAAACAAGCGATGTAGAATTGTAATTATTGTTCCTATTGTGTTGTACAGATAAGATATGTGACCAGATCAGTGATGCTGTGTTGGACGCTCACCTGAAGCAAGACCCAGATGCAAAAGTGGCTTGTGGTGTGTTGACTTGAATTTTTGTTGAAGTTTTGCATGCATTTTTCTGATTTTAATGTCTTTCCAAAGGCCTGAATATGAATGTTTAACGGCTCTTTTTCTTCTAGAAACTGTAGCCAAGACTGGAATGATTCTGCTGGCAGGAGAGGTGACGTCTCGCGCTGTTGTTGACTATCAAAAGGTGGTCCGGGACACTATTAAACACATCGGCTATGACGACTCCTCCAAGGGTAAGTTTAATGACGCATTTATTATAGAGACTTCAACATTTACACTACCATTCAAAAGTTTGGGGTCGGTAAGATTGATAAAATGTTTTTGAATGCTGCATTTATTTGATCGGAAATACAGTAATATTGCATAGTATTATTAGAATTTAAATGAGCTGTTTTCTATGTGAATATATAGTAAAGTGTAATTTATTCCTGTGATTAAAGCTGAATTTATTAGATCATAAATACAGTAAAACAGTGTAATATTATATCAATGTAAAACAGCTGTTTTCTATGTGAATATATAGTAGTGTCATTTATTCCTGTGATTAAAGCTGAATTTATTAGATCATAAACACAGTAAAACAGTGTAATAATATATCCATGTAAAACAGCTGTTTTCTATGTGAATATATAGTAACGTTTATTTTATTCCTGTGATTAAAGCGGAATTTTCAGCATCATTCTTCCAGTCTTCAGTCTCACATGATCCTTCAAAAATCATTATCATATGATGATTTGATGCTCAAAAAACATTTCTGATTATTAGTGTTGAAAACGGTTGTGCTGCTTCATATTTTTGTGTAAACAAAAATTCTTAAGGATTCTTTGATGCATAGAAAGCATTTATTTAAAGCGGAAAACTTTTGTAATCTTTTAAATGTCTTTACGGTGACTTTGGAACGTTTAACGCACTTGTACTGAATGAAATTCCTCAGAAAACTATCAAAAATTGAACGGTAGTGTAACAAATAAACTAAACAAATGTCATCAGAATAACTAAAACAGTTCCATATTGTCTTTCCTGAACCCGTAGGCTTTGATTACAAGACCTGTAACGTCCTGGTGGCTCTGGAGCAACAGTCTCCAGACATCGCACAGGGTGTTCATATAGATCGTGATGAAGAGGATGTTGGGGCTGGCGACCAGGTAATTCAGTGCTGTAAATTAAACTCTTAATTACATTTATGCATTTATCAGACGCTTTTATCCAAAGCCACTTGCATTGCATTCAAGAAACACATTGACATTCTAATCAGTTCTTGCTCTTCCTGGGACTCAAGTGCCAAACTCTACTGTTTGAGCTACAGGAAAGCATGTAAATATTAATAATATAGTGGAAAGCTAATATTATTTTGGGCTGTTTTTGTTTCAGGGTCTCATGTTCGGTTATGCCACTGATGAGACAGAGGAATGTATGCCACTCACTATTGTGCTTGCGCACAAACTTAATTCCAAGATGGCTGAACTGCGGCGCAACGGCACCCTGCCCTGGCTTCGCCCCGACTCCAAGACTCAGGTCTGCTTAATAGACTTCATTAATGACCATTCTTTTTTCTTCTTTTTTAAGTGTTTGTTAAAGCGTAATAAGCTGTGAGTCAAACTCAGTAACTCACACACTCACAGCTGTGAGGTCAATTATAACATTCTAAAAGTTTGATTGCAAAAAAGAATAAAAAAATTAGACAAGAGGACAAAGATAAAAGACTATATTTAATGGCTTCATAATCATTTAAAGTAGTTTCGTCAAATCGATTACTCGTGATTAATCGCATCTAACTTAAAAGTGATTAACTGCGATTAATCGATTTGACAGCACTAATATATATTTATGTACAGTCATTTTTCATCATAAATTCAGATGTTAACATGATTATTTAAAAAAAAATTTAGGTTGGCTTTAACAAAAGCATATACCATCGATTAACAACCTCGTTGCATTCAGTAGATCTGCTGTAATGGTTTATAAATGATGAATAAAATTAATTTTCAAAAAATGAAACAAAAAATCCAGTATCAATTCCATGTTGGTCCAGACTGAAACTGGTCTTACTGACCCCAAACAGGATGTTGATCTGATCTACCAACAACAGCATCAGATATTCAAGTAAAAATTCAGAGAAATACAATTTAAATGACTGGAACTGACAGTTTTTGTTGTATAATTATTTCATAAACCGCCTAAGAAAGTGTGTGTATAATTAATATATGTTGGTCCAGGCTGGTGTATGATGGTTCGAGCTGTTATAGTTCTGTTCTGCCAGCATAGTCAGTGTGTTTTCAAGTAAAACTGAACTGGTTCACCGGCCCTTACGCTTCCCATGATGCTCCCAGCATGCAAACCATTCCTTGTGATGGTGTTTTTTTTTTTATTAGGGTATCACATTCACATTTCTGCATTTGACAGAAGCTTTTATCCAATGCGACTTGCATTGCATTCAAGAAACACATTGACATTCTAATCAGTTCTGGTTTTCCCTGGGATTCAAACCCATGACCTTGGTGTTGCAAGCACCACTCCACCACTGTGTGGAAGGGCATGCAAGTAGTTTCCTGACAGTGCAACATGTGCTTTACCAACAGGTGACTGTGCAGTACAGACAGGAGCGTGGTGCCATGCTGCCGGTGCGCGTCCACACGATTGTCGTCTCCGTGCAGCACGATGAAGACATCTGCCTTGATGAGATGCGTGATGCGCTCAAAGATAAAGTCATCAAAGTCGTGGTGCCCTCTGTTTATCTGGATGACGATACCATCTATCACTTGCAGCCCAGTGGTCGCTTTGTCATCGGAGGCCCTCAGGTAATGACCGGTTTCGGTTCTGGCAGAACTTCGCTAAACGTTGTAATACTTGAGAGTTGCGTGATTGAAAAGTAAAGCGTTTTCTTCGCACCGTAACAAACGCTTTTCCACTGACTTAGGGTGATGCCGGCCTGACTGGTCGTAAGATCATTGTGGATACCTATGGAGGTTGGGGAGCCCATGGTGGAGGAGCGTTCTCTGGAAAGGACTACACCAAAGTGGACCGTTCCGCTGCGTACGCTGCCCGCTGGGTGGCCAAATCTCTAGTAAAGGCCAAACTGTGCAGGCGTGTTCTTGTGCAGGTCAGTTGACCAGATATTTTGTGTATTTTGCTGGGAAAGTGTCATACAGTGATTCCTCGGTTTACGAGTTTAGTTCGTTCCAAGAGCTCGTAACCCCAAAATTCTCGTACACCAATAAAAATCACTTGATTCGTTCCACACGACCATAAATGCCGAATTTAAATATTTTTTGGGTTTTACCCTATTAATTACAGTTACAATTATAACCATTAAGATCTCATAAAAATACTAATTAATAATTGACAATTAAACTTTAAAAATACTTGACAATTTACTGTAACGCACTTCAGCTTTGAGTAGCGTCGCTGCTGGCGTGAAGGAGACAAGAGGAGGGGGGAGAGGATTTCCTACCTTCTTTCTATATGCTGTACTGTATGTATATATTTCACTACGTGAACAATAATGTTAACAACACGACGTAAAACCGCTGTAAATCACTTATAAAAGTATCACTGTGGTGAATGATGCAACTAAACCGAGCGACGCTGAGAGAATGAACGAGTGAAGGGGTGATAAAAGGGTTGGAACCGTGTGACTGTTTTGTGAGAGGCTGTGTTCAGGATATTTCCAGTAAAAATGCGTGCGAAGATGCTGAGCCTTAGATCTTTTCGACACAAAAATGCGCGTGGGCGATGGAATATTTTTCTCGCACACCGATACAATCCTCATACACCGATTTGACTTTCCATGCTCGTACACCGATTTGCTCGTATACTAAGTCACTCGTAAACCGAGGTATTACTGTACTTTGAAGTTGATAGTTATGCATAAATGTGCCTTTGCCACTGTACAGGTTTCATACGCCATTGGAGTGGCCCATCCTCTTTCCATTTCCATCTTCCACTATGGCACATCCCAAAAGAGCGAGCAGGAGCTGCTCAAAATTGTCAAAAAAAACTTTGATCTTCGTCCAGGAGTCATCGTGAGGTAACAGCCGATGTCTTTATGCACTCTTCTCGCTCGCTTCCTCTTTCAGCTTAACAGGTTTGGGTGTAAATCATTCCTTTTTTATTTTGCTTCTGTCTGTGCTTCACTTTCTTTGGGTCTTTGCATCTCCTGATTCCATCGGACTCTAGCAAACTCATTCAACATTTTTTAAAGTCATTAGTCAAGATTAAGAGTCAATAAAATGAAAAGCAAGAAACTGGTCTTACAGACCCTAAACATTGCAGGATGTTTTGAGGTATCTAACAATAAAAAGCATCAAGTATTAAAGTAAACATTCAGAAATTGAACTAATAATGTCAAATAAAAACTAAATTACGGTACTGTTTATTACCACAATTCCGGACTATAAGCCGCACTGGAATATAAGCCGCACCCACTGAATTTGAAGTCTATTAGACCTCTCTCACACACACACATACACACCTCCACTTGTGAGGTTCCACTCTGTGGAAAGACAGAGCTTTCATGCTTCCTCTCTGGATTCATTGTGCACCAAAATGGAAAGGTTCGAGTGGTTAGATGGTGTTTGCTTTAGACTTGCTTTCTATTTCATGCTGCGCTTTCCTTCTTCAGGGTGACTAGTGCGTGTAACGGTAAGCGACCGCTTCATCTCTTCTCTGGCTGGCTGGGTGTTCAACCGCACACATGAACTACATGATAACAGTTTTATTTTGATGAGTCAATAACCCATGGCCAATGTGTTCTAGGGAGCTGGAGCTGAAGAAGCCAATCTATCAGAAGACGGCTGCTTACGGCCACTTTGGCCGTAACTCTTTCTCTTGGGAAGTGCCCAAAAAGCTGCACTACTAAACCTTTTGTCAAGGTTTTTCCTCTCTAGGCCTGTTGGTGTATTCTACAGAGAAGCCCGCATGGCTCACGAGGAGAAGTCTTATTCTGGTACAAGTCCTGCTGGTCCGTCTTATTGAATTTCCTTTCATTTTCCCACCATATTGCATCACCAATCATTTCGCTTGTTCATCAGCATTAGAATAAAAGTTCAACACGTTCATTTTAAGAATTGTAAACTGGTTGGCCAGTATTAACTACTTTTGATGTTATGCAGCCTTTCACCACTGTATTATAAGCATTCCCAATCATTTTTAGTACTTTTAAACAATGTATTATTTATTTGTGCTGTCATATTGTAATCTGGAGGTCAACTGTTAATGCTGTATGTTGCTAAGTAACTTCTCTTCCCTAGTGCTCTGTGGTTCCCAAATGTCGTACAGAAAAACTTTGGGGACTCGAAACAAGGAAAGGATGCTTATTGTATTATTTCAGTCTCGTCTTTTTTCAAACAGAGGGATAGCAATTTTGGCTGGTGTTGTACAGAGAAACTAGCCATGTTTACGTGCATTATCTCTCTCTCTCTCTCTCTCTCTCTCTCTCTCTCTCTATCTATCCCTCCAGTTTTAATTTATTTTTAACAATAAAATGTTTTCTATTATGATGTCATTGTCTTTTTCTCTCTGTATATAGAAATATGTATAACTGAAATAAGGTCTGGTTTGAACCAAACCGGATATTTTGGCACTTTATTCAATGACATAAAATATATCAGTAATACCCACATAAATTTTTACTTCTGCTGATTGTATTTAGGCTTCAAAATAAAAGTTGCATTCATTTGTGACGATTATCATGATGAACAACGTAAGAATTATTAACTTTTGTTGGTCAAAGAGCTTATTATATGCCATAATCAACTAACCAATAACTAATGTAAAAATTGTGTAAAAACCCTAAAGCATCTCGGTTTTGGGCAGGTTTTATTCAAAATGGGGTCACACCCATTTGTTGTTCAGTTTCCATAGAAGTAAATGTGGGCCTTAACTATGGGAATCAGAAATTCTGATTCTGAAAAAAATTTACAAAAATTTGCTGAAAGAACTTGGATGATGCTAATGTTGGGCTACAAAAATACGTCATCACTGTACTGCGCTATTCAACGGACTGAGGAGCCATTTACAAAACTCATTTTTTCAACTAAATTTTTGGGTGTTTATTTACACCAGAAGTGCCCACATTTTCTGGCTTGTGAGCCACTTATAAAATTACCAAGTCAAACGATCTATCGCCTATAAAAATACAAAACATTTATTTATGAATGTATTGAGAATTCTTTATATGCACAAAACATGTTGGTGTAGCAGAACTACATTGCATAACTACTTCTCAGTTCACTTTTCAGAGGGAAGTCAGTGTCGAATTTTTATGAACAGTATGGAAGTGGTGAGTTTTTGACTTCTTTCTTTGTCCAGCTCCCCCACTCATTCTTATACCCTTTCTTAAGTTCAAAAGAAATAAATTGTAGGTTTTCTCGCTAGCTTGCTAGAGTTGTGCAGCACTTGCCGCCGTTGTGCGTGTGCGCGGTGACCCATGTGTCAGAAAAGGTCAGAGGTCAAACTGGCTGCCCTGCACATCAATCAATCAAGTGACACATTTCACTTCACAAATGTTTTGAATCAGAAGGGTGTGTTCACACCTGAAGCTTGGTTCTTTTGATCTGGACAAAAGAAAAAAAATGGAATTTAGTTCTGGTTCACATGGCATTTTAAAACCGAACCTAAAGATACTGAACCTAAAGGCACAGGGATGTGTTCACAACCAGGGTCTTTCCAGGGTCTCGCTCCACTTGTTTGGTGCTCAGGGTTCAGACGGCAGCGTTCACACTTATTCAGATGAACTGCACTAACAGAGCAATCACAACAGGGTTCGCTTCATTCCAAACTGTGAACACACCCTAAAACACCTCAGTTTTGAACAGATTTTATCCAAGATGGCGTCACACACATTTGTCGTTCAATTTCGTTTGAAGTAAATTGGGGCCGTAACGTTTAAAGCACTGCAGCCGCAGTGATGTGATGACTTTGACCCTTGAGGAAGGCACCTAAACCCTGATCGCTGCCGCCGCTCCGGGTGTGTGTCACGTTTGCAGTGTGTGTGTGTGTTCACTAACTTGAATGGGTTAAATGCAGAGGACAAATATGGGTTACCAAATTTAGCCACTCAACCTTTACCTCCCTTGTAATCCGCAACTGGCTATCAGTTTGTCTACTTGAGTGGTCATCATGACATCAGTATTACTGTCACCGGTCCAACTGAATGATATCGATTACACTAGATACCTTTTTAGTATACAGCCATAACTTATATGGGTTTTATGGCTGATATTACGTTTCAGTAAAGTTTTTTTCACATGTAGTTAGCATTTTTTAAATGTGCTTATATATCTTCTTACTAGACGATTTGGTAATTTCTTTAAGCTCTCAATGGTTTCTCTGGTGCTTTTTACCAGAGAATCACATTTATATTCTGCTCTTCAGTAACAGTTCTACAGTTACACTGTACCGAGGACCAAAATTAGCAATAGCATGTGCGCTCAAGTTACGTCTAGTTTGCTTACCTTCCAAATTCAAATATCAAACACCGAACATGCTCGTTCGCCAAGGGAACACACCCTCGGTGCGTATCATTTGCTTGTATTTTCATCATCATATATCATATGTACAGTATATCATATGTACAGTACGGATGTGCTGACTGATGTGAAAAAGCACTAAAAATAAGTGTCAACTAAATTAAAGGTCAGATCGTGCAACGCGTTAGGCCTGCCACGTGCCCAGTGACGAAATGCAGTAAAACAATACAACTGAACATGGGAAACCAATTTCTTTGGGCATAGTTTCGCTTTATGTTTCGCTTATTCCAGACAATAACAATTTCAAACTTTATGATTGGAAATACCTTCTAATCTTCATAATCGAGAACGGCGATGGAACACAAACTACATATAAACTTTACATGCACACAAATAATCAATAATTAGAATGTAATTAGATTCTCATAAACGCCTCAATCAATCTGAATGAGCTCAATTTGAGCAGATTGAAAGGGGTGGTGTAGACCTGAAATAATCTGATCAATAGGAAAAAATAAGAATGTAAGTACTTTAATAAATTTTGTCAATCCTATTCAAAATTCCTTGCTCACATGCGCAGTGTCGTGATGCACACGTTTAGCAGGCAGCTTTCTCGTTCAAGGCCAAATCCCGGAAAAAAAATGGCGTTTTAACACTTCCGGTTCCATCGTCCCGAAGTGGGCCCCTCAATGGGTTTTTGGTTCAATGCTTGAGGGCTGTGGTGAACACAAGCTCAAAATATTTATCCATCAGTCTGAAATACATTAGTAATACTCTCTTTCACTAGTCTTGTAAAAGGCGGTTGCTAATAAGCGTCTGAACGGCACTACAGAAGATGTTGGGAACATTAAACATTAAATCAACTTTTCTATGCAAAATACAAACTATTCTAACTCAAAGATTCAAGGAAAATGTTTTAAAATAAAGACTAAAAGAGTTTTTGGAAGCTTAATGATGACTTTGAAGTCATGTGACCATGGTGTAGTTTGTTTATAGCCTACAATTAGTCACCGATTTGAGTTATCCTGTGAGAAGAACATGCACTGAGACACAGGTCAGGATGCAACCAGAGCTAAAAGGTAAATATCACTACATGGTGTGCAACTGGATTACGTCCAGAAGAGAGAGAACAGCTGGAAAGACCAAAGCATTTGAAATGTTACCCGTACATTGATGTCAAAGACTCTAGATGGATGTTTTAGTCTCATTCTCTGTGAAACTAAATATAGGCAAAATCAAATTAAAACAGAGATATTTCCATTTGGAACACCAGACTCGACAAAATATTTCTTGCAAATATTTTTTTTGTTTTATTTAGAATTAGCTTTCAAATAAAAATGACTTTTTATGCAATGCTTATGTGGTACTTATGGTATAAATTATGGCAAAGGAGTGGAAAACCTCACTTTTACAATCAAAATACTGTAAGACTGCAACATGGAGACACGTGCAGGGGTGTGTGTTAAGAGTCAGACTCCCTACGGTCTTTGGTCTCTGAGCATCCAATCAGAACGCGGCGTGCCGGGTGAGGTCTGTGGGCGGAGCATGTACGCATGGGAATGTGAACATTTGTCTTCTCTCACACGAGGGGCGAGCACGCGCACTGTACCGAGGGGGGTTTAAGCCGGTGCCATTCCCTCTCTCCCTCAAAGGGCCTCTAAAGCCTGGGGAAACGGCCCCTCCCTTGAAATACTCTTATGTAATCTGTGCATTGAGCACAAACTGTGATTAAGCACTTGTGTAACATTAAGAGTAGTCAAATGCATTAGTGTCAAATTCACTATTTTAAGCTTTCTAACCATATAAATTAATGATTGTGAATCAGTGCATTTGCTACTTGGTGTGATAAACGCTACCATATCTAAAATAGATAATAACCCAATGAGCCACATTCAAGGTTGTGTAGAAATTGCCAAAATGTATATACCTGAGATCACACTGCAACTGAAATTCAAGTTAATACAGGCTATAAGCAAGCCTCCACTCCCTTTCTGACTTTACACTACATAACTATTTTGATACAATTATTTAAATAGAACTAGATGCGTATATATATATACACACACACACACACATACACATATACACTCACACAAATACATATATATATATATATATATATATATATATATATATATATATATATATATATATATATATATATATATATATATATATATATATATATATATATATATATATATATATGTGTGTGTATGTGTGCACATATAATTATATATACTGTATATATAAAATTATATAGCCCGTGATCTATATAGAGACAGAAATCAACACCAATTGCTGTTGTCTTGCATTTCGTTTAAAGATCTTTCCTGCAGTGAGTTGCCATGCATAAAGTCTTTGCTGAAGAAGAAGCAGCTAAAGAAATATTTATTTTTGCACATGATGTAAACATAGTGCACACTGCCATCAACTGTCCATATAACATAATGAACAATTCACGCTGCAATCTAAACAATAGCACAACTGTACACTGTTGGAATTCAATTACAAAAATAAAAATCTACCTGTACAACGAATGAAGAGATGAAAAAAGAGAGACAGAAAGAACACAAGTTCGTTCTGTTTGCAGAACATATGGAGCACCAACACAGGAAAAAGCTGATATTTATGTCAATATAAATACACATGAACATAAAAGGAAAAGGCAGATATCCAAATGCATGGATATAAATATCAGAGCATTAGCATTCGTTAAACTTAGTCAGCTATTTCCAGTAGCATCTGCATGGACTACATCACTTGACTCCTTCAAACCGTGGAAGTGTGGCTTCATTTTTTTACCTGATTTCTGTGTGGATTTAGCCTAGACCACGAATAAAACAAAGCCTATAAGATGCAGACTAATTGGACCTAGTGAGGCAATGTAGAATCACAAAACGAGTGCAAGAAAGTCACCTCAGGTGTAAAAAAGAGCCACGCTTAACATTTGTCCAACGTCTGGTCCAAGTGTGAAGTGAGGAGTGACAAGGATTTCAATCTCCAGTTGAAAGAACAATTCAGATCCTACTTTCTGCGTATTATTCAAATACATATTATTTTATATGCCTAACAGCGTCTCTTCTCTTGAGGTTAGAGTCCACTCATGAGATGTTACCTTCACATATTAGGATAAATGGCATCTCCATGAATACTGCATGCTTGGTACCGCCATTCAGAAATGCAGTTCAGTCTCGATTCTGGCTCAACATGGTCTCAGCGGCTTTCTCTTTAAACTCCACTCATAATAAAAAATGCTTCTCTTTTCCTCTCAGCATTTGTCACACCGCTTGCCCATTTCTTGTCCCACACGGGCCAACAGCACAGCCCTCATGGCCAAGTCCAGGACGTTCTTCTCTGCCACTCTTTCCACAATAACTTCTGGCTTGTCCTCCTGGTTGGGAAGAAATATTGAATCTTTGTTTTTTTGCTTTGACATACATGTGGATGACAACTAACAATAATAATAGACTTTAAGACAAGTCAAAGTTATATAGCACTTTTCAAAATATTTAATAGGCAGGTTTACAAAAAACAATGATGTTAATGTTTATAAAATCTTAATATCTTCATGCCTTATAGTTGCATTGCCAATTAGAGCCAATATATGGAAAATATGTGGAAGAGGTGTTAGGAGGCCAGCAGAGGGTGCCCAGTAATCCCCCAGTATAGTGACGGGGACACTGTACTGCAACAAGCACCATCTTTCGGATGAGACGTTAAACCGAGGTCCCGACTCTCTGTGGTCATAAACAAATACCAGGATGTCCTTTGTAAGAGTAGGGGTGTAACCCCAGCATCCTGGCCAAATTTGCCCATTGGCCTTGGTCCATCACGGCCTCCTAATTCCCCCCCCCCCCCATACTATAATTGGCTTCATCACTCTGTCTCCTCTCCACCAGTAAGCTGGTGTGTGGTGAGCGTTCTGGCGCAATATGGCTGCCGTCGCATCATCCAGGTGGATGCTGCACATCGGTGGTGGTTGAGGAGATTCCCCCCAACTATGTAAAGCACTTTGAGCTCTGGAAAAGGGCTATATAAATGTAATGTATTATTATTATTATTATTATATGTTAACATAGATAATACAGTTTACATTTTGCGACGACAGACGACAGGCAGGTGAGAGATGATACATAGTATATGAGGCAAAACTTTTAAGTCACATGTGAAGCGGATAGTTGATCCGTCTAGTCACAAGTCAGGCAAAATTGTAATGATGGTTATAGGAGGAATGTGTCACAACCCTCGTATGCAGTTGTGCACCTGCAGACCAATCAGAGTGCCTATGACCCCTGTCCATCGTAGGAAGCTCTTACAATGGGCACGCAAGAATCAGAACTGAATCTTGAGGCAGTGGAAGAAGTTTATTTTTTTGCCAGGTACACATTTTTAAAGATACAGATTTCGGTCGGACCCAGAAGAAAGATGACCAATCGTGGCGATTTCTGTGGTAGTGGCTCCTAAACGCTGGTCCTACATTGTTTAATGAGAGAAGTTTAAAGACGGCCGTTGTCAGAGGTTTATCATGATCCTCTCACTGTGTTGTTGCTGCTGCGACATGTCTCATGTCTACTGACTAGCCAATACCAATCAACATGAATTGGTATATTGATCAATGGGACATGCAGCCAAAACTTAAAACTACTTTCCTCAAGCTTCATTTGCAAATTGGCATGCCGAGTTGGCCTCTTTTCCCTAGCCATGATACTCCCCATCCATATACTCCTCATTTGCCAAAGTGCGATTAATCTCTTGCTCTATGTGTTCACCACTAGCTCATCCTGATGTTTATTCTTCTATATGAACTTACGTCACCCTACGATTCAATAGGTGTCATCATAGTACGGTTTACACACGTCATCCCCAAGATTATTAGATCCATGTCATACAGTGTGACCTTCACATCTGCCCCCATCCAAACAAATCAATGAAATGAACCAGTCCCCAATTATTTTTTCCTCTTTTGATAATCTGTTTCACTCAGATGTATATCACAATATACAGATCAGTTGCTACTTCAGTTGTGTCGATAAATATGAAAGAAATAAAAGTAGACCTGAAAACATTACGATAGAAATGGGTTTTAAACCCATATTATAACACATTCTCTAAATTAATTGTGAGGCCATCAACTACAACTGCTTTAAACCATGATTCTAATTGTTTTGTATGCAATTTTCTGCATGTTCCAGCCATTTTTGTCCAAGTCCTCATCTATAGTTTCTGTTCCAACATTACTGTGAAAACGAGGAGGATAATTCCCCCACTGCATTTAAAAAAAGCAAACACTGATCGCTTATGGTTGAGCTTAAACTCTTTGTAGCCTGTGATGCATTAGAATCTCAACACCAACCTTGTGAACGATGAATGATGTTATTTGCCCGTTGTCAGCTTGATAATCGAGCCAGAATAACTCGGTCCCAGTGTTCTCCTGCTCTGTGCCAGAGCTGCTGTCATTCCAGTCCTCTGCATTCGCACCAGGTTCAGATCCATCTGAAATAAACCAGGTGTCCAAACATGAGCACAGCAGCTCACATCAAGCTCCAACATATCAGAAGCATTGTCAATTTTAATGATTTAAAAGGCACTTTTGCCAACCCGGCACATAAGATTCACAATTATAAATGCGCATTTATCTGGTTATTATTTAGATTAATCTTGGTACATTAGTTAAAGGGATAGTTCACCCAAAAATAAAAATTCTGTCATTATTACTCGCCCTCATGCTGTTCCAAACCTGTAAGACTTTCGTTCATCTTCAGAACACAAATAAAGATAATTAAAATAATTCATTTGACTCTGGTGGTTTAACCTACATTTTATGTTGCAACAGAATTTTTATTTTCATCATTAACCTTTTCAATTTTTTTTAAGATTTAAAATTTTGTTGTTGTTGTTTTAGGTTATAACTTTTATTTCATTGAATTTGCAAAGCAAAAACTACTCATGTGGCTAACACGTGTATAACATTTACAATAACAATTATTTACGTATTTGGCAGACGCTTTTATCCAAACACATTGATATTCTAATCAGTTCTTGCTTTCCCTGGGATTCAAACCCATGACCTTGGCGTTGCAAGCGCCACGCTCTACATGAGAAGCAATTTTGCCACTGTGTTGATCCCGACAGGATGATAAAATAAAAGCACACTGTACATTGTGAAATAACGAAATGAACTCTTTCTTTGTAGCTTACTCTGATGCCGTGGATGGTAGACCTGGCGGTCGGGTCTCCGCGGACGGCGAGGGGTGGTGGTGTGTCTACGCCTCTGTTTCTCCTTGGCCTGTTTTACCTCTCTGTCATAATCATCCCTGTAGAAAGATAAAAAATACATCACATACTTACATTTTATTGAGGGTGTATTAACACTTCCCAGAAGAACAGCAGCCTTAAACCTCATTCCAATGAGAAATACGTATAGTATTGTAACATAAGAGAAAACTAGATATAGAGAAAAAAAAAATCGAAGTTCCAATCTGACTATTATTATTATTTCTTTAAGTAAAATGCACTGCATTATGGCAATTCTGAGTTTATATCTCAAAATTCTGGCATTGTTTCTCGCAATTCTGTGACTACTGACTTTTTAACATATAGAATTCAAACTGTGAGATAAAAACTTGCAATTAATAAAGGTAATTTCGACATTTTACCTCACAATTCTGCCTTTTTTTGCAACTGCAAAATTCCTTGCAATTCTGCTAAACGATCTGCATTCTTGTTTCCTGAAGTGTTTTAACAAAAGTAGGCTCTTTCTTTTTCTGCTGTTGTTAAAATAACACAATCATCTGCAGTTCTTCACTCTTTATTGAGAGAGAGAAGTAACGCACATAGAGCAGAAGCGGCTTGAATGAAGCGTGTTTGGCTCTAGATTAATAAATTAGAGGATTTAGAGCTGAAAGACCGTCGTCATAAATGACTCTGAGCGCTTGTGTTATGAACTCTTTAGACGCGCTGCTCACTTTAAACTGTAGAAACAGTAAAATGGAGGAATTATGTCCAGGCTAAGCCGAGGTCCACTGATAGGAAAGTCAGGTTTTTCACTAATTAGGGTCCAAGCACTGAATGGTGCAATGGCAATTATTGTATCCGTTAGTTTTTTTCTTCTTTCACCATGGGCGTGCGTCTATGGCAGTCCGTCAAACCATACAGTAACTACGGCACACACTGATAGAAGTCAGTCCAATCTGTCTAGCGCCACCAACTGTCCAAAGTTTAACTTACATTTATACTAGAAACAAAATTGGGGCTGGAAACAAAGTTGTTTTTTCCGCTGATTCCTTGAATCAAGCTCATGCGAATCCACACTATGATGCAATTTTCCTGCCAGAAAACCTCTGAGACGGTTATTTTCATTAAAATCAAATCAGATCATCTTTAGACCCTGCTGGCAAAAAGTTATCAAAAACTTTTTGATAACACCCAACTGTTCTCAAATAACACGCAAATGAATTTGACGAAGATCACTCCAAATTGGACGCAAGGCTATATCTTCGCAACGCTTTAGCATTTTCAAACCAAACTTGGTAGTCATCCCAAGCATGACATGCAGCATTTTAGGCACAGCGCCACCTACTGATCAAAGTCCTTTTTGGCTTAAAATGTCTACATGGTTTGCTGAAAAATCATAAAATTAGCCTTGTCAGATTCAGGGCTGCATGCGGAGTCAAATTATACCAAATTTCCCCATATTGGCCTTTTTGAATTTTGTCGTAAAATGCTATATTGAACAAATGCATTGGTGTATCGTTACAAAACTTGGCATGCATCTTCAGCATCATAACCTGATAGTCCTCAATATGTACTTTATCTTTTTGATAAAACCCAACCATTCTCGAATAACATGCAAATGAATCTGACGAAGATCACGGAAAATTGGACAGCTATATTGGAGGCTATATCTCCGCAACGGTTTAGTGTATTCAGACCAAACTTGGTACAAGGCTACATGCAGCATTAAGGCACAGCGCCACATAATGGCCAGAAGTCCTTGTTGCTTATAATGTTTACATGGTTTGCTCAAAAATCATAAAATGAGTCTCGCTCGATTCTGGCGGGCATCCTGAGTTAAATGGTACCCAATTGTCCCATATCAGGCATTTTGGATGTCGGACATTTTTTATTTTATAATAAAATGTATTTCATGAACACATGGGCGTATCCTTACGAAATACGGTATGGATCATCGGCTCAATGCATTGAAACAGCCGGAGAAATTCGGGATTTCGAAGAAATTCGAAATTTCCAGCGCCACCTAGTGGTCAATTAAAAATCATCACGTTTATTGCTTATTTGGTCTTTATTTACTAATTCGTGCTGTTTGTCTGCTGCTAGCTTACTTTTTTGTTTCTGTAGTGGTATCTCTGCTTGCGATTCTTACTATTTAATAAATATTAAGTATTATTTATTTATTTCTTATTGTATCAAAATGATGAAAGAAAGTACAATAGGAATTATTTACTTATTCCACTTTCGAACTACATGTTTATAGTTTTCAGATAAGTAAGGCTACAATGACGTATTAAAAAAACACACACAATTATTACCTACTATTGCTACAAATAAGTGTTTTTGTGTGCAAGTGCGCGCGACCTGGCGATCTGATTCCTCCTGATGTGCTTCAGGAACCCGTGGCTCATATCCAGCCGACCGCCGGGCTTGTATTTGACACTCTCCCCCTCCTCATCACGCATAACCTCCATGGTTCTGCTCCGAAATTAACAAAAAAATAATTTAACGAAATTAAACCCCATCTCTCCGATCACAGGGGGCCGAGAACCGAGGAGACATAAAAAACGTTGGCCAATAAAAACCCACTCCTAGCTAAAGAGTTTCTTGCTTTCCACAAACGTATTCGCTTGTATATTCCTCTTCTTAAAATCCAGTCGCGGGTGTTTTAGGTTTATAAACTAATATACAATAAAAAAGGGCCAGTCGAGAAAATACAGTACAAGATGTATCCACAGATTGTTTTCGCATTCAATGCCGAGTTGCCGCGCTATTGGCCAGCCTGTTTCTAGAACGGAAGTTGTAACAGACGTTGAAACGTGTGTTCATTCAAAGGCGCGTTGACTTCAATATTTCGTTTGTTATTAAATCTAAAATGATCACAGGCGTAAAACGAGAGAGGGACTTTGATGAAGATGAAGATGAGGGTATGTCTGAAGCGTTTAAGAGCTTAAAGGCTGGTTAAATCTCGAGTTCTCTGTCTGTTTTTAGCGTAGTTGCTAAAGCAGCTTTACTGTTATGGCATAATATGGGTTTAAACAACATGCTTTTAATGTAAAGTCTTTGCTTCATTTCAGAGGTGCGTGTGAAAATCGGTCGTGGTCATGTTGAGGATCGCAGAAGCCGTCATTGCCCATATCTGGACACGATCAATAGGTTCATTAGTGTGGTTAATGATGTCTGTTAATGTGACTCAATATTGCTCTTCTGCTACAACGGTCTCTCTTTTGTTTTTCTTTAGGAGTGTTTTAGATTTCGACTTCGAGAAGCTTTGTTCAATCTCTCTTTCACACATTAATGTCTATGCCTGTCTGATCTGTGGCAAATATTTCCAAGGTAAGTTAGACTTATTTATTTGTTTTTGTTACAATTTCCCAGGTCCATTTCACTGTCACCCTGAAAGGCTTATTATAGTCCAGATATGTTTGATATCAAAGTGATTGTTTTAATAGACTTGCTCGCTTTATATGATGAACAGATTGCATTTATGCTTTAATTCATATTTAAGCATTTATCAGTGAACCTAATCAAAATCTCAAACATGACGCGTAACATGAGAATGATCCTCATTGGTTCTTGCTGAAGCTCAAACGTGACGCGTAACACGATAATTAACCTAATTGGTTCTTGCTGTTGCTCAAATGTGACGCGTAACAAGAATGAACCTCATTGGTTCTTGCTGATGCTCAAATGTGACGCGTAACATGAGAATGAACCTCATTGGTTCTTGCTGATGCTCAAATGTGACGCGTAACAAGAATGAACCTCATTGGTTCCTGCTGAAGATCAAACGTGACGCGTAACAAGAATGAACCTCATTGGTTCCTGCTGAAGCTCAAACGTGACGCGTAACAAGAATGAACCTCATTGGTTCTTGCTGAAGCTCAAATGTGACGCGTAACAAGAATGAACCTCATTGGTTCCTGCTGAAGATCAAACGTGATGCGTAACATGAGAATTAACCTCATTGGTTCTTGCTGAAGCTCAAACGTGACACGTAACATGAGAATTAACCTCATTGGTTCTTGCTGAAGCTCAAACGTGACACGTAACAAGAATGAACCTCATTGGTTCCTGCTGAAGATCAAACGTGATGCGTAACATGAGAATTAACCTCATTGGTTCTTGCTGAAGATCAAACGTGATGCGTAACATGAGAATTAACCTCATTGGTTCTTGCTGAAGATCAAACGTGATGCGTAACATGAGAATTAACCTCATTGGTTCCTGCTGAAGATCAAACGTGACGCGTAACAAGAATGAACCTCATTGGTTCTTGCTGAAGCTCAAATGTGACGCGTAACAAGAATGAACCTCATTGGTTCTTGCTGAAGCTCAAATGTGACGCGTAACAAGAATGAACCTCATTGGTTCCTGCTGAAGATCAAACGTGATGCGTAACATGAGAATTAACCTCATTGGTTCTTGCTGAAGCTCAAATGTGACGCGTAACAAGAATTAACCTCATTGGTTCTTGCTGAAGCTCAAACGTGACACGTAACAAGAATGAACCTCATTGGTTCTTGCTGAAGCTCAAACGTGACACGTAACAAGAATGAACCTCATTGGTTCTTGCTGCTCAAACGTGACGCGTAACAAGAATGAACCTCATTGGTTCTTGCTGAAGATCAAACGTGATGCGTAACATGAGAATTAACCTCATTGGTTCTTGCTGAAGCTCAAACGTGACACGTAACAAGAATGAACCTCATTGGTTCTTGCTGAAGCTCAAACGTGACACGTAACAAGAATGAACCTCATTGGTTCTTGCTGAAGCTCAAATGTGACGCGTAACAAGAATGAACCTCATTGGTTCCTGCTGAAGATCAAACGTGATGCGTAACATGAGAATTAACCTCATTGGTTCTTGCTGAAGCTCAAACGTGACACGTAACAAGAATGAACCTCATTGGTTCTTGCTGAAGCTCAAACGTGACGCGTAACAAGAATGAACCTCATTGGTTCTTGCTGAAGATCAAACGTGATGCGTAACACGAGAATGAACCATTCGTTTTTGCATGTCAAGTGAACATGCCTCTGCTTCCGTTTACAATGGAGGGACAGAAAGGTCTCAGATTTCATTAAACATTTTCATTTGTGTTCCGAAGATTCTAAGTGGGTTGGAACGACGTGAGGGAGAAAAAAAATAATATCCTGTACGCTTTGTCTATTTTTCCATGTCTGTTGACTATGGATTATGTGAATTATTCTTATTATTCTCAATTGTCAGTTTATAGCCAGCGATTCTGAATTTGTTTCTCATAATTGTGAGATATAAAAGAAAGTCAGAATTGTGAATATAATCAGTTATCTTTTATTTAGTTTTTTGTCTTGGAGACTCTGTACCTCTAAATTGAAATACTTGCATATGCTGAATATTCAAAGTGACTGTGATCTATGAACATTTTGTTTTAATTTGTTCCTGCCAGGTCGAGGTCAGAAGTCTCACGCGTACATCCACAGCGTTCAGTTCACACACCACGTTTTCCTGAATCTCCACACGTTAAAGTTCTACTGCCTGCCAGACAATTATGAGATCATTGACTCTTCATTAGAGGATATTACTGTGAGTTACGGGCTTCCTTTAATCGCTTGATTGTAAATTTATTATTTTACGCTACCGTCTTTTTGAAGAGTGTCATTACAGTGTTGTCATGTTATTCTTGTTTTACCCTCTTTTGGTTCTACTTCATTTCTTTCTTTCAGTACGTGCTGAAACCCACATTCACTAAACAGCACATCTCTGGTTTGGATAAGCAGGGAAAGCTTTACAGAGCCTACGACGGCACAACGTATTTGCCTGGAATTGTGGGTCTTAATAATATCAAGGCCAATGACTATGCTAATGTGGTTTTGCAGGTAAAATGTGCATCAAATTAAGTTTATAAATTGGTTAATCCAAATGGAAGTTTAAAACCGCTTGTTTTTCCTAAGGCGCTGTCAAATGTGCCTCCGTTACGAAACTACTTCCTCGAGGAGGACAACTATCGTGGAATTCGTCGGCCGCCGGGTGACATCATGTTTCTGTTGGTGCAGCGTTTTGGGGAGCTCATGCGCAAACTGTGGAACCCGCGCAACTTCAAGGCCCACGTGTCGCCGCATGAAATGTTGCAGGCTGTGGTTTTATGCAGTAAAAAGAACTTTCAGATCACCAAGCAAGGTATTTCACCGCCCCTTGTGAATACTAATATCCAGCGAACTTTGCAGTATGTAGAGTGCTCTGGCTAATTGTTTTTCTTAAGCTGATATCTTGGACTCTAAGCTGCATGTTTAATTCAGAAAGTGGTTTCGTGATATCAAAGTCCCTCTCAAGCAAAGTCTGTTCACACGGCGGCCATATTTGCAGCTATCTCAGGCATCCTGAAAATTGGCGGTGCATCCAAAATAGCACACTTTCTGAGCTGGTACTGCATTTGAATTTTAACTTACTTTGTGACCATTATAAAGTATGTTCTATATAGTATGAATGTAATGTACTATATCATGTCGTCTTTATCGTGTAAGCATCAGTTGCGTCGTATCACCTCCGTTCATAAATCCTCATGGGATAGTAAAGTGTCCACCATATGCAGATTGGTTTTTCCCAAGGTTTTTTCTCCATTCTGTTTCCTGCTGGAGTTTTGGGATCTTGCTACTACCTCTTACTTGCTTAGTTGGGCACACTTAACGCTTAATATTCATCAATATTATTGACTTTACCGTCAAAACTAACGTTGTTGCTTAATTTTCCTGTTATCTCTGTAAAGCTGCTTGGAAACAATCTCTATTGTAAAAACTGCTATATAAATAAAGGTGACATGACACTTCAGAAAGGAAGTTGTAGGTCATCCGTGGGCTTTTTGGCTACTGTTTTTTTTTAATACTATATATGCGGGCATACTACTCTTGGCGTACTGTTTTTCATGTACTATACAGTAGGGAAGTATTTGATTTTGGACATCCAAAAAGTAAGGTGGGATCTCAACTGCTTGCCACACTCGCAATGAAATAACATGTTTTAAATGGCTAAGAAAATCTGACATGAACTGTCCCATAAGTCTTGTTTCCTATGGTCATATAGCTTTAGAAATGGTTATTTTTCAGGATAGATGCACATGTGGAATCCTAAGTCTCAGAATGACTGTTTTTATAGTTTTTCAGAGCTTCTAATGGCAGCTGCAGATGCAATGACTTTATCAATCAGCCGTTCGCTCTTATTTAAAATGCGGGACTTATCCCGCCATGTTGTGTGTTGCACATTCTCCCGTTTATAAGTAATGGATGAGTGTGCTTTCTTTTGTATGTCTAAAGTTAGTATGGTAGTACACTAATTAAACAATAGTTTGCCATTCTCATAAAACAGGACATGCGCTTTTTAAACTTGTGTTGTGCTCTTTGTCCTCTAGGGGACGCTGTTGACTTTCTCTCCTGGTTCCTGAATGCTTTGCATGGTGCTCTTGGTGGGACAAAGAAGAAATCATGTGAGTTTTGTTTCTGTGTGATTCTGATGGACTTTTTTGAGATGTATATTTGTGCTAGTTGTTGTAATCTTCATAAGTACAGAGTGAAATACTTTTTCTCTTCTGCAGCCATACTCACCAAGGTGTTTCAGGGGTCCATGCGAATCTTCTCAAAGAAGCTTCCCCATCCAGACTTGGTAGGTTTCAGCTGGACAACATCTTATTGTAATCTTATTTGTGCTTGCTAAATTATTTAAACAGTTTACAAGACCTTTCTATATATACTGATACATGAGAGGATGGTCATGGGATTGTTGTGAACATTGGTGTCCAAGCATTCTTCAGAAAGAGAAATGTGCTGTATTTGCAATGCCATATTAGTTCAATGAGTTTTGAATGGATTCATAAGTTTCCGATCTTGTTTTCTTCCAGCCGGCTGAAGAGAAAGAAGCCCTTCTCCTTAAGGAGGAGTACCAGGAGGAGATGTCGGAGTCCACCTTCTTGTACCTGACCCTTGACCTGCCCACAGCACCCCTCTACAAAGATGAGAAGGAGCAGCTGATCATTCCTCAAGTTCCTCTCTTCAATATCCTGGGCAAGTTTAATGGAAACACTGAGAAGGTATGGACTTACCCCTCTTATTGAGTTATTGTTTTGTTTCTTTATCATAAATGCTTTCCTGTAGCTCAAACAGTAAGCTTGCAACACCAAGGTCATGGATTCGATTCCCAGGAAAAAAAAATAACTGATTGGAATGTCAATGTGTTTCTTGAATGCAATTCAAATCACTTTAGATAAAAAGTGAAGTAAAGTAAAGTGTATCGTTAATGCAAGTCGCATTGGATAAAAGCCTCTGGCAAATGCAGAAATGTAAACTTCTTTTATAAATTATGCATTATATTATTATTATTTTTAATGCATTGTATGGTCTTATGAATAATACATTATAATACTTATCTATTCCACCTTTAGAAAGTATAATGCATTAACGCATGACAAACAACCAATTTCAGATGTAACAAGTAGTCTGCAAATATTTTAATTTAGGTTCCAATTATTTATAAAAAAAAAAACTGTAATACATGTTACCGTATGTGATGAACACCTTTATAATGCATGATACATAAAGGCTTTTAAGTGTTACCAAAACAATTAATAAATTGTTTAATAAATAATATTAATTGTTTTGTTAATAAATTAATAAATATATAAAGCACTAATAATAATAATATAAAATAATATCTGAAAAGCTTTTTGACTCTTACAAAATATCATTAAAGTATTTTCATGGGAAAACAGCCAGTGGACACACCACCTGAAAATTAGGTTTAAAAATATATATAAATCATACGATTACAATTTAAAGTAAGGTTTCTTTAAACGATCTGCACTTCTACAGCTTTTAATAATCTTTGTTAATGTTAATTTGTGAATCTTAAAATCCAGTTGTTCATTGTTAGTTCGCAGTGCATTAATTCCTAATCAAATACAACTTTTTTATAATGTATTACTAAAAGTTAAACAACATGATCTAAGATTAATGATGTAGAGTGATTTAATTAGTTCTTGTTAAGCTAATCAAACCTTATTGTAAAGTGTTATTATTTTTTATATAATGTATATTTTCTCCAGCTTGTTTGTTTATGCCCAACTGTTGAAGCACTAGTCATTCAGTACGTGACTGGGCGTGAAAATGCCTGATATTGAATGCTACTTAGTTTACAATTAAATGCAATTACTTGACGTTTTTGTCACAGGAGTACAAGACCTACAAAGAGAATTTTCTGAAAAAGTTCCAGCTCACCAAACTTCCCCCATATCTCATCTTCTGCATCAAACGATTCACAAAGAACAATTTCTTTATCGAAAAGAATCCAACCATCGTCAACTTCCCCATCACGTACGTGACCGCCGCCGCTGCTCAGGATAAATGTTTCTATAATCTCCATTAATGCATTTTGAAATGCTCTTGTGAAAACATTCATGCTCAACAGGAATGTTGATTTGCGCGAGTACCTCACAGAAGAGGCGCAAGCTACGGAGAAGATCACCACCTATGACCTGGTGGCCAACGTTGTTCATGATGGAAAACCCACTGAGGGCTCCTATAGAATTCATGTTCTGCATCATGTGAGTGTGTCGCCAACACTTTATTCCATCCACAATGTTCCAGCTTTGTTGTTAGGGTGTTTCGTATAATATGTCTGCTTTGTTTGACAGGGCACAGGGAAGTGGTACGAGCTTCAGGACCTGCAGGTGATTGATATCCTTCCACAGATGATCACACTCTCAGAGGCGTACATACAGGTTTGCTACTTATTACTTCTATCGTTCGACAATAAAATTGATTTGGATTATAATGGATTATAAATTCTGAGTATGACATTTTAGCAAGTGAATATTACATGAAATCGACTGACCTCTTGTATTTTATTTTTTTGAAACGTTTTCTCTGGCTGGTAAACCCCTTTGAACTACCATTGGTCTGTGGTGATGATGTAATAGACGGGTGTGGCTCTAAGGCTCCGCCGCATTTGAACTGGAAATCTTTTCCAGTTCATTTCGATTGTTTAGTACGTCGAGGTCAAACGCGAGTAAAAGCATGAAATCACTGGAGAGACGCTTTATTGTATAAATTAAAGTTGTAATTCTAATTGAAAGCAGCAGTGACGTTGTTGTTGTTGTTTTTTATACTGTAACGAAAACCATTTAAAGCTGTTTGCTTTTAAGCAAACTATAAATGCGACGTGACTCGACTGGGTTGCTGAATCACAAAACTGGTGCAAAACTGGTGCAAAACAATCCGTGCAAAACAATCCTGACTTTCCAACTACATCTAAACTACTAGTCATTAATTTGCAACTACGTGTCGACTACCCCTCGTTAGTGTATTGGTGGAATAAGTTGGCATGTAGTTGTAAAGTCACTTGTAGTCAGCGAATGACTGTTGGAGGAGCATCACAAAGTGTTAGCAGATCTTAAGCAGACAGGCTACTAATACTGTAATGACTAATAGCTAACATGTAGTTGCACAGTTACTTATTGTTAGTAGAATATCCAAAGTGGACCATGGAAATAGTGTTACTGAAAATAGTTGGAAACTTGATACAAATTAGGTTTGCTTTTGATTTATTTTTAGTATTCAACAAGACCCATGATTCATAGTTCACGTCCCTTACACAATTTTGTTATAGAAAAAAAGATGGAAAAGTGGTATTAGTGATTTTACTCTGACATCCATGTCAATAGGGGCTTTCGCACCGGAGGAACCTTTTCATAGTTCCCAAAACTAATGGCGGAAGTACTCGCTTTTTGACTAGAACGGAATGATTATAGTACTTGGAACGTGTTTTGGAGGAACTAAATGAGCGCCTACCTCAGAGTAAAGTCTAACCAGCACAATAGAAGCTGCCAGTGACAGGGAAGTGTCTCTGATTGGCCAAACGCAAGTGAAACACCAGCACTTTTAAAAAGCCATGTGCACATACACACACAGCCTTTATTTTCTCTCCACAAACTAACCCCATGAACATGGAAAACAGTGATGGATGGATCTCTCATCCTTTGTGCTCGGGAGAAAATCCAACATGACTTTGAGGAGATCAAAAGAAACATGATTATGTATTTCTGCTCAGCTAATTCCTTTTCATATATTGTCTGTTATTTGTATAACAGTTCTATCTAATAATGTATTACAGGACTGTTAAACGGTTCATAAACTAATGAAGAATGCTTAGACTCTTCCGTTCTCAGTGCAATCAAAAATAAATGTCTGTCGCGCCATTGAAATAGTCAACAACCAGAGCGGCTTACGTCACTCAGAGTTTCTGCAGGCAGTGCAAAAGCAACCAGGAAAATGATGCTAGGGAAACATTTAGTTTTCAGGGAACCACCGCTAGTTCCTATATCTATCCACTGTGAAAGCCACTAATGAAGAATACACTTGCTTTTTTTTCCAAATATGTTTGAGGAAGTGTTGTCAAAGTCAAGTACTGTTGTGGAAGTCATTGGAAATGTTGTATTTGAAGCTTTTTCACATAATTCTTCTTCTGCAGATTTGGAAGAGACAAGATAAAGATGATGGAGCAGAAAGCCATACAGGGGCGTAGGATGCCCAAAAACACAGCATTGTGGAGATGTAAATAAAGTGATTTGTTCTTGTTCAGGCCTGAATGCAAAACCCCAAGCGTTCTGCACTGAAACCCTGGCTTCAAGAATGACGAGATGAGTGAAAGTTACCATAAGAGAAGATATTGACCTTAAAGGGATAGTTCACACCAAAATCTAAATTCTCATTTATTCACCCTGATGAATCCATTCCTGATGTGTAAGACTTTCTTTCTACAGATAAACAAACAAAAACAAGCTTCAGCCATTCAAAGGCATTATATGGACTCACAAAGATGGATTATTTTCCTAAAAATCTTCTGTTGTGTTTATCTGAAGAAAGCAAGTAGAGTAAGAAAGAGGGCAAGTAAATGAAGAGAATTTCCATTTTTGGATGAACTATCCATTTAAATCCTGATGTTTCATGTTATGTGATGTGTGTGACAGTTTGTAGTATGATACCTTTTATTAAAGTTTTCAAGACTATATGCAGTGCTTTTCATTTGGCTGTTTAGAAAACGAGTATTGTTTATAATAAGCTAGACCAAAACTTCAAATTTAAGTGTAAACCTAGTTGAGGTTGCTTTTTGTTTTAGAGTTGCTGCAAACTGAAATGCAATGATTGCATTTTTTTTGCAAAATTGAAAAGTAGTGCTCATGTTATTGTTTGTAAAAATTAATAATAGGATGTTTTAATGCAGCATTAGTAAAAATCTAATGGTGGTTTGTTTTTTTACACATTTTAAATGTTTTCTGCAATGTTAAAGGTCTTAATTAGATTTTTTAAAAGTCAATTAACTGATAATAATGCTTTGAAATACAAAATTGAATTTATTTCTTGCATCTCGACACAAAAATAAAGATGTAATAACTTCATGTGATGTTACACACATAAGATTTCTTATAGGTTAAGGTCACTAGTTTACCCAGTGTAGTTTGGATTATGGAAATGCACATACAACAAATAAATGATTGGCAGTACTTATGAAAGTTTACATTTAAAAGGTGTTGGGTAAATAAAGATAATTTAAAGTAGATTTAACAGTCATTGCTTGCATTCAAAACATCTTCAAATTTCCCTTGATTTTGTATGTGGCAAGGAAAAAAGTTATTTTCTGATCTAGGATCTTATTTGATTGATCACTTTCACTTGTGTCCTCTGCAAAGGTAGTCTTCCTGTTGACAAAATGCACATAAAAAAGTGACAGTCAAAATCTCTTGTGATTCTTTCAGTCCATTCGCAACACCAAACTAAAGTCTTTCCAAATGTACTGTGAGTAATGGTGATAAATCTGAGCAGTTATTACCTGACATGCGGTTATGGATGGTGGTTTCCCGTCATTCTTCATGAGCCTGTGGCCATGAAGCTTCACAAACCCTTCACACTGGGATAAACATGGAGAAACAATCCAAAGAGTCAGTCTATTGCTTTTTCTGTTATACGTGTCATCATAGTATGTAATTGTGCCAGATAGTCTATGAGCGTATACTCAACATGTTTGAATTTTTCTCCATTTAACTCAAATTTTGTAAAAGTATTGTTTATGGTGTATTGTGCTTGTGATCATTACGTGAGGAATAGCATTAGGGTGGAGGTGGCAGATCTTCTGGAGCCGGTCAGAGGTCTGGATCTCAGTTGCGTTGTGACCCAGATGAAACTGGGAGAGGACCGCCAGTATCTTACAGGAATCGCAGTCTGTGGACACTGGAGAGGATATGCACAATTCATATAAAGCAGGGGTCTCAAACATGCGGCCCGCGAAACGATATTTTGTGGCCCGCGGGACCATATGAAAGTTAAATGTAAGTGTGGCCCGCGAGTTTTGAATGAATAGCGCTTTACCGCGTTGTGTGTGTGCGAAAGGTTCCTTTTTCGTGCGAGCTGGAGCTGTACAAGCCAACCAATCACAGTGGAGTAAATGACTCCGGGGCCAATCACAGTGGAGTAAATGACTCCCGGCAGCGGGGCATCAGCCGCGCTTGAGGCAGACAGAGAAACATAGTACGTGTAATATCGTGTAATATCACATTTGTCAAAGCCGTCATAGAATTATTACTTCTTATTGTGTTTGAAATTGAGCATGTTTGACTTTGAGCTGGACAAAGTGAATGTTTCGGCGTTGGATTTAGCGTCATGCGGATTGTATTTTGTTTTTCCATCATTTGAAATGGGCTGATTTGCGGGACATCGGTGTTATAATATAGAAAATAAAATACAGTAAATAACTCCTCCGTGGCTGCATCCCATTGTTTGTATATAGTACATTTATTAATGCTGTCCCACAGTCCCAGCTGATAATTATCAGCCCGGTAGCAGTCTCAGTATTTTCTACCATATATAAATGTTAAGATGTTCATGTCATCGGAAAAGTATGGAAGCCCGTTTCCGCCACAGTTGAGAATTTTTTTATTATTTAAGTCATAATAATGAGAGGGTTTCTCAAAATAATGACTTTGTATCTCGAAAAAATGAGAAAGTTTCTCACAATAATGACTTAGTATCTCGAAATAATGAGACAGTTTCTCACAATAATGACTTAGTATCTGGACAAAATGAGAAAGTTTCATAATAATGACTTAATATCTCGAAAAAATTAGTAACTTTTTCCTCAACCTTGAACTTCAGTAAGTCCAAGTCCAGTTCTACTTACGGACGATCATCTTCAAGCTATACTGAGAGTCTCAACAGTTTGCTCTCTCAAGCCAAATGTGGCTCAGCTGTGTGAGAGGAAGATCTGCAGGTCTCTGGCAGCAAGAAGTATAGGCAAGACAACGACAAGTCATATTCAGAAGAACCGTTCATGTTCCTCAATACTCTGTTTATGTTCAGGACAGTTCAGAAGAACCCATTGAAGTTAAAGAACTGTCAATAATGACGTTTGAGAAATTTTTTTTTTGTGGAATTCTTGATGCGGCCCTGCCTCCCCCAAACTCTGCCTCCTGCGGCCCCCGGCTCATTTGAGTTTGAGACCCCTGATATAAAGCATGAACACAGTAATTTAGTCTATTGAGGTCCATACAAACAATTGGCTTTCAGCATGATTTTTCAAGTGTGGGTGTGATGGCAAAATCTTTTATCAATCCTTAATATGACAATTGTCTTTGCAAAGTTTTATTTTCTCATGAGAAACTTCTCATCCAAAGTTGTCCTGCAGAGTGTGACAGAAAGGGAGGGCTGCTCCAGCATTTATATCTTCTAATCCTCAAGGCTAAAGACTCCTTTTACGCTCCAGTTGCTGATCAGGAACGCATTACCCTCTCTATATGTATTTCTTCCCCTCTCGTGATGGTCATTACATTTTTATGGATCTTTGTCTGAACAATTAATGTCACACAATAATCAAGAATCAAAACATAATCATGGATAAGAAATGAAAACAACATATGAATACAAATATTTCACAGTGAGTATCCACGGGTCACAGATGTGCCAAAAAGACTTTATAATTGGTGCGAAAGCTTGGGTAGGGTTAGGGCAGGGGTGTCAAACTCAATTGCACAGGGGGCCAAAATCCCAAAAGAACTTTAGGTCGCGGGCCGAACAGGATAAACATTTATTGAAAACACTAAAACTAAACTTTTAAAACTTACCTTTTTTAAATTAGATGTGAATAAAAACAGACAGAAATATTATTCTGGAATAAATCAACTTATACCTTAAATAACTTAAAAATATAAAAATATTTAAAAAAACTTTAAAACAAATTAAAATATATCCTGTCTAAATTATACAAGTTAGAAATAAAGTAAACACGTAAAGTAAAAGTAAGTAAAAGTTAAAATAACAAACATTCAAATTTCTTTACTCTTATGTCATTTTATATAAAACTTAAAAAGATTTATATATAAAAGATTTTGCTCTCCATAAAAATATATCCTGTCAAAATTATACAAATTCAAAATATGGACATGCTGCATAACAAAACCTGGAAATCTAAATTTTGCTTTTCAGCAATAACAAATCAAATCATTCAGTTGAATTTGCTCTTATGTCATTTGTCTTATAGTGCCGTCTTATTAAATTATTTAATTACTGCCACATTAGCTCCGCAAATGAGACACACGGGTAACCGGCAGTATGTCAGTAAACATATACCGTATTTTCCCGCATATTACCCATGGGTTATAGCAGATTTTACAAACTATATCACAATTTTTTTTACACTTAATAATATTTCAATATATTTGTTACGTCCCTAAGGACGTAATGTTTTTTTTTTTGCGCTGTATTTTCTTTCTGGCGCTTTTACTATCACTCTGACAGCTGGCGCTGATATGCTGTCTGACCTGTCAATCATGCAAGAAGGCGTGCTCTTCTCATCCGATGATCAACACCTGAATTTCGCGCACAAGCACTGTGTACCGAGCCTGAACAGTTATGGATAATTGACAATAACAATCGCGCGGTACTAGCGCGAGCGCGAAGCATCATTAGCCACTTCCTGTTTAATACAGGAAGTGTTCGGCGAGTCAGCTGGAGCGCGGGACATCTCGCGGGCCATTAATAAAATGCTCTCGCGGGCCGGACATAATTACACGCCGGGCCGGATGTGGCCCGCGGGCCTTGAGTTTGACACCTATGGGTTAGGGGTTCACTTCTGTTTTAGCATTTCATCTTTCTGCATGTCCATTACTCCAAAAGCCATTGAAAAGGATAAATGGTCCAAAATTAATTGATGGAAACATCAATATATATATATATATATATATATATACATATAGTGTATTGCTTCAACAAAGTCAGTAAAAATATATTTAATTTTCATAATTAGGTTGTTTTATTGTAGCATAATCTAGTTCATGAAAATATTTCTGGTTGTTTAACGGTTGCATAAATGAAAGGGTTGGGCAACACCAATTTAGAGCATAAACAATGGTCCTCTATTGCGAGATTAATCATTTCCTTTTTTTCTATTTTACAAACTGTTTGATTCAAACAACCCAGGGATTTTTACTGATTTTGTAGCAGCAGGGCATCAGTTTGCATAAAATAGCAGTTCTGACATCTATGTCAGATGTCTGACATCTTAAGACATCTAGGAAATGCCTATTTCATGAATTTTAGGGTCAACTTCCTGTTTGATGCTAGCCCCGCCCACTTACATGATGTCACGCCAATGAGGGCTTCCAATTTAGATAACGTGGTCTCACAGCTAGGATTCATTAGGAGAGTTGAACTATCCCCTTTGACCTTATGTCCAAATCATACTTATAAATAAGGTTAATTGTTTTGTAAGTTACCAAATTCACATTGTCACACTTTGAAAGCTACTATTTTACTAGATCATTTCAAAACCGTAGAAATTCATGTGAAATTGTCACCACAAGATCGCTCAAAAACAAAGGTACACTTGGTAGTGAGCAAAATTAAAAACAAACAATATAAATAAGATTAAGTGATATTTCTGTGAATTCTCTGTGATCAGACTGATTGCTGACGGATCAACCCCATCTCATGAGCCACCAATTCACCAAAACATGAAATAGGAACAAATTGCTCTGAGTTTGCACGGCACTGATGCTATTCACTCTGCTTACTTGACATTGGTGTCTCCGGGAAGAGACACAGACCCAGTGCCGCACAGATGGCATGTGGAGGAAGAGAGGACAGCAGCAGCTCGATGAGCTTCTTTCCATACGTTTCCACGAAGGTGTTGCACGTGGCTCTATAATGTTCAGGCAAATAATCACAGATTTTCTCCAGAAGGTTCTCTATCATCTTCTAAAACAAAGACAAACAAAATAGAGCATTTAATATTCAGGTGCTTTGCTAATCAGCAAATTACACATTAACCAGTAAAGAGTGTCTTACTTCAGTTTTCTCTTTTGGTAACATGCTCTCCAGTGTCTTTATGAAGAACAGACAGAAGGTACAGATGGGATTGATACGAACCTAAGACACAAAGTAGAACTGAGTTATCCATAAACATCAGAAAAGTGCTTTATCACATGTGTTTTTATGACTAGAACTACTCAAACTAGTTGTATGGTAAAAAAAAAAAAACAGTTTTCTTTTCATATTTAAAGATACATAAGAATGTCCAATGAAGATGATGTCACAGAAATAAAAAATAAAAAGGTAATTGCGATGTTTTAACATTCTGACCTAGAGTGATATAATAACCAACTTTACAACTGAAAGTTGAAAGTAATGCATTTTGTTACTTTTGTGTTTTTGGTCTATTTCAAAGTTATGGAGAAGAGAGAGAATATTAATGCAGAAGTTTAACCCTTTCACCGCCAGTGTTTTTTGATAGCCACCACCATCATTTTTGATCATTTTCACATAACTTTCATGACCCCAGAATATTTTGTTGTATGAATATCAGACCATGCAATATATCAAAAGAAATAACAGTCTCTGTCATAGCGCCCCCTACCGTATAACATCGAAAACACAGAAAGATGGAACGTTCTGTGAATGGCAGGGAAAGAGTTAAGAAATATGTTCAAGTAAATGAATGAAACTGAAAAGTAATGTGTATTACTTTTTTTTTTAAAGTATTCTCAAATATTGTGTACATTTCCAAAGTAATGCTTTACTTTAATAGTTACATCAAAAAAGTAATCTGATTACACAATGCATGTTACTTACTGGTAAATTTTGCTTTACATGGCCGCATTGAATGTATGCGGGTAAGCTGTCTTTTGTTTTGGGGTTATATTGAAGATTTTAAAATATGAATGGTGTTGGTTTCAATATATAACTATAATTTTGATAAGGTGATGGTCACTGCTATATTTAAAAAAATCATAGCTTAAGATTTCAGTCATTGCATCCACTCCTAAGTAGTTTCATCAAGAAGTTGATTAGAAATCATGCCATAATACTTGTATCTTCAGTCCCCAAGTGAGCAAGGATGAAAAACCCCACTTGATGGTGGATAAAACCTTGGGAGAATTAATTTTCCCTACTTAGTGCTCTTTTGCAAAGCAATGATTCAGATGGTCAGAGGGATGAGTATTGCAAGTCTGTATAAACTTTGATCTGTCTAATACGTACCTCTTGACCGGTTCCTCTTGAGGGTTTTGTGTAGAGCACACTATTCTCATTCAGGCCAACCAGAAACTCTGATGGTGCTTTTCTCTCGGACTGGACGGCACAGAGTCCCAACACTGAGCATATGTCACCATTCTGATTCTGTGACGAGGGTAAAAACATCTGGGTTTAAGTGCTGTGGTATTAGTCACGTAAAGAAGATTTTGCTCATGTTTGTTATATATTTTAAGTATTTAGATTTAATAAAGTAAGTTTGGATGGTAAATCTCTATTGAAGTCCACTGATTATAAAAAATGCTATAGCACTCACTGCAAATGCACTGAAATATTTGATGACCAAATGCACATATGTCTTTGCTCCATCCAGACACAAAGGGATGACGGGGTGTTCAGAACAAAACTTGTCCAAAGATCTTTCAAGAAGATGCTGTGAAGAGGGAACAAATTAGGATCAATATATAAACAATTATAACTCATTTGGAAACATGAGTTTAGAAAATGTGTCATTTAGTTGAAGCTTCAACATAAAAGCAACTTATTAGCAACAGAAACTGCATCACTCAGCTGGCATGAGAAAATCTGAAAATAACGCATTTGCAAATTTCACTTCTCTACAAGTATGTCCACTGGGACGTAAGCAGATTGTATGAAAACATATGAAGGAGATCATACAAATTTGCATGAATTATTATAATATTTCATAATTATTATAAGAGATTGTGTTGCATTTACTGGGTCTTGCAAAAAGAAAATAAACATTCAAATTACTAAAATTACAGTTTTAAATAGTGATTTACTGAGAGTGTTCCTTAAAATCCAGTGAGTTTCAGTAGTATCTCAGTTTTATTAATCCACACACTAAATGTCACCTGAGAGTCTTGATTGGAGAGCATTTCCGCCAACAGCTGTACGATCTTGTTGCAATCGGTGCACATGTTGTTCATCTAAAGGATGATGACAGTGGAATATCATGTTGACTGTCATTTATGATATATTCAGTGAACTAATCCGATGTCATATGAATAAAACATTTGAGCACATTTCAATTTGGTGCATTTGGGTACTTTGTTTATTTGTCTGATTGGTAAAATGCACAAAAGAAAAGAATGGTGCATTTCATGTGATACAGTTTCTAACACTAAACCACAAACTCTCACAACCTCTTTTCTTGGGTTGTATGGGTAAAAAATGAATCTATCTACATTAGAAAGAAGGAAGTGTAAAAATTACAATATTCTCAGATCTTCATTTAAGGTCACTTTTTTTAATCTTGTCATGTTCTTTTACTATTTGAAGGGGGGAAATTTCCTGCAAACTATCTAACTATCCTGCAAACTATCCTAATATATTAATAGGACAGTGACAAATGAGAACTTGCCTACTATTGGTTCAAATGGGGCAGAACCTGACCAAGAATTACAGAATACCTGGGGGTCTCATTTATAAAGCATGCGTACGCACAAAACGGGACTGGAAACGTACGTACGCCAGTTTCCACGCAAAGGTTGTGATCTATAAAAAAACAACTTGACGGGAGAATGTGTGCACATTTAAGCAAACTTTGACCCGTCACATCTGCGATTTATAAAGGGAATGTTCCTGACAGGTGTGCATACACACGGTTTTATAAATCTGAATATTTTTTGCCGTATAGCATTTTTGTCTTTTGGGCGCACGTAAACTTTTAGTAGTGATCCTACGCACAGTTTTATAAATGAGACCTCTGGTGTTTGCTAAAATAGAATCTTAAAAACATACAAACAATCAAACAGAACTCAGCTCTGGTGAGAAAACATTCCTTTCAATAAAAAGTAACACAATATTGTAACACATTACAGTAATACCTTGAGAAATGAGTGTCCCGACATATGAGAATTCCGAGATATGAGCAAGCATTTGAGCAATTTTTGCTTTGAGATACGAGTAAATATTTGAGATACGAGCACACTTACAGACGTCGACGCACTTGGAGCAGCTCAAGCCGCCTCATTTATGGAATAATTGCTTATGATCTCCACTAGAGGACCACCTTTTACAGCGGAGGTTACCGGGGACGACAAGTGATTCATGAGATTAATCTGGGAGCAGCACGAGTTATGCGTGTTCAATAATAATAAATATGAGGTTCTGAGGCACATTATTGTGTGTGTAGTCTATCCAATACACTACACGGGAAGAAACACTACACTTCCGTATTGTGTTTGCATTATCTACGTAATTTAAATCATTTACGTTATTCCTCCCTCCTCCTCCTCCTCCTCCTCCTCCTCCTCCTCCACACATGCCACAATTAGCCGCTACTGTATCGTCTCGAAGGTAAGAACTCATAATTAAAACCACATTTTATTTTATATCACAGGAATCCTTATATAGTATAATTTTGTGTGTGTGTGTCTCTATAGCAATTTAAAAAAAAATTCCAATGTTATTAGCACTAATAAGGGAGTTTTTTTAGAGGGCCAGAATGGATACATTTTTCCATCATTATTTCTTATGGGAAAAATTATTTGAGATACGAGCGATTCGAGTTACAAGCTCAGTCCTGGAACAGATTATGCTCGTATCTCAAGGTATTACTGTACTTTTAAAACACTGCTTCTGACTCAGAAACACCTTCATTGCAGTAGCAAAAAGAAAAGCTTGAAAATAGTAAATGCATATAAATGTAATATAAATCAGAAACAAATTGTAGGTGATATTTAGACAAAACAAACATAATCGCATACATACAGTGGTAAAATTGGAGAATTAAGTTAGATAAATCTAGATTTAAAAAAGATTCAATTCAATTGATTATATATATGCCTTAGTCTAGTTCCTGTCCACAAGTTTCATTTCCAGCGAAATGGTAGAAATAGTAAAACGAGTAATCTCTTCATACCATAGCTCTGCTTTTGATTCGAGAGAAACAAACGGTCGTCAGAGGAAGATGGTTCATGCTAATACCTGCTATTATAGTGCATCTTGAGACAATACTGAGAATTCAATGAGACTCTCTCAAGTTGTTCCAAACCTGTACGAGTTTCTTTCTTCTGTTGAACACAAAAGACGATATTTTGAAGAACGTTGGAAACCAAACAGTGACTCCATTGACTTCCATTGTATTTATTTGGCTAATTTTCTTCAAAAGATCTTCTTTTGTGTTCATGTAGGGTTGGAACATATTAAGAATGAGTAATTATGACTGAATTTTTATTTTTGGGTGAACTATCCCTTTAAAAGCATCTGTTTCCCTTTTGAAGTAGCTTATTTTAAGTTAACCGATGTCAAGAAAAGGTGTATGCTGCCATGCCAGTATGAAATAAATAAAAATCTAGGATTTGCAATGGGATGCTCAGTTTCTCAGAACAGATCCACATAGAAAATGCAAGTGGTCATTTCAGCCATTGGTCACTCACCGTGGGAAGGCTGGACGTTTGCAGTCCTGTGAGCCGAAGATGGTCTACATTTCTGGCCCATCCTAGAGAAACCAGAGCATGTACAGTATTCCTAGCAATTATATAAACTACTCGACTACCAGAAAATTGACTGCTAGCTTTGAAAAATAAAAGAGCTTTTTCTAATCCATGTGGATTTTAACTTTTAACAATTCTTTTTAGTAAAATTAAGTGTTTTAATTGCTAGATTTAATGATTGTGTTCAAGCCAAATATAACCGAGCCAGCTTTAGTTTATATTTAAAGTCTCTTACCTGAAGACAGGGTAGAAGTGAAGAGAAATAAAGTGAGGAAGGCAAACTGCATGATGTTTTAATCAGAGCTTCTCCGCTTCATAAACCTGATGCCGTCCGTCTTCAACTGGTGAACAGCGCAAATGTTTTATTGTATTTTGATGAGGAAGTAGCTTTAGTTCAGCCGCCAGAAAGTGACATCCTGCCCAAATCTCTAAGAATAGCCTTTGTTCTGCAATGTAGTTTGTGACTCCGAGAGGTTATTAGCTTTTCTATGGAACATTAATATGTGCTATGAAATGAAACTGAATTTAAGGCTGTTTAAAGAACATTCTCCAGATTTTGCGACCCTCTATACATTTGACATGAATGTTTTAGTCTATGTTGAAAAAAATTGGTAACACTTTATTTTACAGTGTCATTGTTACATGTTACATGTAGTTACTATAGTAATACATATAAATTATAATTGCATGCAACTAACCCTAAAACAAACCCTAACATGTAGTTACTTAATATTACTCATACTCAGTACTTAAACTTAAAAAGTATAGACAAATATATATATATATTTTTTTTTTACAATTGAAGCAGTAATAAGCTATTATTTATGCAATATTTGTAAGCCCTATATAGGCTCCTTTCAAACACATTCTAAACATACACAAATATTATTTTTCTGTCCTCCCTAAGATTTACATTTTAATGTTGGATTTTTTCATTTTTTACATTGTTTAGTGCATAAGAAACATGGGACAAAAAAAACATTTCATTCATCAATCAATTTTTAGGTTTCAGGATTTTTTTTTAACCAAACTTTGCATAAAGATGGTTCTCAGCTATACACTACGAAAGATATAATGGAATGATATACCATTTTTACTTCATGTAACATGGGTAAAATGGCCATAAATGCATCGTCCTGTTCAATATCCCTATACACTGAATCTAATTTGTGTGTTAATGTGTTCTTGAAGCAATATGCACAAGAAAAAAAAGGATAATAATGGGAGTAATAATCGGCACCATATCAAATGTTTAACGGGAATATTAATATATAATTTATTTCCCTATTTATTCACTTGACATGTCTCCTAAAATGCCTGTTAAACCTTATTTAAGTCCTGGTGTCTCTACAGAGGATGAAATCAATGCCCTGTTTTCCAACAAAATATCATATTTTGATTAGAAAACTGAGATGTTGATATGACAAACATTAATCAGATTTTAATTATAATTACAAAATATGTTCATATTTCAATAAGAACGTTAAATTTGATTTTAAAGCCCCAGGGGAAGTTGTCAAGAATACGCTCTCATCCAGACTCAAAACTGTGATTTATGCTGTCATAGAAAATCCCAAATATAATATCCACAACAGTGGACAAATGTCTATTCCAGGAGGATATAGTAACAGAATACTAGGCATATTTAAAATATAAATAAATAGCAAATTTGGGTAACACTTTAGTTTAGGGTCCAATTCTCACTATTAACTAGTTGCTCATGTTACTAGAATATTGGCTGTTTATTAATACTTATAAATCCTATATTAATGCCATAATCTGGAGGACATTATTCTACACTCTTAATACCAAAACTACCTCACTAACTATTAATAAGAAATAATTAGGAATTTATTGAGGCACAAGTCATAGTTAAAAGTGAGAATTGGACCCTAAACTAAAGTGTGACCAAAATGTGCAGTAAAATATTGCAAGTATTTGTAATTTAACATTGCCTGCGTTCATTTAAAACAAATGTTGAATTAACAAGGTGGTTTTACCTCTGGGTGGCCCAGAATCAAAGGATGTCTCACGAGAGTGTCACGCCTGGCGCATTTAAAGCCTGCACAGTTTCCAGAAGCAGTGAACTTGACAGCTCTCCTCTCCTCTCCTCTGATGTGCCTCATGGATCACAGGGATTCCGGGGACACTACAGGATGACAGGGGTCATCAGGGGCCAGATGCACGCTTTAAAAGCGCGGACACACTCTGGAGAGACAGCAGGAGAACAGCAGAAACTTCATCGATTCGCAATGCCAGCCCTGCCGATCACAGTCGTCGCCACATTGGTGGTTTCTCTGATGCGCGCGGACTGCGTAAAGCTCGAGAATCACCATCACACAGCCTTCCTCTCGCCGTATTCCCACTACGGTCTCCAGTCCTATCCGAGGTACATGATGCAGGTCTACAGGGACTTCAGCATGAAGACCGCAGCTTCTCCAGTCCCTGCTGACAGCCCAACTCCTCATCAGGCTGACTTCGTCCTCAGCTTGATTGCTCAAGGTAAAACACGCGCTTGCGTGAACCTGCGGAACTTACTTTCTATGCAAAATCAAATCAAATCAGATGCACTTTATTTTACACTACGTGCACCGACAGAGTAAGAAAGCTCTGGGCAACTACATGCGTAACATGCACATGACTGTAAAATAAAGTGCTGTTACACTTTATTTTGAGATGTTTGTGTTACAGTGCTATTATGCATTTAAGTACTGTGTAATAATAATTAACTAAATGTACTCACTATAGGGATAGGGTTTGGTTTAGAGTTAGTTGCATGTAAATTATGCATAATTTAGAGTTATTACTAAAGTGACTACATGTAACGAGGTAACATAAAGTGCCGTTACACTTCATTTTAAGGTGTCTGTGTTACAGTGTAATTATGAATTTAAGTACTGTCTGATAATAATTAACTACATTAACTTAATATAGGGGTAGGGTTTCGTTTAGGATTAGTTGCATGTAACATTTATAACAAGGTAACGTGCAACACTGTAAAATACCGTTACACTTTTTTAAGGTGTTTGTGTTACAATGTAATTATACATTTTAGTGCCGTTTAATAATAATTAACTACATGCACTTACTTATAGGGTTTGGTTTAAGGTTAGTTGCATGTAAATTATGCATAGATTAATGTTGAGATCTGACAAGTGTAACAAGGTAACCTGAAACTGTAAAATAAAGTGTTACCTAAAGTGCCAGAAACCAAAAAGGTCTCATGCGCTATGGTTATACCATGGTAGTTTTGGAAGTATAGACTATACCTTAAACTGCCATGCAAATGACACTAAACAATAGCTTAAATCAAAGTAGGTTGCACTTTATTTTATTAACTAAGAAAGCGCTGGAAAATGAAACATCACTAGATGTGTTACTTTTTTTGTTGTAATTTGGCAACAATTTAGGTACAACAACATTTGACTTGTGAAAATACTTTTTTCAGCACTTTGATAAAGTCTTGATGGATGAATTCGCGCGCGTTTTGAAGAATTATCAGGTCGTCGCTCTCGAGCATCTGACCCTCAGGTTTTACAACTCACTAGTGTCACCAGTGTCACAGTGTGTATTGAACTTTAAAGAACTGGCTGTTTTATGTTCACGGTGTGTGTATTAGCCCTTCAGACGTCTGTCAGGGCGCGCGCTTCAATACACATCTCCTGTCAAGCTCCTCTCTGACAGAACCTGCACCCGCATCGTTACATAATGGAAAGCTGGCTTTTAAACTACCATTGAAAATAACAGGAAGCGCAAAAGAAATAATTACAGTTTTGAGAAATGGTAATGATCTGTGCAACATTTGGGCTTCGTTTACTTGTCATTTACGCTTGACGCGTTAGTTGCATCGCGTTTCGATATGTTTCAGTGTTGCAACTTACTTATTACTGCAACTTAAAGGGTGCAATATTGCTAAAACCACAACCTCAGATTTTTTTTACATTACTCCCATAGTAAACAGAAAACAAAAAGCTTTAATCGAACATTGATGGAGCAACAGATTTTGAGTGAAAATAAATTCAAATTTTATTTTCAATTTAAAAAATTTTTTTTATGGGGGACTTTTACCACAAGGGGTAAAACAGTATTCAAATTCTTTAGTTAAAATAATATGTATTTAATAATGCATAAGTTAATACTTGTTTAAAACAATCGCTAGCAAAGCTTGTACTATTTTATTTTATTTTGATAAATAAAATCATTAATTTTTGTTCAATAAATACTGTCATCAAAATGTTCATTTTAAAATCAAAGATTCTGAAAGCACTGAATGAGATCCTGTTATAATTTTATAAAGCTTCACAGTTGTAACAAATTAATCATATTTTATTGTATGATGTATCAATATCATGTATTTTTAAATGTGATGGTTTCATTATAAGTATGGTGATTATCTTCAACTTAATATATGATACTTACCATCTGAACCATGACCTGTCATGTCAACAAAGGCACATTATTGTGCCTTTTACCCCAAATACCATAATTTTACATATTCTTCTATTATTGAAAAACTGCTGCTTTATTTACCTTGAACAAACCTTGAACCTTTGTCTCAAAATATAGATATTAATTTTCTCGCTTCTCATTTGCTACATAAATCTACAACATTTAAAAGAGAATAAAGTTAAATGCGGTGCCTTTGTACTCCACTAGAAATGTAATCACTGCAAGAATTCTTAATGCTTGCAAAATTAAACCGGTTTATGATTAGTAGAATAAGCTGTCATGAAGTTGACAAAGTTGCTTATATTCAGTAAAAAGTCTGTTGGAGTTGCATCACAATAAAGTGTTATCAGATATTCAACAAACAGTCTTCTAATACTCTAATGATAAAAAGTTGTCATGTCCTTGCAAAGGTATTTCTGCTCATAAGTGGAACATTGAAGTAAAGTGTGACCTATAGGTCCAATCCTTTTCAGAAAATGTCATTTAATATGTTAATATTGTATTTTGTAATTAATATTGACCTACTTAGCTATTAAGTGAAATAAGTCTGTTTCAATCTGTTTGTAACTTTCATCTGATTCTGTCTCGTGTGAATGTTGCATTAGTTTCTTTGCTATTTATTTACTCTACCGCCTTAATGAATGGCTAACAAGAGTGTTGACGCAAACATTTTCTTTATTTTCCAGAATGTCACCAAACCGATGAGCGATGGTCCGTCACTTTTGACATGTCTTCCCTCTCAAAGAGTGACAACATTCAACTTTCAGAGCTCCGCATCCGTCTCCCAGCGTTTTCTGCATCCAGACGCGTTATTGTGGACATCTTCCATTTGCGTAAACGGGATTGTGAGTCAGACTCTGTGTTTTGCCGTGATAAGAGACTTTTTTTGGGCAGCATCGAGTCGGTGCCCGGCGCTCCAACAACCTGGAGAGTTTTCAATGTCACGGAGCTACTGGAACGCTGGTTGAACCAGGGAACGGAGACACCAGAGCAGGTCTCCACGCCGGAGGATGAAGAGGAGGCTGGAAGCGGCAAAGACTTAACAGAGCTGGTTACAAAGAGGGAAGACACTGGAAGCAGGGGAGGCTTAATTCGACCGGTTGCAAATAGCTGGCGACGAAAAATTCATCATCCCACAGCAGAACGAGTAATGATTGTAGTTTTCTACAAGAGCAAAATTTCCCACAGTGGCCAACGGGCCTCCAGCTTGATCAGTACAGTGGCGCACTCCAAATATGTCATTCTGAACCGGGTGCCGGACGCCACTCAAGGTCGTCGCCACAAAAGGAACCGGGTCGAGAGGATGCGTGTTCAGACAGCTGAGATGAGCGATAGAAATGCAACGGGAATAGAGCACCATCAAAGACCACTTTGTCGGAGAGTTGATATGTGGGTGGATTTTGATCAGATTGGATGGGATGAATGGATCGTGCACCCGAAGCGTTATAATGCATACCGATGCGAAGGAGAATGTCCAAGTCCGCTGGATGAGTCTTTCAACCCAACGAACCACGCTTATATGCAGGTGAGATACTTAACAGCAGTCGAGTCAATGTCTGAGACGTTTAAGGACTAAGTAAGATTCAGAAGGAAAAAAAATAATTCAATTTCTGAAATGTGGAAAAAGAAAACGTTCAAAATAACACATCAATTCATCATAGTAGCAATGCCTGTCATTCTAAGCTGGTTTTAATAAAATAGTTTGTGCTCAGGATGGTTTTTTGCACATGATGCAGATGTATTGTAATTGTAAATGATCAAATCAAGAATAACTTCTGAGATTAAAAAAAGAATACAACAAACAAACAAAATACAAAAAAATGATTAAAAAATAAACAGTGAAACTCTCACAATGCCTCTCCCTCTTTCTATTTCTCTCTCTATATATATGTGTCTGTGTGTGTGTATATTATACATAATATATACACACACAAATTGTGTCTTCATGTTTTATGGGGACATCATAATTTTTATTCTGTACAAACTGTATATTCTATCCACTACCCCTAGATGATTTCGGATACCCCCACACCCCCGAGACAGACACAGACACAGACACAGACACAGACAGACACACAGACACAGACACAGACACAGACACAGACACAGACACAGACACAGACACAGACACAGACACAGACACAGACACAGACACAGACACAGACACAGACACAGACACAGACACACACACACACACACACACACACACACACACACACACACACACACACACACACACACACACACACACACACACACACACACACACACACACACACACACACACACACACACACACACACACACACACACACACACACACACACACACACACACACACACACACACACACACAGAGTGACACAATAAATATACATAACCCTAACCCTATGCGTATATAATTTATGTCTTTATGCAATTTTTTTGTGGGGTTAAATAAGGCTCAGGCCATGTCAAACTCTCTAGAATGTAAAATGTTTTTAGTGTTTAAATAAGGGACAGTTATTGGGACTACATGGGTTGATAACGCGTGCTGCTTTCTTTTTTTACAGAGCTTGTTGAAGCTTTACCATCCGGAACGCGTGACCTGTCCGTCATGTGTGCCGACCCGCCTCAGCTCCCTCTCCATGCTGTACTATGAAGGCGACGGTGTGGTCATGCGCCACCACGAAGACATGATTGTGGAGGAATGCGGCTGTCAATGACGTTTGAAGCCTGATAATACACTTCCAATGCTCTGTTAATGCTTAACATGTCAAATGAATAAACTATATAATATTAATATTAATAAATACACTCTTAGGAAAAAAAGGTTCTATAGCTTATTGGACCTAAAAGGCTTAACATCATGGGATCATTATATGGATAAACATGGAAGTATTATGCAAAAGGTAGATGTTTCTCCTTATATAGAACCTTTTTGGCATAAAGCGTTCTTTAAAATTGAGCCAAGAACCCTATTTTTCTCCCATTGATCCCATTTTCCACGAAGAATGAACGAAAACATTCCATAATTCTGTTCTTGAAGTGAAGCACATGTTTTTGGAGAATCTCAAATGAGAACCGCTGAAATGCTGTCCAACATCTGGACATATTTAATATTTAAAAGAAATGCTTGTATATATTTTGTTTTTTTAAACAAGTGTATATTTTTTACTTCATGTACTTATGGGTGTATTACGTTTAAGACAGTATAATGTAAATACATGTGTTTGTGTTTTTTTACCATCTTATCAGCAGGCTTGATAAAGTTTTATAGAAAATAAATACAAAAAAAACAAATAAATCAAAACATTATTTCAGTATTTTATGTTGTTTGTGTTGCCGATTCATTTTTAGGCTGAAGATAGCAAGATAGATTTAAATTCAGTAGCTTAAATGGCTACTTAAATGGCTTAGCCTTAGTTGAATAGGGATATGTTTTTTAGGGATGTATAATAGGGATGTGATGCGCACATCATGGTTGAAATATAAGGGCTATGTTATATGTCTTCAGATCTTCTCAATGGACGACACATCATCTGGGTCCTTTTGTCTAATGAAAGCACTCCAAATCCTAGCAGGATGGGGGCTGGGAGAATAAGTGTACTAAAAGGTGTTAAGAAGCAAAAGTATTTGAAGGATGGGGGGTGTAGAGGTGTCTAAGTCATCACATGTCATTATAAGAGTTGGGTGGTCTGCAAACTTGGTGTTCAGTAAAGCCAATAGATGTGAGCCTGTTAACAAGCTTATGGCTTCATTTAAAAAGCTTCATATATATAGATGGTATATATATATGTATATATATATATATATATATATATATATATATAAATAAATATAAATTCTACTTTTTATTATTAGTTTATTTTATTAAAAACTGCTTATTATTAGTTAATGAGGTAGTTGTTAAGATTAGGTTTGGATTAAGGGATGCAAAATATGGACATGGAGAATAAGGCATTAATAAGTGCTTTATATGTACCAATAAACAGCCAATATCCTAGGAATATTTAGCTAATAAGAAACTAGTTAGAGAGAATTGGACCCTAAACTTAAGTGTTGCCACGCAAACAAAATAGTATAGAACTGATTTCAATTCACATATTAACTAGGTAGTACATAAATATATCTAGAAATTATAAAAATACAAAACATTGTAAATAAAAACAAAACGTAAAACCCCCCCAAAAAACCCAATACATTTTACATGGTTTATTGTCAAATGGCAGTTTGTAACAATTGGCATGAGCTTGAGGCTTGACTAACTGTAGAAAAAAAGGATAAATATATAAATATGTAAAAAAATATTTCATATATTTAGGACCCATTTTATATTTAGTGTCTTTACTATGTACTAACAGTTCAATTAATCATTTGATACAATGCATATGTGTATGTGTATATACATGTTTTTACATTGCACTTAAGTACAATGTACCCAAGATGTATTATTATTGTTTTCTTAAACATAAGTACATATTAGTTAAAAACACCTACACTCACCTAAAGGATTATAACACCTGTTCAATTTCTCATTAATGCAATTATCTAATCAACCAATCACATGACAGTTGCTTCAATGCATTTAGGGGTTGATCCTGGTCAAGACAATCTCCTGAACTCCAAACTGAATGTCAGAATGGGAAAGAAAGGTGATTGAAGCAATTTTGAGAGTGGCATGGTTGTTGGTGCCAGACGGGCCAGTCTCACAACACACACAACCTTGAGGCGGATGGGCTGCAACAGCAGAAGACCCCACCGGGTATCACTCATCTCCACTACAAATAGGAAAAAGAGGCTACAATTTGCACGAGCTCACCAACATTGGACAGTTGAACACTGGAAAAATGTTGCCTGGTCTGATGAGTCTCGATTTCTGTTGAGACATTCAGATGGTAGAGTCAGAATTTGGCGTAAACAGAATGAGAACATGGATCCATTGTGCCTTGTTACCACTGTGCAGGCTGGTGGTGGTGGTGTAATGGTGTGGGGATGTTTTCTTGGCACCCTTTAGGCCCCTTAGTGCCAATTGGGCATTGTTTAAATGCCACGGCCCACCAAGTCCATCCCTTTATGACCACCATGTACCCATCCTCTGATGCTACTTCCAGAAGGAATCATTCAAATTTGTTTCTTGAACATGGCACTGTATTAAAATGCCCCCCACAGTCACCAGATCTCAACCCAATAGAGCATCTTTGGGATGTGGTGGAACAGGAGCTTCGTGCCTTGGATGTGCATCCCACAAATCTCCATCAACTGCAAGATGCTCCTATCAATATGGGCCAACATTTCTAAAGAATGCTTTCAGCACCTTGTTGAATCAATGCCACATAGAATTAAGGCAGTTCTGAAGGTGACAGGGGGTCAAACACAGTATTAGTATGCTGTTCCTAATAATCCTTTATTATCCACCATTTTTGCCAAAATTCGTTTTTTGTCTTTTATTAATACCAAGGCTAATGTTACAGTTTTCTTTCTTTTAGGACAGGAAGTAAAAAAACGGATGACCATAAAAAGGCAGTTTTTATTTCTTTATTAATTCTGTAAATGTATCTTCAGCTGGTGTACAGGGTTGAATATTTCTATATATTTATATAGACATTTAAAACCTTGTCTGATTCAAAGACCTATAGTAGCAATAAAAATAAATACATAAATAAAACAAAGGGAACTTTAAAGAAGCACAATGCTTCAATATTCCCACAGGCAACCCCCTGAAGTCTTGTTTGCTAAGATGCTATAAGTACATCCATGACATTAAAGTATTCCCATATTCCCAAATAGCAGGTCATAAATTCCCATTTGCAAGTGCAAAGCATTCTAATTAAATATATTATATATATATATATATATATATATATATATATGTATATATATATATGTATTAAAAGATGTATTAAAAACATCTTTTCTGTGCAAGTGTGCATTTTGCATTCCTTTTCATAAGTAATATGCTATTGCGTCTATATTGATTTCAAATCATTCTGTAGTAAATAGGAGTATAAATATTCTCTCATTTTGCAGCAGTTCACATTTTTGCAAGAGGTTGTTTTAAACCATTGCTTGGACATCAAACAACTGCATTGCTCATTTGACTTATCCTTGCTGCCATACTGGGATGGACTGGCCCGTCTGATTTACGCAGTTTGAGTTTTGTTCAGAGAGGGACTCGAGGGACGGAGGAGGACCCATCAAAGTTAGATAAAAACACAAACCACAAATGACAATTTATGGGGAAACACAAGCACATAGAATATGAACAAAGGTCTCGTACAACTTTTACTGCATGGTTGGGAAGTTATTTTCCCCTACAGTGAGTCCAAGTGACAAAAAAATCTGTAAAATGGACGATCAATAAAAAATAAACCATAAATAAAATGACTTTTTTGATGGAAGACATGCTTTATAGTTTCCTTTATCAGTGCATAAGTGCATGATTTGAGGCCGTAAAAGGCATAACATACAATGCTGCAATAAATGGCCCATATTTGGTTTTGTGCTTTTATGATATTAACAGAATCTTATTTGTATTTGCATATATTGGAGATGCTTAAATTTGAGGTTAAGATTTTGCTTCTGTTCAGTGGATAACAGAACTGAAACGAGAGATTTTTTGAATGGAGGCCATGCAGTCACGAGTTAAAATGAACTTTGCTAATTCACTATAAAGTCAATATAAATGAAAGCCTTGAAGGACCTTAGTTGATTTGTCAGATGTTTAATCTGATAATCAGGGCATCAGTCGAGATGACGGCCAACCAATTGCTGTTTGCATAATAAGATATTAGTGACTAGGTGTGCATGAATCCCACAGCTCTGCAACTGGACAGGCAGTTGCTTCAAGAAACCTCCTGAAGGAAGATACGAGTGGTTGAATTGCTGGAGAAGAATAACTTAAGTGCAAGATATCCACATGTGTGTGTGTGTGTGTGTGTGTGTTTGTGTGTATGAAGTCAGATCTGTTCTGCTGTAGGACAGTCTGATCACAGTGTTCAGTGGCTATACGTGTCTTCATCAAGCTTAAGAGAGGCAAATATTTTTGTCAGGCATGTGTTGAGGGCCTATAAAATTATTAGGCATCTAATGTTATTAGAGCAAAAAATGGAGACTGTGTGGTTTTCCCTAAAAACAATATATATAGCCTGTAATGGTGAACAAAAATGGTAAAATATACTTACAATCAATATTGTTTGTCATGCTGAAAAGATGAAGAAAAATCTAACCTTTCAATAAAGTTGTTAAAATGAATCAATTAGCATATTGTTATTAAATATGTTACCAAAAATTGTCCCTCAAAGAACGTTTTTGTGAACGCCATTTAAGTGCCATTAATTCTCACTTAGATTTACTTTAATATACATTTTATACACAAGTTATACACAAACGTTCTTCCAGAAAGATTTAATAGAACATTATTTGAAGGTTATCTAGTCTATATAACATATATAATTCATGGAAAGTTTTTCTGAAATGTTTTAGCTGGACTACTAACTAATCTTTGTTAATTGCTTTGTTCAGATGGTTCAGAGAACATTTAAAATTAGCGTTCCCATTAAACATTCGGTTACACTTTTTTTAAGGTAACGTAGTTACATTGCACTTAAGTACATGTAGTTAATAATATCACTCAGTACTTTGTACTCAAACTAGTGCTGAGTGACATTACCTACATGTTCTTTAGGGCTAGTTACTTGTAATTATGCATAATTTATAGTTATGACTGTAGTACGTACAAGTACGTCACCTTAAAATAAAATATTGCCAAACATCCACCTTAACGTTTTCTCAATCGTTTAAAAACCTGGAGGTTATGAACGTTTGGAGGACATTCAGAATTAATGATTTCATAACTTAAATGTTAGCAAAATGTATTTTTGTTAGATGGGTATGCATCAAAATATATAGGTGACACAATGTGTGGCTCTTTGAAAACATGACAAACCTGTAAAGTAGAAGGTGTACTTTAGTTGCGTCAGTACTTCAGTTGTCTGTGTGTGTGTGTGTGTCTGTGTTGATGAAATTTACGCATAAACGTATACTTTGTGTTGAAGTTATAGAGGGATATGGGAGATGAGGGAAGATAATCTGATGTAAGAGTCTAGCAAGGATCGAGGAAGACTGAATGGAAATCACTGGAATGGTGATAATGGCACTGATGTCTTGGTGAAAGCGATATTGATTTTTTGGGCTGCCAAAGATATTGTTTAATGCTATTAAATATGGTGAAATGGTTTCATTACATTCTAGTGTTTTTTCTTAAGATTTCTCAACAAGTAGGCTTTTCTAGTAGGGAGAATACATCAATTAAACATCTGTTAACACCTTTCAAATAAACTTTCCTATTACTTTTATGGTAATGTTTACTATAGCATTAACTATAAATTAGGCAAAATTACATGCGACTAAACCAAACCTTAAACCTAACCCTATAGTAGGGGTACATGTAATTTGTTAATGTTACTAAAAATACAACTGTTCATTGTTAGATCATGTCAGCTCAAACCCATTCATTTATATTAACGTTTGATTTTAATAATGTGTTACTAATATCTGAAATGAACATTAACTAAGATTAATAACTGTTTTAGTAAGTGACAGTTACACTGCACTTACTCAAATAAGAACCGAGTGATATTAAATAACTACATGTACTTACTGTAGAGTTATGGTTAGGATTAGTTACTTGTATTTATGCATAATTTACTGTTATTACTAAGTGAATGTAGCAACGCATGGGTATGTCACTTTAAAATAAAGTCCTTTATCTACATTACAGTAGATATAGTTTTATAGCCTTTATCTTTGAATAATTTTACTTCACTGAAAGGTTAGATGCTTTAACTATTTGTATTAAACTAATAAACAAGAAAAACATCATTTTATTGCTTGTTTTTGCTCACAAGGATATAGAAGGAAATCTTCCTACTAGTGGCTATTTGAAATGAAGCAGATGTGAATGTTAATATAACGTTTATGCTCCTCTGTGCATATCAAGTTATTAAAAGGAAGCTCAGGGTTTATATGACACAGAAGAAGCAGAACGTGTGCACATAGAGCCCCACAGTGATTTTAAAGTATGTCCAATGTACTGTATCCCACTGAAAGACATTTAAACTGCACAAATTGTAACCCTTGTATACCTCAGGCAACACAGGACTTCACAGCTCATTTGCTACACAATTATATCTTTACAATACACAAGACACGTACTATTGGACTGAACAAGACTTCAGGAGCAAGTATTGAGACAGCAGCATAATCATCGCATAGGTGGTTCACTTTTTTTTGGCTGTGAAAAAGAACACACGCACACAGAGAGAGTACATTCACATCATATTTGAGTGCATATTATATGTATAATACCAGTACAAGAAGGTCAGGCTCATCTCAGTAGCAGTGTGTTCTGGACTCAGGTGGAAGACTAAATTTGCTGGATTGGACTAAAACTAGATTTTGTGTCCCACGTGCCCCCCGAAGCACGGTCTTAAACGTACGCTTCCAGTTGGCCAAAGTCTTTCCCCCCATCTTTTTGCAGCCCTTGCGGTATGACGTTATTTTCTCACCTCATAATTGCTTGCAGTCAGTGCTGTATGTAAAGGCAGGCCATGCGACAGCACGTTCACATGCTGATATTGAGATTACAGGAAGCACTTCTCAAATGCTTGCTTTTTTTCATTGTTTGGTTTCATTTTTATAAGAAATCATGCCTCTAGCCTCTAGTGTTGGTTTTGCTTGTTAAAAAAGTCCTAAAATCTCTTTTCGTAGCTGATATCCATTGCCTATCGCCAGCGCTCTAGTTCCGTTTTCTTCTTTTTTGACGCCCATCACGAGTCAGTGAAGGATGGTTTGGTTCTAGGAGTCAAATCCTAGGTTGGAAAAATAGAAAGGAAGGTTATGATGCTGCAATCTTAAAAGAATCATGACATTTGCATTTAGATTTAAGACCAAAATATAAGCTTGACCCGGTCGGTCTATGCTTTTGGAGCATGGTAGCTGGTCCAACACTGCAAAAAATTGATTTCCTACAGCATTCCCAGTACAAATATCTAAACATTCTTAAATCAAGATGATTTTACTTGTTTGAATAACAAGAAATTAAGGGCCAGAAGTACTAACATCCTGCACCAGCGCAAACTCTCTCTTGGTCTCTTTTTACTAAAGACATGCATTGATTGAAAAATGAGCGCTGAAAAGACATGGATTGGGTTATTTTTGTGGTATTGCATATGCATTTTTAGGAGTTTTCCTTTCAGACACAAAATTAATCATGCAAGGTGATTTACTAAGGTTTGCGTTTGTCAATTTACTGGTATTTGCTCCATTATTTACTGCTGTCAAAAAACATATCTTAAACCAGACACTAACGTGTGCTGCTCTTGGTAGATTGTGTTGGTCATCATGGAAATGATCCGACCCCGTCTGTGTTCTTTCATTTGTGCATCGTCCATAGAGCTTTCCATTCCCGTTGGAGCTTTTATGAAACAGCGTTCTCATGCTAATTTGGCATGTTTAGTAAATCTGGCTCTAAGTCTTTGATGTAAAATGTATCAAAATTAAATGAATTTTTGTTGAAAACAAGAATATCTGCCAAAGATATCAAAAATGTGTTTGCCCTTTTCTGACCACACTGGCAGATATATCTATAACAAAACTTCACATCTTATTTAATTTAGCATCTCATGTAAACATGTTTAGATAGGTTTAGATATTTGCATTGTAAAACAAGACAATACTTTTTTGCTGTGAAAGGCGGTCTACCAGCTCTTACCAACATGACTTACCAGGCCAAAACCAGATCTACCAACTGGTAGTTCATCTGATCAATCGTCTAAACCAGATAATGACCGTATAAATGATCTGAAATTGAATTCAGTTGGGTTTTTCAACTGGACAACTATAAGATTATTGCAACTGTACCTAATATAACAAAAATACAGCAGTCTGATTGACCAGTAGTTTACAACACTTAAAGGAATGTATATAGGACCTTTCAGAATCTAAAACAGGATAACATTTTCCCAATGAAAAAGGTCTCAGTAGTGCAGTTAAAGGTACACTATGTAACGTTTTTGCTCAAAATCAACATTTAAATAATGTGTAGATACATCAATTCCTCTTCCAAAAGGTGTTTTTGTCTTACCCTGATTCGCTGTGGTACGCCTATTAAAAGTGTTTATATTTTAGACCAGAAGGGATGGTTATCGCAGGAAATTGCATGCATCACCACTCATCTTGTCATATCAGTAAATAGAGAAACGTTGCTTCGGATACTTTGATGCTTGTCTGGTGTGAAAAGTGGCAGAGGTTAGTTGTCACAACGAGCGAGAAAGGTTGAAATAGAGCCGTTAAATCTCCAACCTTTGGAGAATAACCTGTTTTAAACAAACACTGAAACAGAGGAGAGTCTGGTGGAGAAAGAGAATCCGACAGAGCTTGTAATAAAACAAGAATCAACATTGGCTTGGCATTTTGGAGTTGGCGAGAATCAAATGATTTTAAATATTGTAAAAGCAACACAGAGATGCCGTTTTTTATTACTCAGCAGGCAATATATTTTATTGAACAGATACATTGTCATATATAGCTCTCTAAGGGAGTTCATTTTAAAGCATCATCTATTGTGAAAGGTTGTTTCATTAAGGTTGTTGTCTCTGTGCTGGAATTTACTTTCAAGGAAGTAGTGTATCTATTAATGGGTAAAGCTACAGTAAAGCCTTCTGCTAGCCAGCTTAAGATCCTTTCCATCTTATCTGGTTATATCTCTTATAAGCCTAGTCGTGAATGTTTAATGAGCAGTAGGATAACCATATTCACCCGCAACGTCATGCAGAGCAAAAACACCACCGAAACGATGTTCTTTAGGAAAATGCATGCAGTAAATGCTAGAGGGCCAAAAGTTACATAGTGTACTTTTAAGTAATTTAAAGAGTAATTCAGCTCTGCTGTAATGTGCTTTAGTTTTCCAGTAGCAAGACATTATTCCAACACCAATAGAATTTTTGATAAACATTCCACAACATCCAACAACACTTTTTGATGTCATTAGGATTCCAAATTATGATAAGATAAGAATAGAGAGAATACTGCAAAAATTCCGATAGGATTTAAAAAAGAAAATATGGAATTATTCTGTAGCTAAAAGTGAGGAAGAGCACACAACTGCTAACTGAACACTTTAATATATTAATAATAATAATACATTTTATTTTAGGCACCTTTCAAATCACCCAATGTCAAAGTGATTAGTTGGAAATGGACAAGATGTCAGAGGAATTTTGGAGTTAATGCAGTGAGGTGAAATGTGTAAAAATAGAGCATACAATGACATTAGAGAGGGCACACATTATACAAAAGAATTAAGCCTATTTGGATTTCTATGCCTATGTCGTAGTGCGTCATTTTTATTTTAAAATCCAGCTTATACAATAGTCTAAGTTGAGATTCACTTTCATTGTCCAATAAACTATCACACACATTGATGCTTTCAAACACATTTAATATCTGTAACTTATATATTTACATTCTTATGGCCTCTATACTGCTTGATAATTAAATACTACTGTATGATTAAGTTTGATATCTTTTGATTTCTCTTAATACTCAACCTAAAGACCTGGATCATTCTCAGGAACGGTGCATTATGTCCTCATCCCTTACTACTATTAAGAAAATAAAGTCACACTTGTAATATCATCGTTTTATATCAGCCAATTTGTGTCAAATTCATTACCAATAACAAAATCCTGGATTCTACCTAAGAAATTGCAACATTTTTCATTGTCACAGCCCTGCTGTTACACCCCATTATGCGGGGACATCTCCCACTTTGCTTAAAAAGAATATTAAAGGATTAATGCATGTTTAATACAAAAGACATTGAAACTACTTGAGTTCAAGTTCAAGAATTGGTAACTAATAAACCCATATTATTTCATCACTAGTCTGAATACTGTTAGGGAAGCAATTGTGGTCCCTAATGGTGTCTATAACACTTTAGGAAATGTCAGCATTTCCTGGCATAAATGGCACCGTGTCCTGGTAATGACCTATGGCACCATAGTCTTATGGCTCAGAAAGATGACTGACTCCCGTTGGTTAGCAGGATTACATTAGCACAAAGTACAGCAATGTCCTGTACCTGCAGGGAGGAGCGAGTCAGACTCACTGCTTTACTCTCCGCAGACTCGCACATTTCACTATTTGAGCACCTCCCCTCTTCACATCCACAACATCCGGCTACGGTGGAGAGCAGGTGGGGCGGGAGAGGAGAGTAGAGGAGCAGCAGAGAGAGGCATCCAGAGGAGGACAGAGAAATGGAGGGACGGGAGTGTGAATGAGTAGAAACAAGAAGAGTAACGGGACAGACGGAGAGGGCAAAGTGAAACAATTAGGTGAGGAGTTAATTGGAAAGAACGTGCAACAGTACACAAAACAAAGAGATAGCATGGAGAAGAACAGATAAGAACGGAAGAGAGACAGGGGGAGATAAATGGGATAGAGAGAGAAGAGCAAATAGCATCAGAACACAGAAGGACGGGCACATTCACAGTCTGGGCAAAGAGAAGTTTAATTAAAGTTGAGCGAATACAGGAACATAAACCATATATAAACAAATGATAATGAACATCAAATGAAGTTATCAATGAGGGTTAACCGGGATGCCCATAAAGAGGAATCACATGTGAACCAACCTGGTGATGTCATTTCCTCTAAAAGATCTATGAGACAGTTTCATTCCAAAGGCAGCATATGTTCAGAATTGAATACTAATGTTTTGCTGACCACATACTCCACAGTATACACTACATACATAGTACAAGGAAAAACATGCAGTACTCAGCGAAAAAGTTTTTAACACAGGATTGATTTTTGATTGATTCATCAAAAAATGCACAAAAACAAAACCCCTCACTGAAATGAACAGGATCATAGGGAGTAATGCGGGTGGCAATTATAGTTCTATATAGTTCAGGGTAATATAAGGTAACTATATGGGTTAAATTTAGGTTTAGGGTACGTACAGGGTTAATACATAGTAATTGTATCAGTACAATGAGTACATAGTATGTATATGCGAAACAGGACCATAAAATAAAGTGCTACTGAAAATACTGATTAAAATTGAAAATTACTGATTAATTGCTAATTAAAAAAATCATACTTTATGTAAAACATTTGTCAGTCTGATTAAATGAGTTAAGTTCGCATAATGTTCACAGTACATACTGAATACTGTAGAAATATTAGTCTGAGAAAAGTAGAAGGGCAGAATATAAACAGTTATATTCAGTCTTAAATACCCTGGTAACACTTTAGTTTGGAGAGCAATTCTCACTAATAACTCGTTGCATATTAGCTTGTATTGGCTGTTTATTAGAACTTATAAAGCACATATTAATACCATATTCTGCATCCCTTTATTCTAACCCACGCTTGAACTTAACAACTACCTTACTAATCATTAATAAGCAGTAAATTAGGAGTTTATAGTGTATGTAGTATGTGTTCCCCAAACTAAAGTGTGCCTCCAAAATGCAGTTCAGTGTTTTTGGTGTGTTTACCAGCAAATCATTGTTCTGGCTTCTGATTCCTCTTTTGAACGGAAAGAAAATCAGGAAATTACAAAAGTGCCCAAGAGAAAGTATAATAAAACACTGGGGAGAAATCAAACGCTTTACTCCAATGATATGATTTTCAATTCATTTCTGACCAGTGTTACCTAAATGATGCTAAGTCCTGAATAATGTGAAGGACAGTTAATAGAGCATATCTAATATTTTAATAAAGTTTCAAAAGTGTATCCACAGACCTACACGTTTCTCACATTATCCAGAGCATATATTTTCCTCTGACACTTGCCACACCATTTTGACTTTCAATTTCTTCCATTCAAAAGCCCTTTTCCTCAATGACTTGGTGAATTCTTGTGAAGTATTTAACTTCTGCCTCTTTAAATGGTTCAGAGGATCACGTGTATAGTCTGCATCTTCTATAAGATCTATAATGCAAAAAAAGTATGCATTTATGTATTATTTGCTGGTTTGTTGAGCCTACTACATCCGAGCATCTGGCACTTTACATATTCCCTTCAAACCACATCCTGTCAGTCCTGGTGCAACAAGCCCAGCGGTCACACTTTATATGAGGCGTCTTTAACTACTATGTTCTTACATCAAAAAATGAATTGTTAGGTGCAATGCACTTATTGTGTTGATGTTGTATTGAGGTGGGATACAGGTAAGGTTAGCCACACGTTTGGTGGTATGGGTAGGTTTAAGGGTGGCTTCAAATGTAATGGAAGGGTCAGTAGTGTCACATGCTTGAAATATAAGTACAATGCATAAACTAGGGATGTGCATTGATTTAATTAACGTTTAAAAGAAAATTGTTGAAACCAACTTAGGGGTGGGCGATATACTGGCATACACCTGAAACACACGCACTTACCAGCTGCTGCTCATATAGCGCGAGAGTACCAAACTTAGCTTGAACTTCGCTTAAACAGTCACTTTTATGTCAAAATGCCCATCTTTTGTGAGTTTCCTCATATACAGTCATTTATGTCTTAAGTGAACGTAAAGAGTTGAGAAAAAAAGCGCATGTGTATCAGTTAATTCTCGCTTAAAATGACAGTAGCCTAATAAAACTGCTTTGTTCCATTGTATATTTTTTTCTAGAGCTTGTAATTATTTTCTTTGTTCCTATTTCGTCACTGACTGTTTACTTCTTCAGTGAGCTTTACTTTTTTTTAAACAATTTTTTTTACTTTGCTAGTTAGTGTGATTTTGAAATTGGTGATTTTTGGTGAGATTTATGAAATTTCAATTATATTCTTATATCATAAAAACTTTAGTTCAAGCTAAAATAATTTGATGTGATATGTATATGGTTATCACAAAATAAAATTATTTGATAACAGTTTATTTTAAGGTGACGTAGTGACACATTACTACATGTACTAACTATAGCAATAACAGTAAATTATGCATAATTACAAGTAACTAACCCAACACAAACCCTAACCGTAACTCTATAGTAAGTACATGCAGTTAATTAATATTACTCAGTACTTACTTGAGTAAGTACAATGCAACTACTGTACATCACCTTAAAAGAAAGCGTATCTATTCATTTCGTGATATAAGATTTTGGTCCAATCGCTCACCCCTAAACTGACTATTTGAAAAAAACTATTTGAAAAAAACACTTAATCTATAAACAGTCAAATCTCACCATGAACGCCGTTAAAAAGAGGTCAGATACATGCAATGTGCTTGCTTTGTATAGCGTTACGTGTCACAGTCTTTTCACTTCCTGTTTCCCTCCGTTTACTTCCTGTGTCATTTCCTTCTCCTGTCGCATCAGTCTCTCCCCTTGTTAGTCTCGTCACCTGTTCCCCATTATCCTGTGTATATATGTCCTGTGTGTTCTAATAAAGTCTATGTTCCTCATCCTTCACCTCCGCCCCTCCCTGCTACACACACCCCGTGACATTATAGACATAATTATTCAACTAAACTGAATCAATGGGCCCGTGCAGGAGCAATAAGTTCAACTATACATTATTTAAGCAAATTCTCTTTGTTAGGATGTTGACATGCCAACAGTTCAAGGGTCAAGTAAGTTTCATTCAGAAGTTTAATTGTTATATACTAGTTTGACATGATATAGAAGAAAATGCCAAACGTAAATGACTAGTTTTTCCAAGTCGACAAGCAACAGCAGTATAGCTTAATCGACTAGTCAAATAGTCTCACACATCCCTAGTAAAAACATGTACGTACACAATAAGTGAATTATATCAAATTATTCATTTAAATGCAAGTACATAGTAGTTAAATGTGGGACCAACCCTGCTAACTCAAAAGCCCACCTTGCTGTCACGGCCCAGGACGGCATAGCTCATGAACTGTTCTCCATCAACGTCTGGCTCATTGATATCCTGTGGAAGCCCTTCTATGATGAGTTCCTGAACCCCTTCCTCCCCTTTTCCTCTCCGGACCACCTTCCTCACAATCTACGTCAGCCACGTGCACAGATGGGTGAGATCATTGAAAACCGGTGGATAAGATGGAGGTTGCAGGAGAAGAAGAGATGAGATGAGAAACAATGTAAGAAACGTGCAAAAGTAATGACATTCAAAGGAAATGTATACACAAAGCATGAAATATTGCAAACCATCTATTTTATGTCCAGAAAAGGATCAAGTTCACCCTTATCTCAAACATCTGATGGTATGTTTCGTTGTTACTTCATGTTGACTTTAACAACTGTTCCAAAATTTTGTGAGCTACCCTACTGTCCATTGCTTTCACAGACGACATCCTTACCGAAATGAAGCCCCTGATTTGAAACACTTTATGTGGACTGTAACTTTCACATGCAGAGCATAGATGTTACAAAAGAGTCGGCTAACCTTACAATTAAGGTTACAATACATTCAAACAAATATATAGGCCTAGATTTAAGATTTATCTATTTGAATTGCCAACAAAATTGCCATTCTTTTGGATTACATGTTTTTTTACAGAAACTAATAAAGTTAATGCGATGCATATCTGTCAGTCAAACATAAATGAAACCTTTAGGAATTTTGTAATAGCACTAAATAACTAAATACACAAATCACATTTTTGTATTTATATATAAACTAACTGTTTGTTATACAATTAAACATAGTTTAACCATGTTCATAGTTTTTAAGAAGAAAAAAATGTGTTGTTTTTTGACATTTTTTAATACATTTGACATCTTTCTCTCTTCTGATCAATCAATCTTTCTATAATTTGTCCTCTTTTTGAAAGTCATGCACATATCGCATCCAGTTCTTAGAGTCAAAACTATAAATTATGCATAATTACAAAAACAATCAAAATATTTAGGCTTAATTTTAGATTTATACATTTGAATTTCACAGTTTTTAAGTCATTTGTAAATGAAACAAGACTCACAAAATGAACGGCAGAGCCTAATATGAACCATTTCATTTTATTTTATATTTTACAAATGCATTTATTTAAATTGCTTAGATTTAACTTAAATCTGTTCATTGTGAAAACTATTACTTTTTTTCTTCTTAAAAATTCCTAGTTAACATTTCACTGCACAGCACCTTAATGAATTGTATCCCCACATGGTTACATTTGTCAGAATGTATTCTGGGATTGTCTCCGAGAAGGATACGTGAGATGCTGACTTAGAATTGGGACTAAATGAGGTCGGCACAACAATAACATCAGGATGCATTAAAATGCTGTCCACCTGGCTCATTAGGTTTTGGAACAGAGCAACAATCCCAACCCAGCACAACTGAACACTGAATCATTTCAGTGTGCAAAGGATAATAAAAGTGATATTTGAGATGGATTTTACATGCCAATGAGTGGAGAATGAAAAAAGCAGGATGAGACTGCTGACCTTTTTGGTGACGATGTTGCCATGCTCATCTGTAAATTGCTCCTCGCTCACTTGCTCTCCTGGGAGATCCTCTGCCTCATCACCCTGGGTGAGATATGACAAAAGCAACTTAAAAGGGCGACATGCTCCATTGAGTGCTTCACTCGCTCTTTGATATGACTTGCTCGCAATAGCACTGTGTATAACAAAACAAAAAAAGTCCAAATAACTCATAGTACTGGCAATCACAATTATCAGTGCATCACTATTCTACTACATAGTTCCTGTGCAAAGATGCGCTTAAGAGAGAGTGAGCTTTAGCGCGCCAGAAAACGCTCTCTGATTGAATGATTATCGTAACATTCTTCACAGTTTACCGTAATATTAACGGTTGCAATCCGGCAGCACCACTCGAAGCAAATATTTCTATGATATAGAGGCTGACCAACCATATCATTAAATGTTGTTGAAAAATGGCTGCAAATTACATTTAAACAAAAGATAAACAAATCTAAGGCTACATTTACATGTAAATAATGTACCAATAATTACCGTATTTTCCAGCATATAACCTGTGGGTTATACCAGATTTTACAAACCCCGCAGGGGGTGGGGGGTGGTTGCTGGTTATGTAAGGGTGCGGGATATATCACACATTTTTTACACGTAATAATACTTCAATATATTTGTTACGTCCATAAGGATGTAAGGGGTTTTATTTTTTGCGGCATTTTCTTTCTTGTCTCTGGCGCTTGTACTGTCACTCTGACAGGTGGCGCTGATAGGCTGTCTGACCTGTCAATCATGCAAGAAGACGTGATTGGCTGTGCTGCCATGAGGGCGGGCTCTTCTCATCTCATCCGATGATCAACACCTGTAGAATCGCTGGACGAGAGCGGGAGAGACTGCTTTTTATTTTTGTTCTGATTCTGACTTGTGTTTTTTTTCTTATTTTTTGAATTTTGCGCACAAGCACTGTGTACCGAGCCTGAACAGTTATGGAGAATTGACGTTATGCGAGCAACATTCAAAATTCGAATCGTGAACTTACACAAAAAAGTTCATCAATCTATGGGTGCGGGTTATATAAGGGTGCGGGTTATATAAAGGTGTGGGCTATGTCCGCGATCTTTTAAACAAAACTCCAGAACCCTCGGGCTATATGAGGGTGCGGATTATCTGCGTCTGCGGGTTATATGCGGGAAAATACAATACATTTTTTCTATGCCTTTTTTTCACGTACAGACCACAACGTTGTCAAAACGATCCCCGTTCACATGGATCGTCAAAAACGATTTAAAATGCTGTATTCTGCTGAACACGTAATACACATGCACATTACTTCAAAGTTTTCACAAATTCATGTTTCTGTAGTCTACACAACCAGCGTGTACAACAGAATCATTTTCAAAAATGGCCACAACATGAAACGCTTTCAAACCGCTAATGCAAAAGCAAAGGACAAACTATAGAGTCAATGATGCCATTATGCACTCTTTGTGGTGCATTTTTGACTTGAATAAGTGCACTCGATAACATCCACCATGGTTTTGGACACCACTACAAATAGCTGTTAGCCTATTTAAGGGTACATAGGGGGCGATTTCGGACACAGCACATAAGATGCTTCAAAAAGACACAAGCGCAAGTGTAAATGACGTCGTTTCAGGGCGTTTACATTGAAAATGCAAATCTAGAACTGGAAAAAATGTGAGATTAGTGATAACCTTTTTTAAAGGTTAAAGTTATTTGAACTTAACATGTTCTGTATAAACCGGCCCTAAGTAAACCCTTAAAAAGGTCATGTCATGCCATGACGCCTTTAAAATCCCCTTGAAAGTCTCATTCAAGAGTTCAGAATAAAATAAAAGTTGGAAGTATATATACTGTATAGAACAAACCCACAACAAGAAGCAAAATGTAATAATTCAACATGTGTCAATGAGTAGACTACAAAGCTCTTTAATTATTGACTCTAAAGTATCTCATACTTATAACTACACCAGATCAATTATTTGTACACTGTACTCTATTCGTTCTTATACAGACCACTGGCATTGTATTTCAGGAGTGCACTCAAACGAGGTCAGATGAAACCAAGCACCCAGGTCTCATTGTGATCCCACAGATTTACAAGCTTGCACATTTTTTTACAACAGAGGGTAGATATTCCGGTTGAAACATCCACAACAATCATGAGTACCTTCAGTATAACTCTGCGGCGCACGACTCGAGTAGTGACGTTTTCCTCTTCATCAGACACACCTTCATTCTCACCCAGCTCACGATCCAGCTGAGTGTGAATGTAGGCCAGCACCGATCGGACAGAGCTGTTGGCGATATGCAAGACGTTTTGGCAGCTGATGACCATGAAGGCCAGCAGCACAAAGCTGAAAAGCAGCTCAGTCACCAGTGCCCACATAGTGTGGCGGTCGCTCTCTCACAGGGTCAGAAACACGCTTCAACAGCGACGTGAGCTCCAGAGATGTCGGGAAGGATGTTATCTCCCCCTAGTTTCTGCCTTACACTCTTTCCACAGCTTTCATTTGAAGAAAGCAGGCAGTTCTTAATCCGAGACCATTCCTTCTCCGGTCATTTCCTCATTCAATCAGATGTGTTGGGAATGCAGTTTGCTTTAGCTTCCTTTTTTGCCTACAGTCTCTCTCTCTCTCTCTCTCTCTCTCTCTCTCTCCCTTCTGTCCAGTGTCCGATTGCACATGTGATCTGTATGCTTTAAATACCCACAATGTGAGGACACATTTCTTGTTGTGGCTCTTAGTTTGTGAGGGAACGAACAGCTGCTAACATTTCAACAGCATTTTCACACCAGGTGCCTATTTTGGTTTACATGTAATATTTAACTAAGCAAAAGCTTGCAGAGACAATCCAAACTTTTGCCCGAGATTTTTCAAATTTCATTTTAATTCTTAAAATAAAAATGGTTCAAACTTAGGGTTCAGAAGTTTGGGATCAGTGAGATTGTTTCGTAATGTTTTTGAAAGAAATCACTTTTGAAGCTGTATTTATTTGATCAAACTTAGACTAAAAACAGTAATATTGGGAAATTCACACTTTAAAATAAGCTGTATTTTCAGCATCATTACTCCAGTCTTCAGTGTCAAATGATCCTTCACAAATTATTCTGATATGATGATTTGATGCTTTAAGAAATACTTATGATTATTATCAGTGTTGAAATCAGTTGTGCTGTTTAATATGTTTGTAGAAATGTTTGTTTTCAGGTTCTTTGATGAATAAAAAGTAAAAAAAAACAGACAGCATTTGAAAAATAAATATTTTGTAATATTATAAGTGGCACTTTTGATCAACTTAATGTTTCATTGTAGAATGTGAATTTCTTTCAAAACCAAGTCTTAGTAACCAAGTACAACTTTGTTTCGATAGTCCACTTTATATATTCTACTAACTAACTACCAATTATTAGAGTGAGAGAATCTCTGAAGTGGACCATTGAAATAAAAGCTTACAGACTCCAAACTTTTGAACAGTTGTGTACATTGCAAGTGCATTTTTGACAATGCATTTATTATTTTGTGTGGTAATCAGTAGCATAAAGTTCATAACTTGACTTTAATGAATATTCCATATAATCATTTTTCCTCCCCTCACAAACATTTTTCTTTATTCTTGCAAATCTTACAAAGTCAGTTATTTTCCTGTTACATTTTCCTAAGCATAATTTTCACAGCTAGTAACAGCATTACATGTATTTGAGAGACCATACTGTCCATGCCTTCCAAAGACAAGTTCTATATTTAGAAACCAATGGGTTGTGTGTCCATCTAGGGCTGGCTGTGTGTGTGTGTGTGTGTGTGTGTGTTCAAATATAACCACCTACTATTTTGAATTGCACTCTACATAATGTCATTATTAATTGTTGCAATTTGTTTGATAATTTTCTCCCACATGGGTTTTCCCCCTACATGCTTGCAACGCCAAGGTCATGGTTCGATTCCCAGGGAAAGCAAGAACTGATTAGTATGTCGATGTGTTTCTTGAATGCAGTGCAAGTCTCAATGGATAAAACCACTGCCAAATGCAGAAATGTAAATGTTCCTCCCCTGGTCTAATGATGCATAAATGCACATTGTCCCAGGTAATATTAAAATGACTGATACAGGCTTGTTCATAAAAAAAGGGAGAACATAGTCGAAATCTAAATCCAGAGCATATCATCAACATACAATGAAAGTAATTCCTTTTCAGTATGCTCTTTACCTGATGCAATATTTTTGTTCAATTACAGTAAACCAAAATCACACAAACCAAGCCTTCTGTCAAAACTTCAAAAGTGTGAAACAATATGATCTAAAGCAATCCAAATGCTTTAACTTTACATCTTACCACATCTTAAGAATAATTTTGTGGTAATAGCAGAGATGTTCTTTTAATGGGGGAGATACAAACATTTGTATTTCTACCATTGAAAAAAGCATGACAAATCACATGACCCTTGATAACCAATCACATTATAGCCTTGATGTCAACAGTCATGTTGTAGATACAACAGAAATGAATGAGATGTGCATTAACCCAAATCCCACCAATGACAAAGTTCAAAGTTTATTGCAAACATGCTGCATGCGCTTTTAAAAATTCTCTTAAATACCACCCCCAATGGTCAATACATGGTTAAAGCCTCATCTATCATATCATTGCAGGTCAAAGAAAAAACAAACAGCAGGTGCATGATATGTGACAACACAAATTAAATCAAAATCAAAACGTACCTGTCCTCTTAGATGCATGTCCTCCCAACCCCGAATGTTAGCTGTTCTGTGCGGGAAGCCTAGTCCCTTCTCAAAAGGTTGCGTCCCCTGATAATGCCCATGGATGATCTCAGAATGCCCCATGTCCCGCACTGGCTCAATCAGGGCTTCCTGGCCCAGGCAAGACTGCTTAGAATCACAGTCCACTGCGGCTCGCACTGATGACATCACAGACTCTATTGCCTGTCTAGGAAGGGAGCATTGTAGAGACCCCACTCTGTTCTGAGTCGGTTCTGGGGGCGAGTGCCAACCAGGAGCCCCCTGATCCTGTAGGTAAGACAGGAAGGACCCACCACATAACCTAAAAAAAATTAGACCACAAATTAGAAGAGGTAATGACAATGTAGTCAGCAGTAAACAGAGTGAGTAGAAGTAGCCTTATTTCTGTTCCACTGCAAAGAAACAGAGAGGCCTGTCCCAATACCCACACTTGGCCACTTGGCTACTTACATGACATATTTCCAGTATAAGCTAAAAGTTTTCAACTTTTGATTACCCGATGGGACACACTTACAACATCACATGAACATTACATGAACGCAAGTTTTTGCAGAGGTTTATTGAGATATTTTGAATCTTAGGACGGTTTAAAGCACTAATCTTCTAAATGTCTGTTCAGTTGTCTTACTTATGTGACAGATTAGGACATTTGTGGTGCTTCTAATTGATTGATAAAGAACAGCCGTTGTATTACAAAATACACCTACTCATATCTGCACACTTTTCCTTGACATTGAGCAATTTTGGGGCACGTGAGTTCCTGGACATCAAGAACGATGGGATACTCTTAGCATCAAATGCTACTCTGACGTGTTATTAGAAAAGTAATGTGCATTATGGGAACGGGACTTTAGCATATATATGACCTTGGACAGTCTTGTGCACTTACTTCCTATCACATGTTATCAAGTGTCAAAGATTAGCAAGTTCATGTGTGTTGGTTGAAGCTAAACTCAGTAACCCTCTAAGAGCAGGACTAGACACCGCTGTCCTATATCGCAATTTTGAGGTACTGATGGATCATCCTTTTTTTTTTACGTAAGCAAAAGCCTTTAATTTACTTTACAAAAACAACACTTGAAGGCTTGAACCACAGGCAAACACAATGGATGCCACTTACATTTTCAGAGAACAAACAAAGAACTATAATTTGCTACTTATTATTGCTATTCAGAGGCAATTGGAATAGATCTCAGTCAGGGAAGACTCTACATTGAATTTTACATTGATGTAAAATGGCACGCACTATGTAAAGGTCTTAGATCAAATGTGATTTCAACTGTTCTCATTCTAGAGATTGAGACTTTTTATAGCAGGAAATCATTTGCCATTCATATTTTCAGTCCATCAGAATAGAAAGACTACATTCTGTGACACAAAAAAACTTTAAGTATCTCAACCAGTCCTACACAGCAACAATGGGTCAATCAATCTGAGACAAAACCTTTGAGGCATGAAAAGAATTTGGGAAAGTGCTGTGGTTTTACAATTCTGTTTGGTGACACTAGTAGTTCATGAATAACACATCTAAACACATTTTCAAACTGAAGTATTCCACGATAGCCTAAAGTGCATTTTCAAAGCTCTTCAAAACGAAGAGTTGAAAATGATTACCTGAAGATACTTCCTGAAAAACATGTATTAGCAGAGTCCCTGTTTGTCCACAAAGTAATTCAGAGCCTAATGGGCAACTCACCTGTCTTCACCATGATCTGCCCGTCTTCTTAGCCCAGGTGACTCACTCATTCGAGCATAAATTCGCTGTTGCCCTGAAATGAGAGATATGCTATCTTCTAAGTTTGTGCCGTCACCTCCTCCTTCTCCCAACCCTCCACTGGAATCGTCTTTAATGTTGTTGACTTCTTGACCAACAGCGCCTTCTGACCTCTCCAACCCCTGACCTCGGTCCAGAGCATTGATGTTGACCCCTTCACTCAGACACAGCATCCCAGCGGCACTGTAATCTGAATCCGCCCCAATGGACTGATCCTCAAGTAACTCGATGGAACCACTTAACCCTCCCTGAGCAGCAATTCCCTCTGGTCCATTTCCACCAGGAGTCCCGCTCCTCGAATGGCCCAGGCTCCTATTCAGTAGCGCCTCGGAGTCGTCAGCATTGCTGCACTCCAGTGAGGAGTCCTCAACGGCCACGATGGAAGGACTATTGCCTGAGGGCCAAACCTGTACCTCAGACATCTCCATGAGTGTGTCCTCTTCAGTGGTAGCGATGGGCGCACACTCCATGCTCGATACTTCTTGCCAGTAGGGCTCATTGCCCAGTGGCGAAGGTAGACTGTACTGCATGGAGGCCGGTGAGACTAGTTCCTCCTGTACCACCAGCCCGTAACCTGGAGTGACACAGAGAGAGGCACACTGATACAGGCCCCCCACTGCGCCCCCCAATCAGCCCCACACACTTTGAACCCAGGAGGGATGTGCTCCAGATCAGGGGGTTAGGGAAGGGAGATTAGAGAGCAAGCCCACTGACTTGGTGGTAAGCAAATGTGGGAACAAAGTAAAGTGTTTAAAGAGGTTGTTGCAAGACGGCTAAAGCTGCTGTAAGCCATTTCTCTCCCCAAATACCTGACAGATATAACTGAAACGGGTGTCCAGAAATTGTCTCTGGGCACTTGAGTGCATGGTTAGAAAACTCTGGAAGAGAGTCTCGTCAAAGGGCTTGCGTGTTTGAGTTGGAAGACATTGGATTTGCCTTGTTGAGAGTGTAATAGCAATGTTAAAAACTACATCTCAGCAGCTCAGCCAATTCTAAAGTACAAAGTCGTGTAGCTTTTAAAGAAAAACAGTGGTGTCGTGTCACTGCAAGTCTGGAGAAGGTAAACAAGACAGCTAATATCGCTTACAGCAGCTTTGGGCCAGCAGCAAGAGCACAGGCAATTGTGGTAGCACCAAGTATGCAGTTGTAAAAGACTGTCGCTGCCCCACTTTTTTGTCACAAGGGATAACGGGGGTTAAAGAGAACCTTTTGACTGTCACCAACCAGGAAGTAATAGACACCCCTACAGAACTGTGGAGCTGGGGCAGAGCACCCTATACAGACACACATGCTTTGTCTTCCATGCTCTCATTCTCTCAGTCATGACATTTTGGCCTCTATCAGATAACATGCATGCAAGCAACCAGCAAAGATCATCTTCAATAACCATTGCTCTCATGAAGAAGGGTAAGGTCTTGTAGACGTACACAAATGTCAACAGTACTCAAATAATGTAGCTGAAATGAACTCATTACATTTATGTAACTTTGATACACAAGTCAAATGATAAAATACAGCTGTATAAAGTGTAAAAATATGTGCACTCAAACTAATACATTGTACCAAACAAACTGTAAATGACATAGAGCCCAGTTTTAAAGGGGAAGTGTGTTTGTTGAGCATTGTGAAGCATTGGCTCAACTAGAGGTGGAGGGTTTGACCAATGGAAACAGGCTTTTCTTCGTTATTTCAGTTGGTGACTCTAGTGGTGCAGAAATTACACACTTCACCTTTAAATGACAATAGACAAGCAAACAAACAGTAGCTAGTTTTATAGATATGCATAGATTGCCAATACAAATCATTGTGGTAAATACAAAGCATTCATAATTGAAAAAACTTGTTTTCATGTTTACCAATTAATATGTAAGGTCATGTAAGCACCTTCTACTTGTAGACTGGTTTTATTAAGGAGCAGATTTTTTTTTCATTGACAGAATTGCCAATAAATTCAAACACCACTACACTATAAAGAGACTGATGCGTATTGTCAGACAGAGAGAATTATGTGTATTGTGCAAAAAAAAACCCCCAAAAACATTCTTACTCTGACATAAACAATGGATCTTATTGACTAGACTGTTTCCTCTCCCCAGTTTGCGACCCCGTACAGATAAGACACTACACACACCAGAAAGATATATTGACCACATGGCCCTGGAATGGGACTTCAGAGGGTGGAAACACTCAATCATGTGAACTTGTCTGTGTAGTTTCTTTGAAAAATCTGTAACACTTTACAATACACTTCCATTTGTTAACATTAGTTCACTACATTAGTTAACATGGACTACTTCTAAAGCATGGATGAATCATAGTTAATGTTCATTTACTAATAGATTATTAAAATTAAACGCTGTATCTGTTAATGTTATTTAATGGACTTGAGCAGACATGACTTAACAATTAATAGATATGTTTTTAAGTTAGTTATATAAGCGTTTGTTAACGCATTAATGTTAACTAATGGGACCTCATTGTGAAGTGTTGACGAAAACTAAATACAGTTACTTACAACAAAGAAACTCTACTTAAATAATAATTACAAGAAATACAGTTTAATGCATAGTGATCAATTTGGGAAACTCATTTTGAATTATGTGCACCTAAAGTGTTCACATTCATATCATTCCATGTGTTCGTTTAGTTTATATGTTAATGAACGGAATGTATGCAGAATGGATAAAAAAACACTACAAAAACTTTGTGAATTTTAAAATATTCATAAAAGAAAAATCCAACTAAAAGGAAGATTGGAATGCAAAATTAGGACAAAAATTAATAAATATAATGCAGGTATAATAGAATAGAATAGAATGTAACAATTTATTTTGATCGTCCCTTTTGAACATTCTGTTGCCTATAAGTAGCTTTTTGTCTACATGTCTACTGACTCTCATTAGAGTATTACTAGATTGTTTAACATCGGATGACTCTTTATTGTTATCCACCTCAACAGAAATTCTACTAGCTATAAAAAAACTCTACAACTACATTGTTTGTTCATGCTTATTCTAACCCTAACCCTACCTAGTCTACTAATACTCTACTAATACTTTAATGAGAGTTTTTTGTTAGTATGTAGGTGCAAAGTTACTTATGGTTAACAGAATGTGTTTAAAGACACATAGAAATAATGTGAAACCGAATAGAATAGAACAGAACAGAATGTTCTGCATTCAAGTGCAAAATGAAAGGTTATTCAGAACAAAAGAGATTTAATAAAAAGGTAACTAGCAAGCTCTTTACTAGTGCAAAGTGCGAAAAATTATTTAAACATGTCTTACAAATGTATGTATTTAACGCAGTTGAATAAAGCACTTACATTTTCAATATCAATATGACTATTTAGATCTACCAAAGAATATTAATGAGCTAAAATGGATCTCCTGTAAACAGTGTACAAAGTGAGAATTTTCCTGCTATTTAACTACATTTTTGCTTGTTTTTTCCTCATAAAGCTTTACTGCAGTAATTATAAGTATAGTAACTTTTGTCAGGAACCATGGTTTCAATTTTACATTTGTGTGTGGGGTATCAGACACAGTATAATCTTTTAAAGAAATGGGAAAGTATGAGCCCTAAAAAATGTACCGGTAGTATGTAAGCTATGTACAGGCCAGCATCCATTTGAGTACATATATTTCAGTAGCACATCAGCTCTTGTGCATTTTGTGTGTATTGAAGGCCTTTTACGACAGACACAGAGTGGGAAACAGACATAGACACACAAAATACACTGACAAAACCAAACAAATAACACACAAGTCAAAAGCTCATGAAGATAAAAATATAGCCACAGAAGAAAAAATAAACAATATAAATTTTTCTTATAGAAAAAAATCAGGCCAATCCATTACATGTTATGTTGAAACAGAAACATAACATCCACTAACACACAGAAAATGCATAATTGCGAACAAATAGAGAAAAATACTTATTTACATAAGTACTTATAAACTGATTGTGAGGAGTTTAACAGGTAATAGACAGACATGAGGAAAATGACAACATTGAGTATAAATAAGTGATTGTACAGTGACCAATAAAAGAAAGGTAACAAAGAAACAAACATATTTCTGAGCTCAACAACTATCAAAGACGACTATCAGCACAAGCAAGGCCTTCAAGCAGCTTTAACAGACCATGCAAGTTCCGTTGTCAGACATAATGCCAAAAAAGTGATATTTCGTTGAACGGGATGATAACAGCATATACCATAAAGACAGTATAGTGATAACAGAATTGAAAACTCGCTGAATATTTGCACATTTTTAGGTTAAGTGAAGTGAACGTCACCTAAAGAGTGGCTTTATTTTGTTTCACTTATCTTTATGGTAATGCAAATGTCATGTGTTATTGTATCCTGCTCCAGAATCCTTCAAGCTAGAGTTTTCCAAAAATCTCCACGGAGAGGCATTCATGCTTTATGCCCTCCTCTGATACATGCAGACAGGGTCCAAAATTAACCCTCGAGCCAAATGGGAGTAAAACTGGATTTGGTGAGTCAACAAAAAGTTACTGACCAGTTGGTTGATAACATAATGGGTTAAATTTTCAACGATTTACAAATCTGCTAAGATAAACAATTGTTGTGCTGTATTGAGGGTATTTTTTCTCCACGTGGCAAGGCAAATATGAAATATTCTGTGCATTAAGTCACCACAGCATTTCACAATCAAATTGATTCTTTTGCAGGCTCTTCTCATATATGGTACTGCAAGATAGGCAATAACTTTTTGTCACCAATATATAAAAAAAAGCTAAATAGTTTAATTGTCATAAGGTCAAAAAACACATTTTTACCCGCCATTGGCAGATCTGGCAAAAAGTTACTTTTGGACCCTGCATGCAGAGATCATGGAATGAGGAACATCCAAGAAAGTGCCACAAGAGCATGTAAACAGGCCTCATAGCAGAAAGACGAGAGAGGGTTGTTTGGGTGGAAGGAGACAGAGCGAGAGATAGACAGAGAGAGACAGAAAGAAAAGGAGACAGGTGAGTCAGAAACACCTCCCTCCTGTAGGGGGCGCTAAGCATAAAACTGGTGATGGAGGGGGTTGATCACAGAACAGAGCAATAACTTTCCTTTTTTTTGAGGGGGATAGGGGGGGGGGTGGCTTGAGAGGGGGGAGGGGAAGAAAACACACAACTGGTCTGAGGACAGAGAGATAGATGAGGGCCAGAGGTCAACATGATGTCTGTATGAGGTCAAAGGTCAGAGAGGAGGTGCAGAAGAGGAGGAGGAGGAGAAGGAGAGGAAGAAGGCTGGGCTGCATGTGACATATCAAGAAAAACACAAAGCATGGGGTAAAGGGAACAGGTTTAATGCTCTGCCTGAATAAACAGAGTACTCTTGCCAGTTTGTCCACTATTCCAAGATGTTGCACAAAATCAAGCATAGTTGTATCTTTTAAAAAAGTACTAGGGTTTTGTTATTCATACTATACTGGCATTAAGCACAAAGATAGGGACTATTCAAATTATAAAATGTTACGTTACGTTCTTAGCATTCATTTCAAGATCTATTCCATTGATGCTTGTGTCTAGGAGTCACTCCATTTCCCCTACATAACAGTAACACACAAAGGGTGTGTTCAACTTCGCTTTTAGGCCCTGTTTACACCAAGTGTTTTGGTCGAGTGGATCGCAAGACACACCGTTTACAGCTGGTGTTTTAATCTGTCTCTTTTGTCCACTTTCAACCACTTATGTCCTGTCCATTTCTTCGAGGGGTCTATGGGTGGGTAAAAGTATGGAGTTTTTCAGATCATCCGATCTGTTCGCCTGACTTGTGCTGAGCCATGGAAAAGACCAGAGCTTCGTAGTCATATAGGATTTGTGAGGTGTTGACTTGATCTCCACAGTCTCTTAGACAGAGAAAGAGTCTATCCTGGTTGCACCGGTGATCCCATAGGGGATGTTTGGCACAGCTTTGATGATGCTGAAGAAATGCGATAAAAGGGAGGTTGAAGCTCTACAGCAGCTCTGTCTTACAAGGAAGACACATCAACTTGCAAAATTGTTATGTTGGTGGCAACAAGCAACACGTATGCTTGTTGGGTCAGAGTGGGATCCTACCGCACCACAGATGGATCAACCTGCTACTCTATCTCCTCAATGTACTCGATACATCAGAAGAAGAATGGCATCTACGCTGATATTAGTCTCTGTTTATTCTGAGGTTACCGTGGTCAGCCGGATCCGGGCCGTATCCAGATCAGATGAAGGACCTGCACCTGGACACGAGCACAGCACTGCCCTGAAGTGTCTGCGGAGACCGTGACTCTACTAGACCCTCCCCTGTGACGATCATGAACCCATCTCCAACCGGACCAAATTGGACTTAATATTGAACTTGAATTATTGTCAATATAATAATCATGTACTGTTTGGCTGTTGGCCAGAGGAGAACTGGTCCCCCGACTGAGCCTGGTTTCTCCCAATGTTTTTTGGGGTTCTTCATTCATTCTGTCACCTGCTGGAGTTTTGGTTCCTTGCCGCTGTCGCCTATGGCTTGCTCAGTTGGGGAAACTTAACACTTAATATTCATCAATTGTATTAATTTGCCTGCTCTTTTAAGGCTGCTGTACAAACAAAACAAACTTTGTTTATAATGTTTTCCTGTGACCACTGTAAAGCTGCTTTGAAACAATGTGTTGTAGAAAGCGCTATATAAATAAAGGTGACTTGACTTGACTTGACTCAAGAATTGAGGAAAAAGAAGGCGGCACCCTGCTGAAAAATTAAGCATTGCTGGTCACTTGCATAAGGAGTGTCTTGCATGCTGGGACCAGCATGGGATGCTGGTTACTGATGCCTAAAATGGGTACAGCTACAGCTACAACAGCGCAGTTTGCTGGTATACCAGCTAGACCACCAAAATACCTGCTTTAACCATCATAATCTAATGGACCGAAATGGAATTCATGCTGGTTATGCAGGGTAGTTTTTCCATAAACGTCTTACAGTTCTTACAACCAAATATCATTGCATAACAAAAGAATTCACAACTTGGGAGCTGAGGCTGAGAGCTACTACTCCCTTTGAGGTGGTGAGTCACTCAATAGCTGTCCTCTTCAGTGCACAAAATCTCTTGCAGCTCCACCACTAGATGCCACCATTGACTGTCCATTAACAAATGGTGAGCATTCACAGTCTCTCTGTATGCGATCAGGCCTCTCCTGTAGGCTCAGTGAGTTAACCTGCTCTCTCCTTTTACAGGGAATTGAAACTAAGTGTGACTAGACAGATTTAGAGATGTTCATTTTTTTGGGAAAAGACAAATCTGAGGACGTTTTTCAACTTTTGATGCTTGGTGATTAACTTCCTCAGATTTGGCTTTTCCCAATAAATGAACATTTCTAAATCTGTCTAGTCCAGAGCACACTGGATAGTGGAAGGGGTTTCCCTAGTGTGTTTCAAAAAAAGGTCTGATGGTCAAAATTGGTTCATGAGCGTTTGCGATTGGGGGAATAAGGAGACCCTTTATAATACAGGGTGCCTGCGCAGCAGTGTAGTGTCCTCACCATACACACCCAACAAGCTTTATGAATGAAGCGAGAAAGAGTTATTTTTTTAATAAAATGACGATAACCCCATTATGTAGAAGTAAGGGGGCAACTAGACACAAGCATTACGTTTGCCAGCAAAAGGTACTGCTATAATGAAAACAGTTTTCAGATGAATTCTTAGAAGGGGCATGTCTTGTACAGCTCACTTGAGTAAAGTTCTCTCTATACTCTATTCACAATTATGTGTGAGCCAGTGTCTGATGCAGCGTAGGTTATGTCCTTTTGCTGAAGAGAATATTTTAAAGGTTGTTACTGATGGCAGAGTCAAGAAGCTTTGCTTAAAACTGTTCCATTACTGTTACTACCCATCCATTTGTCTTAATATATCTTAACATACCCTTGATCAAGAACTAAATGCCTTCTGAGATCTGATATCTCTTAGAGTGATCATGACATGAGGAATAAACTTTTCTTTGACCTATTGAAACGTCCTCCCTAATGAACAGCATAAATGCTAGAGTGGTGCATTTTTAAGACACCGTTTCACTTGAGACCCCTGTCTGCTGTTTAGTAGTGTGCCAATTGTTTTGCTTTCTGAGTTATTTCAGTCTTGCATCTGTATGCATCACATCATTTGTGCAATTTAGCTTTCAGCGACTGCCTGACCTATTAGTGGCTTACTTGCCATAGCATTCATACTTAATTCCTATGAAAAAACTGTTTCCCAATCATGACAGTGGAAGTTTACACTGAAGTCTGAAAGCAAAAGAAGCACTATTACAGCACATTTAAATCAGAAGGCCATATGACTATATATGATATTAGTAAAATAATAACAAATGATGTCATGGCTCTTTATTGTACTTTCAGGGTGACATGAATGAATACTTTACACTGGATTTTACCCTCTCGCCATCTCTAGAGCTGACATGTTTCACTCAAGTCTATGCTAATCATGATTTATAATCTTAAATAAGAGCATCTCTCTGTAAAATGTGTGTTAAAAGGTATCACAAAACACAGGAAGCATGCTACTGAATGAACTGATACTGAACTGAATAGGTTTCCTTTGTTAGTGGTAAAAAGGAACCAAATCATCATATATCAGGTAGCCAATGCACAGCAAAGTGACAGACTATATAATTGTGGATAAATACATCTAAAGCTGTGTTTGACAGGATCTGCTGCATGCTGTAAAGTTGACTAAATTGTTTTCTAGAACATTTTTGAGAACTAATAAAATAATTAGCATTTATGAATAGTCACATCGGAGACCGTATTCCAGGTGAAGGCAACAATTTCTGAGCGAAAATGCATTGGAAATATGCAATCCCAACAGGAAAACTAATTGGAAGTTAATTGGGGAAACAACATTTGCCATCCAATGATCTATAAAAATATCAGACAGTCTGTCATAGAACTCAGCAAGGGTTTCTATGATGCCAGAGTGTTTTTACAATTGGTAACAAGGTACGTGTTGGGCAACCATAAGAAAACCTTTGTCTCTTCCCATTATTTTTGCGTGGATATCAAGCAAAAGTGGTTATGATGTGATTCTTTCACATCAGTCTCATGCTAACTATGTTGAATTGTTACAGATATTTGTGTTTATGCATGTTTGAAATTATAATTTTGTAATAAACTGCAAGCTACAGATTCTGTCAGAGCTTAAGTTATATTTCTCCCGGGAATATACATTTAACTGTACGGATGAACTGTTACTATAAACAATAAAATTATAATGAATAATTTGACAATCCCTTAATAATCCTATCCAAACACACAAGTAAATATCCTTAATGTCAAATATTTACCCAATTTCAAAAGGAACAGAGGAGATCTTTAAGGTGTTTTAGAAAAGTTCTCTGGAGTGGTCAAAAAACATTTACACAGTCTACAAAAATGGGCAACATAACATAGTTCTGGAGGGGTGTCATCAGTTCTGGTCCTGGTGACAGCAGAATTGGAAGAGGAAATGTTAGGTTCATGGCCAAAATATTGGGGGACAAGGGTTTGAGCTGAACATACAGCAGCAGATATCAGCTGGATGAGAGGGAAAGTCAGCTCTTGGAAAAAAAGCCTTATGTGGGACAAGTGTAGAATGTCACGAGGGAATGTTTCTCTCTTACCATTTGTAATGGCAGGAGATAGATGGTCTCTGTCATGATGCCTAGACCTGGAAGCCTCTTGCTCCCAGCCCCCCTGCTGACCTGTTGGTGGTCCCTGGCCCTCCAGCATGTTCACAATGTCCACTCGGTCAATACTCTTGAGGGCCACGTACAGGCTGTCCACTACAGTGGTGAGAGACACACAAGATGGTGGAGAAATGGAGAAGGGGAAGACAGGGTAGTTGGACATAAAGGATGAGGACAGAGACACACCACTGACAAAACCAAAGGATTTCAAGACACTATTAGGAAAGACATCCAAAATACCATAACTGATTTACTTTTGTTATTCAAAACAAGTAGGTATTGTGCATAAATCTGTCTCAGTCACGTGACCTTTTCTTTACAGCCACCATATTTATCACCATGAGTGGGAAAGCAATGGCAGGAAGTCAAAACATCCCACAAGCTACATAAAGAAATAACATCCACCTCAATTTAAATACTCTCATTGGCATATACTCATTTTATAATCTGAAGCCTTTTAAGACTTCCATATTCTGCAACAACATCCAGTCAGTTTGAACTGACTGGATGCTGTCTTGGGTATACTTTCGTGTGAGCTTTTCCTCATTTCCACATAACAACATCTGGTTACTCTGTGTAGCCTTGGTTCTCTGGTCAAAAGGATTCTTCGAAGTTTCCGCCTTAAGGCTGTAATACATCAAGCTAGCAGAAAAGAACTAGTGGCGTCGAAAGCTGACTGTGTTGTCGCCTTGGCCAAAAATTATGCTCTTGAACAAGCCAAAAGGTCTACAGGCGAACATCAACTAGCATGTGTGTTCTGTGCCTGCATTTAAGGAATGAATTGTCTATATCAACGGGTTTCAACACTGTCTATATCAACAGTCTATATTCGTCATTCAAAAAAGGAAACCGAAACTAGGACAGCAGATATATGAACATAAGCAAAGCAGCGCTGGCCTACATTTTAAAAATCAATTTCTTAATTCCAGGAGGCTCATGTTGTTATGAAAATATTTGTGAATTGGAATGTTCAGCTAAGATGGCATAAAATTAGAACCTCCTTAGAACCTGTCTGTGCCGTCTGGACATCTTTGCTCGTTTTCATCACTTTCGATTTCAGAGCCAATCAGAGTTCTCTCGCTCTCTCTTTCTCACCAATGAATCAGAAGGCAATTCAACATGCTCAATTGGCCAAAATACTCCTAACAATGTCCAAATAGCACAGCCGATGTGTAACACTGGACCACAAACTGGACCAGCTGACGGCCAACGATGGCTGACCATTGGCTTGGTCTGTCAGGGTCTTTAAGGCAGTGAGAATTAGCTGCTGGCTTGGGGAGCCTCATCCATTTGCTCTCATATAAAGTCGGCCAGCAGCCCAATCCTCATTCAGAAGAGTTAACATCTAAGATGAGATGGAGTTGCAAGGAACCCTTAGTCTATGTCTCTCTCCTACACCAAGTAAGCAGATGTTCTCCTTCAGTCAAGTCCTTTTCACACAGACCACTCTCTGGCTACTCGTCCCAATTTAGAAAATGTACTACCTGCCCTAAAGAACATGTGAGTGACATCACATCAGTAATATTTTACCAAAGTATGAGAGTGCGCAGCTATACAAATCTTCAAGGATATTGCCTTAAATATTGGTGACGCTACAGACTACCCCTCCTGCACACTGGTATTTCACCCCAGAACAGTTTAAACATTTCGCAAACTGTAACCTCTCTGAACTGAGCATACACCAGCAGGCTGTGAATGCATACCAGTAGAGCTCTACTATTAGCCACATGAAGTTGGGAAAGCATTGCAAGCCATCACTGGCTTCATTCTTCTTAAAACATTATGGTACATGACAATAGCTACCTGTGCTCCTTCTCTGCTGGGTGTACTCACCCAAAAGGTGTCTAAGGTACTGGAAAATGGTAAGAGGGACCCCTGGCCCAAGCCCCATTTGGCGCAGTGAAACTAGAGGCATGTTTTGATGGGCTGGTTCTTGCCTTGGTTCACTTGTGAGGTGCTATGTTATATTTGATGCTTTGAGCAACTGGGGCAAAATGAGGGACAGCTTTAAGGGGTCAGATCACTACACTTTAGGGCACTCTACAAAGCCCAGATTTTGCACCCTCCATTACTAATGCACTGTTAAGGAGGCTCCAGAAACAGATTTGGGAACCACTGCTCCAATCCAAGGTAAGACGTCCACACCCAGAGTAAGTGCTTCGTCATAACATGATTGTGACACGGATTCGGACAAGGCCATGTTTTGCAGCATGCATCGTGTGCTGTAGCGACATTCCAAGATGATGAGTGGCTTTCAGCCTTGAAGTGACTTGAAGCCATCCTATTTCAACAAGAGTTATTTGCACCATTGATTAAAAGGTGAAGGTTATGATTTGGGGTCAGAAAAGGGGGTTTGAAGAGCCATGATAAGGTGGTAGGGTAGAAGGATGGAGGAGAATGCATGATGAGGGTAGGGCATGAAGCACAGCAAGATAGCTAATTTGCATTCTCACAAACTGGGAACTCGCTTTATGAAGTTTTGATAACTCTGAATCCCACAGCACCGCATATTATAAAAGCATGCTGATATGTGTAGCAACAAATATGGCAGCAATTTCATACAGTTACGTCACATGAGACAGATGAAAAAGGTAACATTTCCTCGCAAATAATTTAGGTGTTCTCATAGGATGGTAGTGAATGGACACTGTGGCACTCACTTTTGGCTCTCTTCCCCTCTCGAGTGGCCCACAGGTTGAGCAGTGTCGAGCTCTGCTCTAAAAGGGAGTTGGGATTCTCCACACGGATCTTATTTATTTCATCTACATTAAACTGCAGTTCACGTCCCAACTCTGTACAGGAATTAGATACGATACATTATGTGCTAGCATGAATGAATTTGTTCCTGTAAAGCATGGTTTACTGAAGTGTGAGGGCTAAATTTGTGTCATTAGATGACTTTTGTATCAATAAATTGACAAATCAATAATCAATTACAGATGAATGAATTGTATATGGTGGTGTAGACAGAGATAATGCAAAAATAAATGAAACAACAATCAACAAAGAATCAATGCTCTTGAAACTGAAGAAAACCTGCAAAATCATTCTCTTTTTGGGGGATGTCTTACTGTTGCCTCTCCAGCGCACCTGATGTCACTTTCATTTGCACTAAATCAGGTGAAACTGCATAATTTAAATCTCTTTATTTTTAAGTTAATTTATAGAGTGAATAGAATGAAAAGTTTTTAAATAATCAATTGCAATATTTGTAATAATTAGCTGTTTTATTAATATTCATAAAAAAAGAAAACGTTAATTTTTGTAATTATGTTTTATCTGTTTTGCAATAACTTTCAAATGCCCTAATTCGATAATTAATTGATTATTGATTTGTCAATTTGTCAATTAATTCAACAATTGATTATTAAGCTGAATGAATAGGCCTCCATACGAAGCCCCCAGAGCATGAAAAACTTTTAGCTTGTGCAAAATGATCTCTTTAAAGCCAAAAAATTAAGCCAAAGCTAATTTAATCTCATCTGCACATGCTAGACATTAAGGTCAATTTTGCCCTGAAAGTAAATGGCTTGTCAAAACATTTTGAATTCTCTATACAGCAGAAAAAAGACATCCAGATATGCCTTGACAAGACATGGCCAGTTAAGCATTATGCTTGTGAAGCGAAAGAAGTGCATTCAAACCCACACACTCACCAGCCCAGCTCAGGCCTAGCTGTTCAGCTATTAAAGCCATCTTTAACTCCGTCCTTTCCATGGCGCTCAGTGATGCTGCAGAAACCAGACCATCATTGGCTCAAGAGTTCAGCAATCTGATGCTGCAGCTCACATCTTATTCAAAGCAGGGTCAGGCAAAGGTTGTATGAGATTTGGGGGCTTAACATGCAGGAGCTGTCAGTGTGGGAGCAATCTTACCCATGGCTGGTTCATTTAAAGCACTGTATCTTTCTCTCAGAGCCAAAGGTGTCAGAGTCCTCCTTCTCTCATCACTTCCTATAATCTGTTTAAAAAAAACACACATTGTTAGAGAACATCTCATCTTATACGTTATTGTTTGTGTTGGGAATGTGAACATGTAACCTTTGTATTACCTTAATGCATGGTGGCATGGTAACGTTGAGGTTGCACAACACATGTTGACTATCTTCATATTTGGTTGATTTGCGCAAGAAAGATAAAAAGCCAGAAGGGTCTTTACTGCTGTCCCTCACCTGGGGCAAAGGGAAAGATGTGGATATACTATGAACATGTGATGATACAGATATTACATGATCGATATGACATTACATTTCAGCCAAGCATGGGTTCCTGTTTTGAGTCATTAATTATTTAAATTGTCTTTATGATAAAGAAAAATGTTATATAATATGTTAAGCTTAATACAATCAAAATTAATACTTGGATTAGCCCTCGCAGAATGTCTAATTTTTTCTATCATTCTTTTGTTCGATGAAAGTATGAGTGCAAGTGGGAATGAGATTTTCAGATTTTCACAGTGTAAATTTCGGTCTGTTCCATTCACAAATACTTTATGGACCTTGACAGCCCTTGCTCACTGGCTTCTTTAACTTAATTTAGAAAAGAGAGAAGTGGATAATGTGTCAGGTTACAGAGAAGGATGAGCGCGGAGTCATTCGCAGCAGGAAGGGAATTTTATTATCAAGAACAAACAAAACAAAATATCAACAAAAACTGGAGCCCCCCCTACCCCCATTTTTGTGTCACGCAGTCACAAAAATCCCTGTATGGTAGATGTATCACATTTAGTTTTTTCTTTTTTATTCAAAATAGTCACCAACTTGTTAGCTCTGTTATCAACTACCTGATATTCAGATTCTCAGATATGTGGAAGTGAATGTGTTTTGTCGCTTAATTTTTATAATGATCATGTTCGTTGATCTGTGACGTGCAACGGGCGCCGCTGTGTTAGTTTGTGCCGCAGTTTACAACACGTCAATTCAGTCACTTCTTCTGAAATACGTGATAGTAAGTGGCCAGTGAAGTAGGAGAAGAACAGAGTGAAGTTTATAGTTACCAATACAATGTGCATCTGATATGAATAAAACACCTTGTCAGTTTATAATTTAATGGATTGCTATTTCCTCTTTTATAGACACCCGTGTGTATTTTTCAAAGTATAAATGTACTGTTTTGCCAGTACTTATGAGTATATAAATGTTTGAAACCTAAAAGAAACCTTATGTGGTTGAAAACACTGAATTGTTGTGATAAATTACAAGCTCTGAGCGCGTCTTTTTCACGTGACTCATATGAACATGTGATCGTACACGTCAAAGGGTGAAGGGATTGTTATCTGAACTTCATATCTGCTGCTTTTGTTCAGTGCAAGAAAACCTACTTCCTGGCAAAAAAAGCATGTTCCCCAGGGTCACGCGCGCCCGCCGTGGCATCGCCCCACTATTTGAGAACCACTGATCTAAGCCCAGTTTGTGAAACCAGGACAATTTCACACTGTAGGCCATACATATCATTCTGGTAGAGATAACCAACCAACCAAACTAGCAAAACCCAAATTCACCATAGGTGATAAAGTCTATTTTGTAATCAATAATAATCTTGAGCAATTGAGCAAAGGTGTACTGAAACTGGGTTTGATGACTTTACCTTGACAGACACAGGCAGTCTGTTGTCTCTAAAGGCTTGGAAGCTGAAACAACGGGGCTGCTGGGCAGCCTTTCGTATGGGAACCAAGTTTCCTGAGCACTCCAAATACAACGGCATGCCTTCCATGACCTACAGAGCAAATACAAGCCGCTATATTTAGGGTTACAGTAGATTAAATCAATCACATTTGACAATATCTAGCAAAGCTAACATGAAACATTACTAGCAACATATTTACTTCTGCAATGTCACGTATTTCCGAATATTAAGAGAGAAAAAAAATGGTAGGTTTGAATTTTATCTACACAGATTTGATTGGATTGTGAAAAGTGGGTTTTCCATTCCAGAATGGAACCAAACCACAAATGCAATTTTGCTTTTGATTATGAAGAGATACTTGTTTCTTGACACAACTGTCTGGCTGTTGGTTAAAATTATTTACCCACACAATTTACCTTATCTAACTCATAAAATGTTTATCTACTGAATCAATCGAAATATACTCTAAAAAAAACAGATTATATTACGGTAATTGAATAGAAGAACTTTAGTCACTTTAGATGTTACCATTTGTTTTCAGTGTGTGGCCTTGGTGATGTCACCTGGAAGCTGTTTAAATGGTGGGACATGTTACTATGTTTATATGAAAAATTTGTAAAACAATTACAGTTACAGTAAGACCAAGAATGTGTACTAAAGTCACCATGAAATTACAATTCTTGTTTAATTATGGTATATTGTGGTATTTATTATAAATTCGGTGCACATCCTTATTTTGTGTTAATCTTCATAATCGTATAATCTTAAATCAGAATCACTTCTCTGATGACGAGGGCGGGGCAACCTGTCACTCACATGAGAGCCACCAATAGCAAACCACAACCATCCAATCAAATCCCCATGAACAAAAATCAATCCCGCCCTTCATTTGTTCATGTTCCAGAAGCAGTTTCATTCGGATACGTCACAAATTGGAAGAAAAGACTTCCTTTTCATGCTGCTTTTAACAGGGTCAATTTTTATTTCATACTGTCTGTTTTATGTTTAAATGTTTCATTGCAGAAATAATGGCACTTATTAAACACACGGAAAAAGATACAATAGATGCATTTGTAGTTGTATCGTCTATATGAAGTACATAACACCCTATTTCATATGACCTCAATGTCTCTGCTACGAGCCACTTCAGAAAAGTTCTCGTGCTGTTCCAGGGTTTTGTCCATTTTGTCATCTGTCATGCAATAACAACGGAGACGACCTTCTCGGGCTTCATTCATCTTTGCAAAAACTACAAACTTGGCCATGTATGGCACGGCTGACAGCTCGCGGTACAGAAGGTTGGCAAAGGACACGGCCTCTGCAGTCCGAGGACAGTCTGCCAGCCAGAAACTGTGGGAGAGCAACACGTAGAGAGAGATTTTTAATGTGAAATAATGTTGTGAATACAACACTCATTGAGAATTCCTAGAGCAACTAACATGTGATGTACAGGTTATGGTACTCAGAGACGTCTTACCGGGCAGATACATTGGTGGTAAAACTGGCACAATCATTGGCATACATAAGCTTGGTGGTGCCAGTTATATCTTCCCACTGAGCAGGAGCTGTGCCACCTATGAAATGTAGGGTATTTTGGGTGAAAATAAATATGATAAAAACATGAAAATAAAAACCCTTCTTAAAAAAGCGTAGGTTTGATAATTCTGGATACATATAGCTGGATATATATATAATTTTTTTTTTTTTGAAGGTTATTTAAATACATTTTGTATTCATTGCATTGATCAATACTGAACTTTTGTTGAACTGTGCATTTTCTGTGCACATGGAATTGCATTATAATATATATATATATATATATATATATATTCTTTTTTTATGTTATGAAGATGTCTATTACAGGTATATTCTAGTTCTTCAATATAGATTTCCCATCTTTAATTTGATCATAATATTTTTTGCTCATTACCAAAGAACAGAATTAATTCTGCAAATTAACAGCACACCCCTTTCAATAAGCCATATGATTTAAGCTATCATTCCTCTCTAAAAATGAACTAACTTTTTATTTCAACTAAAAATGAAAGAGCAACAGTCAAACTATGAATTACTTCTTTAGTTGTATTTGCATATTACACTAGAAAATGTTTTATTCGGCACACTACATCACTTTTACATTAGTGTCTATTGTGTCCAATACATATATTTGTAATCATTACATCTTATTTAACATTTTCCCTTTTATACATAATAATGATATAAACTCATTCTTCTATTAAATAAGAAAATTAAGAAGCAAAACTGTAATACATATGCAACAATATTATGATACTTTATACACAATTATAGTATATAGGAATTTGTTGAATTAGCTTTTTTAGTTGTAAGAAAATTAGTTTAGGATTGGTAATTATTATTTTTAAATATTTGAAACTTTCATACATTTCTTATCAGTTAGATTAATGCTTAAATTTCCTTAGTAGCTGTAGTTAAAAATAAAAGAGTTTTGCAATAGTAGAAACCTGAATTTGAAAAGAAATATCAAAAAATAAAAATACAAAATGTTACTCTTTTTAAGGATGCTTGGATTTTTCATCCTCAGAAAACTATGATTAAGAGAAAGATTTTTTTGGGTTACACTACAGTATGTTACAGTATGTCGTTACTGTAGTAATAATTATAAGTTATGCATAATTGCAACTAACACTAAACCAAACCCTAACTCTTAATGTAGTTACTTATTATTACTCTGTGCTCAAATGTATAATTACAGTGTAACAAAGACACCTGAAAATAAAGGGTTACACTTTTTTTACTTACAGTGTTAGAGTGTAATTATATATTGAAGCACTGAGTATTAATACACTTTTTTGCCATGAAAAATGTCACACAGATGGTTACCGATGACACTGCAGAGCAGTCGGAGACTGGTGGTGTCGCCCTCGCCAGTGTCCCGTGGACTCTCCCTCCAGGAGGGAGGCAGTGAAATCTTCAGGCCAATGGGACGGTGAAACTTGCGCCGACGAGGCTCTACTGTCACCACAGGGCTGAAGGTGGCTTGGTTCCCCAGAAGCTTGGCCACCAGCTCATCGGGAACCGGCTGGGCCTGAGTGCCAAGGATGGAGGGAGACAAGACCAAAACAGTGTGGAAGAGCGCAAAGTACAAGATAGGGGTGGGGAAGAACAAAGATGAAAGAGAAGAAAACGGAATGAGAGTCAGACATGAAGAAATAGTGAATGGTATATTAATCCATGACTAAATGAGAGGGTGGGGGTTCAGTTTGGAAATGTGTAACAAACTAATTTTACATGAGAAGTCAAGGGATAGAACAGTCAGAAGAGATCTTTGCAATATATTTCCATTGTCTAATTATTGCAATCATTGCAATTCATGACACCAAATTGAGCTTGTCAATCAGTCTTATTTATTAATGGAATATGTGTTACAAACATTGAACCAAAATTGATTCTCTTGCAGTAGAATCTTAAGACACAACAATTTGACCCTGTATAGTTGTAAAGCTTTTGAAGATCTTTGAGTGTGCGGTTCATTATAATCATCATGTTATTTATTTACAATCAATTACAAATTAAGTTAAGTCAGGTGTGCTATACTGCGGTTAATATGACTATGTTAAATCATTCAAATCCATGGACAGTTCTCACAAATGCTAGATATAATGTACAAATATGCATATTTGAGTATCCGTTAGATCAGAAGTGTTGATCTAAGAACTGATATCCTGACTTCCAGTGTTTTTACACAAGACAAAACACTCAGCACAATGAGAACCGAACAAGGTTGTCAACAAAATTAGATTTTTAGATTATTAGGTCGTTTCTCACAAAGACGAGAACAGCAAAAATGAAGCAAAACAGAAAAATAATAATGTAACAAATGATGTAAATGACTAAAACATATATAGGGTAGGTTAAAACAAGTTAAAACAAACAAAATCAGCTTTGGTATTACACTTGCAGGGCAAAAGAAAACACAAAAGTGAAACATGCACATTCATTTCATTCTAAGTTCCAGAAATTTTAAATATAAAATGAAATTAAAAATGTTTATGTAGCTAATAAAGTTCTAAAATAATCGAATACAAATTTCAGCAATTTCAGACGGTTGTGCATACGGTGCTTCAGATATCTTCAACAGTACAGAAAAATAGTTATCATCCAATTATTACTCTCAATTTTATTGAGCTTCATCTCGTTTTTTTTACCCACCTCAACTTACAACTTCCTTGAACAAAACCTTCCAGTACCCCAAAACAACGTACCCTCAAACAAACGTTCCATCCATTCTCAACTTTTATCATTGATTTTTTCATGCCTTTTTTAAATACTGTAAATATGTTTGCATATGTTGATCTGTAGAAATAATCTATGTTTTGATCCAAATGGGAAGTAGAAAGATACCATACTTATACCACACTTCATCATTCATATTTACCATCACCGAGCAACTTGCAAAATTACATTCATTCATATTCCAAAGTAACAAGGTTAAATTAGCTGAGCCCAAGTCATATTTCATTATGAAAAAATGAAAGATGAGATGTTTGGTCATGTTTTATGCCTTTAACACCCCAAAAGAAAACAACAAAAACAAAACAAAAGCAAAAATCTAAAAACTGACAGACACATTATGGTAATAAGCAGTAGATAAGCTTCCTCCATTTTCCATCACATCTTCCTCATCATCCTCCCATCTCACCTGCAGTCCAAGACGGACACGCTTGGTGACGGCTGTTTCAGGAAAACTGGCCTGGACCAATGGCACCAGCTTACTGGTGAGAGAACCCCCTTCTGGGCCAATCAGATCGTTCTCCTGCTGGATACGGGACACCACAGCAAAATAGAGCGGGAAGTCGGTTGAGATGATCCGCCTGATCCTTTTCTTCCCGAGTTCCTCCTGACTCTCGAGGTCTTTAGTACACAGTCAACAGAGAAAAGACAATGAATGAACAACATTTGCAAATTAATGATATAAAATGACCACAGTTCACTGACCGCACAGAAGTCAGAGAACAGGAAATTACAAAGCCTGTGCTTGATGTGGGCCGGTACACACTTCTAAAGTTAAACCTGGAGTTTTCCCCTTACTTGATCTTGCGTATTATCACTTCTCGCACCGAAACATGGAATCAGGCTATCAATTAATCGAGTCTCTATTTACACTAAGTGCAAAAACACCGGTGTGTTGGCAAGGGCTATTTACACTGACTCCGCCCACTTACGTCTGGTTGAACAGGACAAAATTACATAAAATGATGGATTCATAGGCGGACTTACCATTAGGAAAATGTACGCAATTGCCTAGGGCCCCCGAACCTACAAGGGCCCACAAATAAAATCGCGATTGCACCCCACCTCCCCCCCCCCCCCCCCCCGTCAACAACCGAGCATCGCGCACTTCCACTTCCCTGTCAACAACCGAGCATCGCGCTCACAAACCGCTATGTTTTCTATCAGACATAGGCCTTGATCGGACTTTTACTTTCATTTTTCGGGAGGGGAGGGGCACCTTTTCAAAATTTGCCTAGGGCAATTTGCCCCATATTTGCTCGGTCCGCCACTGGATGGATTGTCAGCAGCAGAAAGAGTGTAGAGTGTTTTTACTCCCTTTTCTCATCACACTTTTATTTTTCTTAAATTAACAAAATGGAAGTAAAACATCTAACGTGTGTTTCACAGTCATGTCGTGTCTCGTCACTTCCTGTTCCATCCTGTGTGATCCTTTGTGTTTCCGTCTCGTTTGCCACTCCCATGGTTAGTCGTGTCAGGTGTTTCCCATTACTCCAGTGTATTTAAGCCCTCGTGTGCTTCCTTGTCTTTGTCGATTGTTAACATGTTCTTGCCGTTGCTTCCATGTGTGTTTGTTTCTCCATGTTTCCTAGTTTTCCAAGTTATTCAAAATTTTCGTTTGTTTATGCACAAGTGTGCCGTGTTTTGTTCATATTTAAAGTGTTTTCGTTTGAGTTTTACGTTGATCCCCGTCTTCCGTCTCACTAATAATGAAGCTTTTATTATTAGGGTTAGAGGGAGGGCTTATAGGGAGGGCTTTATTATCCCAATAAGTTTGTATCGAGAGCTGTGAGAACCAGTAGCGTGATTGGTAACGTGATTGGCATCACCTGCGCGCGGCACCGGTCTCGTATCTCACGGAGGAGCGGAAGCATGAAAGGAGGAGCGACGTCAGAGAAGGACAAGAGAGGACCAGGCCTGGACATTTCAGTTATGTTTTGTGTTCGTGTGGGCGGCAGTCGTCTGTGAGGGACTGCTACCATTAGTTTAATTTTGTTGTTTGTTTATTTGATAATTAAATTATTTTCACCTGGTTCTCGCCTCCTTCCCTGAGCTTTATATGTCGTTACAGTCACACTTTAGTTTACGGTCCAATTCTCACTAATAACTCTAACTTTTGCCTCAATAAACTCCTAATTGCTGCTTATAAATAGTTAGTAAGGTAGTTGTTAAGTTTAGGTATGGGTTCGGATTAAGTGATGTAGAATAATGTAATCCAGAATATGGCATTTATATGTGCTTTATAAGTACTAATAAATAGCCAATATCCTAGTAATTTGCATGCTAATAAACAACTAGTTCATAGTGAGAATTGGATCCTAAACTAAAGTGTTAACAATAATTAGAATAAATATAATCATTTACAGTTATTATTGCATATTGTTTAATATACAAAAGTACAAATAGTTTCTGCTACTATTTACAAGTCTAAATGGCATCTAACTACCTGTAGAATTTATAATAGATAAAGGGAATAGATTTTTCACTAAAGATTTTTCACTGATGTAGCAACATTTTTATAACAGATGCTATAGATAAAAAAAAGGAAAGAAAAAGTTAACTCCTCCCCCATCAGACCCCCCTTTATTCTCTATTTCTGAAGGAATTGTGGCCTATCTGAAAATCTACAACCACAATATATAAGATTTTCTGTAATTTTGCAGCAAATGTTATACTGTATAACCAAACTTATATCACTTTACATTGCAGCAACAGTTAGTACACACCTTCGTCCATGCCATTGAGGATGGTCTCCAAAACCTCATCACCATAACGATTACGATGTTCTTTCCAGACTGATCCGTTCTCACTCCTCAAGACCACGAGTTCACGATCTCCCCGACCGAGTGCCGCAAAATGGGGAATCTCAACAATCACAGGCCTTCAGGATGAATATGAGTTAAAGTGTTAGTTTGCAATTTAACTTTCAATCTTGTTTCTTTGTCAAAACTGGTTTTCTCACCCCAAGAACTGCATGCTGGCTGGACCAAGAGAGATGATACGGCTGGCAAGACCCTCGCCCTCCACTAAAGGAGGAGGTGTAGCAAGTTTCTGAGGCTTCACCAGGCGGCAGGTGATGCGTGTTGGAGCAGCGCAGGTGCGAGGAGGTATGATGACACGTAGGCCGTTATGTCTGCTCCCTCTCATTGAGCCGCCACGAGCATCCACCATAAAGCTTACCAGGAAACTGCAGAACCATAAGGACATTCATTCATAATATCTCAAATTCAAAAACTGAATTCCTCCAAAATGTCCCCAATATTTCAGGTAGGGGCAGGAAACTAACCCGGTGTGGATGGGACTTGCTACCGGACTGACATTGTCAGATGTCTCTGTGGCCGGACTGCTGGGGATCAGGGAATCCTCATCGTACTCCTTGGCCAAAGGAAGTGGGGTCTGCTGCTGTACGTGTGTAGATATTGACACACAAATGAGAGAAATACACACTCAGCATCTTCTCGTGCATTTTTACAGCCTCTCACAAAGCCTATCACCCCTTAACTCGTTCATTCTCTCAGCGTTGCTCAGTTTGGTTGCATCATTCACCACAGTGATACTTTTATAAGTGATTTGTTACCTCGTGTTGTTAACTATTAATTTTGATCGCTATTGTTCACGTAGTGAAATAAATACATGTAGACAACGGTCCTCAAGATGAGTAAGAAGGTATGAAATCCTCCCTGTAAGCAGTAAAACCGTCTCCTTCACGCCAGCAGCGACGCGACTCAAAGCTAAAGTGCGCGTTCCAGTAAATTGTAAAAAAAGTTTTTTTTAGAGTTTGTCAATTATTAATTAACATTTAAATGAGATCTTCACGGTTATAATTTTAACTGTAATTAATAGGGTAAAACCAAACAAATATTTAAAATAGGCATTTATGGTCATGTGGAACGAATCGTGTGATTTTTAGTGCATTCTTATAGGGAAAATTGTTTTGGTGTACAAGAATTTTGAGTTACGAGCTCGCTCTTGGAACGAATTAAACTAGTAAACCGAAGTATTACTGTACTATTACATGTACCTTATCAAGGCAGCATTTATTTGATTTAAAAAATACAGTAAAATTTACAGTATAATTCTGTCATTTAAAATACCCGTTTACATGCAATGTAATTTATTCCTGCTGTTTTTTCAGCATCATTACTCCAGTTTTCAGTGTCACATGATCCTTCACAAATCCCTCTAATATGATGATTTGATGCTCAAAAAACGTTTATGATTATTATCAATGCTGAAAATACTGTTTATATATTTTTTAAGGATTCTTTGATAAATAGAAAAATTCTAAAGATGATATTTTAAAAGACTCTACTGTTACTTATGAACAATGTAATTTTCAGTTTAAAAACTAAATCTGAACCCAAACCTTTAAATCTTAAAATGTAATTACATATAGTAGGATTATCAAAGACACCAGTTACAATGTGGGATCTATGATAGTACCAGTGCACATGTTTACCTGTTCCATTTCATGTTCTTTCAGCATGACTGTTTCGGGAGACACGCATGGTATCCGTGGAATAGCAGGGGAATGATTCCTAAGGAACACAAGTTAAAAATATGTCTGACGCAAAGGATCAGAAAATCACAGCTTTTCGTCCCCATCATAATTCATCTCAGTGACCTTTCCTTTATTTGGGCTCTGAACTTTTCTATATTCAAACAATAACAAATCTGGTTTGAAATATTCTACATAATTTCTTCCACCAACAGTAAGCTGTCCTCTACTTCTTGTTTTAACTGATTCATCTTCAACATCATCACTGCAACTCTCCCTCGTACTCTAGAACTTTCTTGGGGGAAAGGAAATCCTCATCATGGTCCTTTATGTCCTCCATCTTCAAATACCTGGCACCCTCGTTCCCCAGCAGCTCCTCGCCTGCCGCAAGGAGGGACGAAAAGAGAGAGAAAAAGGAAAAACTTAGTGAAAGGGTGTTAATAGGGATTTAACACTAAATGAAAATTGATTGGACAATATGGAGAGGATATAAATGGAGTGAGAGCTGTTAAGTGAGTGAAAAATGTTATGACAGTCACAAAGAAGCCACAGGGTACAACCAAGGTTATTTTTAAAGGGCCAGTTCACCCTAAAATGAACAGTCCTCATTTACTCACCCTGGTGTTGTTTTAATGTTGTATACATTCTTTCTTTTATAGACCAAAAAGGAAAAGTCCTGTTCAAACTAATTAATATAATGTCATTGAATTGAGACCGGCATCAAGTAAGAAAAAGCATCTTTAAAAAAAAAAATGTTGAAACTGGTTGCTATTCACAACACCAGGTTGAGTAAATGAGGAGTTATTTTTCATTTTAGGATGATCTATACCTTTAACCCCCTGAGGACTATGTAAACACTATGGTATTTATTATTTACCATGTTATACCAAAGAATAACCTTATAAATTGTACCCTGGTTCTTCCACAATACTTTTTTGAAAAGAGAAAGTAATGCATTACTGCAATCAGATTACTATAAGAAATGTAATCAGATCACCATTACCTTTGTGTCTACCTTCTTCGCATTTACAGTTTTCATATGAGCAATGAGTAATTTCAAACCTAAATGTCCCATTCAACAATGAATATTGTTTTGTTCAAAGTGATCGTGGTAGCGATACTACATTTTATCACTTGACATGGAAGCTAATGGGGAAAGATCACGAGAATGATGGTTACAAACTATCAAAGTTTATTTGGAGAACGAACAAAGGACAGTTTGGTGTATCTTTGTGCTGTCCATCTGGTAAAGGTGGTTATAGGTTTTAGAAATTCATTCACGTAACCTGATTACGGTTCATATGTGTTTCATTACAATGTTGAACAAGTAATTTGTAAGTATTAACCATTTACTTTTTTAAATAACATCTCCAATACTCAAATGCAAGTGAGAATGAAGAAAGGGGAAAGATTTGTGATGGTCATACAGCAACAAAACTTACCAAAGCAAATTAATGAGAAACGCTTGAGTGTGTGCGTTTATAATAATAATATAATGACCTTCATGACAGTGGCTTTCACACAGCTAAATGCATAGTCATAGGTAAACTGTGCTTGTTTTCATTAAAATAAATCTTAATTGTGTCTATTAAGGTCTTTTTATAAGCTATCCTCTGGGGAAGTTGTCTTGCAAACAAACAGACTATAATTGATGGAGCAGGAAATTATATATATATATATTTTTTTTTTTTACATAAGCAACAAACCTGCATTTCAAAAGCAATAAGGTCAAGCAGGCTTAAATTATTTTACTGTATATGTGTGTGTAGAACATAAACAGCCATAATAAATCTCTCTCCTTAAATCTGTGACCTTAAACCTTAAATCCGCCATGTTTGTAAGAGCCTGGATGCATATGAAGCATTTTCAGGTCGTTGTGAAAACACACCTTTAATATCTGTAAAGTCTCCAAGAGCTGAAATAAAGTGCTCTACAACACACTTATCTTATTGATGTACAACACACTCTTACACAAAAAAGTGGGGTGACCTTTGAAACATTGCTGAATTTGAAAATCAAAATTCTGAATAATTTAAATGCATGAATGTAGTAGTTCTATTTACGTCCTTAAACAGTATTTTTGTCTTGTGCATTCGTTTGATAATCAAAATTGCACAAGATAAGCATTTTTTCCCGGAGATTATATATTCAAATTTATAACCAAAGTGTTCCATGTACACTCACCTAAAGGATTATTAGGAACACCATACTAATACTGTGTTTGACCCCTTTCACCTTCAGAACTGCCTTAATTCTATGTGGCATTGATTCAACAAGGTGCTGAAAACATTCTTTAGAAATGTTGGTCCATATTGATAGGAGCATCTTACAGTTGATGGAGATTTGTGGGATGCACATCCAGGCCACGAAGTTCCCGTTCCACCACATCCCAAAGATTCTCTATTGGGTTGAGATCTGGTGACTGTGGGGCCATTTTAGTACAGTGAACTCATTGTCATGTTCAAGAAACCAATTTGAAATGATTCAAGCTTTGTGACATGGTGCATTATTCTGCGGGAAGTAGCATCAGAGGATGGGTACATGGTGGTCATAAAGGGATGGACATGGTCAGAAACAATGCTCAGGTAGGCTATGGCATTTAAACGATGCCCAATTAGCACTAAGGGGCCTAAAGTGTGCCAAGAAAACATCCCCACACCATTACACCACTACCACCAGCCTGCACAGTGGTAACAAGGCATGATGGATCCATGTTCTCATTCTGTTTATGCCAAATTCTGACTCTACCATCTGAATGTCTCAACAGAAATCGAGACACATCAGACGAGGCAACATTTTTCCAGTTTTCAACTGTCCAATTTTGGTGAGCTCGTGCAAATTATAGCCTCTTTTTCCTATTTGTAGTGGAGATGAGTGGTACCCGGTGGGTTCTTCAGTTGTTGTAGCCCATCTGCCTCAAGGTTGTGCGTGTTGTGGCTTCACAAATGCTTTTCTGCAAACCTCGGTTGTAACGAGTGGTTATTTCAGTCAAAGTTGCTCTTCTATCAGCTTGAATTCTATCAGCGGCCCGTTCTCCTCTGACCTCTAGCATCAACAAGGCATTTTCTCCCACAGGACTGCCGCATACTGGATGTTTTTCCCTTTTCACACCATTCTTTGTAATCTGTAGAAATGGTTGTGTGTGAAAATCCCAGTAACTGAGCAGATTGTGCAGATTGTGAAATACTCAGACTGGCCCGTCTGGCACCAACAAGCATGCCACGCTCAAAATTGCTTAAATCACCTTTCTTTCCTGTTCCGACATTCAGTTTGGAGTTCAGGAGATTGTCTTGACCAGGACCAACCCCTAAATGCATTGAAGCAACTGCCATGTGATTGTTTATTAGATAATTGCATTAATGAATAATTGAACAGGTGTTCCTAATAATCCTTTAGGTGAGTGTATACCAAAGTATTTACCTGTGGGGTAAGTGCAACATGTAGTTAGTCTATAATTAGAGTTAGCATTTGGTTTAGGGTTAGTTTTAGTAATTATAATAATTTAATTTAATTATATATAACTTACTGTTATTGCTGCAGTAAGTACATGTAAAATGTGTAACAGAGTTCTTAGTACAAAAACAAAAGTTTGGAAATGCTTTTGAGTATTTTTACAATTTTACATTATTTCAAAGAGTTTATCAATTTCGTAATTAATAAAAATTGGGTACATTTAGTAATAGCATGGTAAAAACATGGAAACATTCACAAATTTTTGGAAATGCAACAGATGTAATCTCTGTAGGTTTTATTGTTTAAGTAAGTAACAGTGCAGTGGTCTAATATTGATTCGCTTTTGACTCACTTCACTTTCTCAATATTGACTTTCATTCACATAAGTTAAGACTAGATTTATACAGGTACTGCAGGGTATAATGGCTTTACTGAGAGATCTGTGCTACTCCAGAAATACAATTTCAGCAGGTTAGTGGGAGAGGTTTTTGGAACAGTATTTTGGAATAGTTAGACACCTTCAGGCTTATTAACAGATGCATACATGCTGATGACACATCCATCATAATTGTCAAAGTGCACCAGAGAATGACAATGTGTTTGTGGGCGTGCGCTTGAAATGAAGTCACCATACGAAGAGGAAAGAGGGAAATTCATACCTAACGTTAGATGTGCAATTCCTAGAAAAACCAAGAGGAGTCTCCTTAAGGATGCTCTTTAAATGCCCTCTCAGTTCAAATGAATGCATTTCGAATTTAAATATACACTCTAACAACTAAAAACAGACCATGAGATTAAATCGAGAGCAGAATTTACCTTCATCTTCGGACACATCCAAGATCTCATCAACCGTCTCTGGGAAACTCATGCGATGTTTTTCTGTGGTGGTCTTAAAGGGAAAGGTTTGTTACTATACATTGCAATAGTTTATTTTATAGAGGCTAAAGTATGAGATTAATTTTATGAAAGGTACAACTTACCATAGTAACTGTCTCTTCAGTGACCAATTTGAGCACATCAATGACTGAGATGTATCCAAGGCGCTTTGCGATGGCAAGAGCTGATGTGCCATTCTATAGGAGACGGGTATATTTTTCTGTTCATTTCATCTGTCAACATCTAGCATATTTTAAAATCAATGACGGTAATTTGTTAAAAGTGGCTGGGCTCTTACAGATGTAATTTCATTTGGTTGTGCGCCATGTTTCAGGAGAAGCGTCACAATGTCCGTATGGCCCTGCTGAGCAGCCTGATGTAGCGGCATGTACCCCATCTATCGGTCCCACAAAGAGAACAGATTCAAAGTTAGAAAGAAAAATCACAGAGATCTCTGTAATATGTCGGTTGTTTCTGGTTGAAGTGCTAACGGACACTATTGCTTAGTTTTGTCGTCTGAGAAAAAGTCAACAATGTCATAAACCTTAAACATTTAAACATTGACAAACTCACACATATCTAGTAAATGGAAGCTCAGTCATGCTCGCTTGACTTGTGAAAACCAAGAACCAATGAGGTTCATTCATGTGTTACGCATCACGTTTGAGCTTCTGCAAGAACCAATGAGGTTCATTCATGTGTTACGCATCACGTTTGAGCTTCTGCAAGAACCAATGAGGTTCATTCACGTGTTACGCATCACGTTTGAGCTTCTGCAAGAACCAATGAGGTTCATTCTTGTGTTACGCATCACATTTAAGCTTCTGCATGAGGTTTGTTCTTGTGCGTCAAGCAGATTCGGTTGAGCTTCTGTTTATGTTCCCTGATCAATATTTATATCTGAACAAAAGCCTAAATTAAACCTCTTCATCATATAAAGCGATTGTGTCTCTTCAGAAATTTTTGGACTGAACAGCTTAATTTATACTGATTAGTTTTATGATCTCTTTATGAACTTTTTGAAGAGTCAAAGTGGTAGATGCGTAACTGTCAATGGAGGGACAGAAAACTCAGATTTCATCAAAAAGATCTTCATTCTATATTAGAAGATGAACAAAGGTCTTATGGGTTTGGAACGACATGAGAGGGGACAATTTTAATTTTTGGGTGAACTATCTCTTTAACATCCTGATTCCTCTTCAAGGAATAGGAATATTAGGGTTAACATCTGAGACAAAGATGAAAGTATGAAAAATGAAACAACTAAACAAAGCAAAAGCAGTATTTCATTTACCCTGGTCTTGCTGTTTACGTGGGCCTGTTGCTGTAAGAGGAACTTAACCATCTTGATATTGCCGTAATGACAAGCCACGTGAAGGGGAGTGTAACCCATCTGAAGAGAAATCAATAAAGATATACAATCATAATCATGCATGTGACGTTCACTAATGAGATCGGCACGAGCAGATTCATAAACTGTTGTAAAGTAGGGATCACATTGTTGAGATGCAGAAGACACTGACTTTAATGTCGACAACGTTGCGTGACGAGTATAATAATGTTGAAAACATTGAAACAAAGACATTTTAGGAGTGTACAGTGGCCAGTAACACACCTACTATATAGAGTTCATCATGTGTGTTGTGCATAGAGCAATGTGAGGAATGGCGGTAAAATAACAACAATTCTTAGCGAATTATCAGAATGATTAAAATTGCATGTAAACGGGAGTGCAAAAGTTTGCTCATGCCATGTAAACTTCTTATTGGAAATAATCACATTATTGGTCCACATGTAAACATAGTCATTGATTATTAACAATAATAATAATAATGTGAATCATTATGTTCACTCTGTAGAAACACAACATACTGCATTGTTATAGATGCAAGTTTTTACCCGTGTGGCAGCGTAGACAGACGCCCCGTGTTTCACTAGTATGTCAGCAATCCCAACATGCCCTTCCTGAGCCACAAGGTGAAGAGGGGTCAGGCCACTCTGAGGACAGACAACAGAAGTGTGTCATTTTACGTGGACATAAAGAGAAATATAGCATGCTATCACAACTCTAAACTGGTCGAAGCGCTTGGCTTTATACAAACAAAATATATTATGTAGTTCACTTCATATACTTTTTACTATGTGTCACAAATACTTTAAAGAGAAAATAAAAGCAACACACTTGAGCAAAAACAGGAATTACACAATCTACGGAGAACCAGGAGAACACCAACACGTGACCAAAACATTAGCGACGACAGATGAAACAGAGGAAAACATGCAGGCTTAAATACACAAGGTATGATGGGGCACAGGTGACAAGACTAATGAGGGAAGTGATTGACGCGACAGGAGAAGGAAAGGACACTGGGAAGCACATGGAAGGAAACAGGAAGAGTGAAGAGACACGACATGACTGTGACTGTGTCTGTTCCACGAATTAGCAAATACAAAAAACTCTCAAAACCGTTTAAGGGTAAAAATTTAATTGATTTACAAACAACTAAGAACGGTTATAACACAAATGAACAAATGATAAAGCTTGGGTTGCTGAATATACGATCCCTTTCCTCAAAAGCACTTATTGTAAATGATATAATTACAGATCATAAACTAGATGTGCTGTGTTTGACAGAAACCTGGCTAAAACCAGACGATTACATTACTTTAAATGAGTCCACCCCTCAAGATTACTATTATAAACATGAGCCTCGTCTGAAAGGTAAAGGAGGAGGTGTTGCTGTAATTTATAGTAACACGATCAGTACTGCTCAAAGGTCTAATTTGAAATATAATTCTTTTGAAGTGATGGTCCTCAATGTAAAATTATCTAGTGCAAGTAATAATTCCTGTTTAACTTTTGTGCTGGCTATTCTATACAGGCCACCAGGGCACCATACAGACTTTATCAAAGAATTTGCTGATTTTCTCTCAGAACTAGTAATGTCTGCAGATAAAGTCATAATTGTCGGTGATTTTAATATCCATGTAGATAATGAAAAAGACGCATTGGGATTGGCATTTAGAGACATCTTAAACTCTATTGGAGTTACACAACATGTATCAGGACCCACTCATTCTCATAATCATACTTTAGATCTAATATTGTCGCATGGGATCAATGTTGATACTGTTCAAATTCTACAGCAGAGCGATGACATCTCAGATCATTACTTAGTTGCGTGTAGATTACCTTTAGCCAAAGTCGAAAAACTAACTCCCTGTTATAAATATAGTAGAACTATCACTCCTAACACAAAAGATAGCTTTATAAATAATCTTCCCGATCAGTTTCATCTACTTAACATCCCAGATAGCCTAGAAGAACTTGATGTTGCAACAGAAACTATTAACTCTCTCTTTTCCAGCACTTTAGACACTGTTGCTCCGTTGCGCTTAAAGAAGATTAAAGAAAATAGTCCAACACCGTGGTACAACGAGCACACCCGGGCCCTCAAGAGAGCAGCCAGAAAAATGGAGCGGAGCTGGATAAAAACTAAGCTAGAGGTTTTTCGCATTTCATGGAAAGACAGCTCTATTGCATTCAGAAAAGCCTTAAAATCAGCTAGATCTGCTTACTTTTCCACCCTCTTAGAAGAAAACAAATACAACCCTAGGTATTTATTTGAGACAGTGACTAAATTAACAAGAAATAAAGCCTCAACCCCAGATGCTTTAAAACAGCACAGCAGTAATGACTTCATGGACTTCTTTACTTGCAAAATTCATAATATTAGAGAGAAAATTATAACCATGCAACCGTCTACTACAATATCACAAAATACAGTAAATGTTAGTGTCCCCGAAGAAAAATTCCACTCCTTCATTGCTATTGGGGAGGAAGAATTGTCTAAACTCGTTAAATCATCAAAATCAACAACATGTATGCTAGACCCAATACCAACTAAGCTACTGAAAGAGTTGCTTCCAGAGATCATAGATCCTCTCCTTAATATTATTAATTCATCTTTGTCATTAGGATACGTACCAAAAACCTTTAAGCTGGCCGTAATTAAACCGCTTATTAAAAAACCACAACTTGATCCTACAGAATTAGTTAATTACAGGCCGATATCGAATCTACCTTTTTTGTCAAAGATTCTAGAAAAGGCAATATCTTCACAACTATGTTCCTTTCTAGAAAGAAACAGCATCTACGAGGATTTCCAGTCAGGATTTAGACCATATCATAGTACTGAGACTGCTCTTATTAGAGTTACTAATGATTTGCTCTTATCATCCGATCGTGGTTGTATCTCTCTGTTAGTGTTACTGGACCTTAGTGCTGCATTTGATACAATTGACCACAAAATCCTTCTGAATAGACTTGAAAATTATGTTGGCATTAGTGGAGTTGCATTAGCCTGGTTCAAATCATACTTATCTGACCGTTATCAGTTTGTAGCAGTAAATGAGGAGATGTCATATCGGTCACAAGTTCAGTATGGAGTTCCTCAAGGTTCAGTGTTAGGACCATTGCTTTTCACCCTGTACATGCTTCCTTTGGGTGCAGTTATTAGGAAGCATGGCATTAGCTTTCATTGTTACGCTGATGATACTCAGCTCTATATTTCTTGAAAATGAAACAAACAAATTCACTAAATTAACAGAATGCATAACCGATATAAAAAATTGGATGACTAATAACTTTCTACTGCTTAATTCTGAAAAAACAGAGATTCTAATTATTAGACCAAAAAGTTCAGCGCGTAATAATCTAGACTACTGCCTAACACTCAATGGCTGTTCTGTCAAGTCTTCGTCGTCAGTTAGAAACCTGGGTGTGCTCTTTGATACCAATCTTTCATTTGAAAGCCATGTTTCTAGCATCTGTAAAACGGCATTCTTCCATCTTAAAAATATATCTAAATTGCGACATATGCTCTCTAAGACGAATGCGGAAAAGTTAGTTCATGCGTTCATGAGTTCAAGGCTAGATTATTGTAATGCTCTACTAGGTGGTTGCCCTGCACGCTTAATAAACAAATTCCAGCTGGTCCAAAATGCAGCAGCTCGAGTTCTTACTAGAACCAGGAAGTATGAGCATATTAGCCCAGTTCTGTCAAACCTGCACTGGCTTCCTATTAATCACCGAATACATTTTAAAATCTTGCTAATTACTTACAAAGCATTAAATGGTTTAGCTCCCCAGTACTTGAGCGATCTCTTAACACATTATAGTCCTTCACGTCTATTGCGATCCCAAAATACTGACCAGCTTATAATACCTAGAATATCAAAGTCAACTGCTGGCGGTCGATCCTTTTCCTATTTAGCTCCTAAACTCTGGAACAGTCTTCCTAATACAGTTCGGGAAGCAGACACACTCTGTCAGTTTAAATCTAGACTAAAAACACATCTTTTCAACCTGGCATACACATAACACATTATACATACATTTTAATCCAAATCATGTAAAATGATTGTTAGGCTGCATAATTTAGATAAGCCGGAACCGAGAACATTCCCATAACACCTGATGTACTCGATACATCAGAAGAAGAATGGCATCTACGCTGATATTGTTCTCTGTTTATTCCGAGGTTACCGTGGTCAGCCGGATCCGGGCCGTATCCAGATCAGATGAAGGACCTGGACACGAGCACAGCACTGCCCTGAAGTGTCTGCGGAGACCGTGACTCTACTGGACCCTCCCCTGTGACGATCATGAACCCATCTCCAACCGGACCAAATTGGACTTCATATTGGACTTGAATTGTTGTCAATATAATAATCATGTACTGTTTGGCTGTTGGCCAGAGGAGAACTGGTCCCCCGACTGAGCCTGGTTTCTCCCAAGGTTTTTTCTCCATTCTATTCTTCATTCGTTACGTCACCTGCCGGAGTTTTGGTTCCTTGCCGCTGTCGCCTATGGCTTGCTCAGTTGGGGAAACTTAACACTTAAAATTCATCAATTGTATTGATTCGCCTGCTCTTTTGGGGCTTCTGTTCAGCCAAACAAACTTTGTTTATATTGTTTTTCCTGTAAAGCTGCTTTGAAACAATCTACATTGTAAAAAGCGCTATATAAATAAAGGTGACTTGACTTGACAGTGACCTGTAACTATACATAATTAAGTTGGCTTGAGAAAGCCAACTTAGTGATATTGTATCTAAACTTATTATTTTTTTTTTATTATTATTTTTCTTCTTACCTAAAATTCTAAAAGAATCTCCTCGTACAGCTTTAAAGCTACAACCACTAAACTCTGCTCAGACTTCAGACCTGTTCTGACTTGAGTTGCTATATCATTTCAGACTGATCAGACTTATGATTTTTGATAAAATTGAAGATTAAAATCATAAAAAGTTCCATAGACTTTACATTGAACTAAAATTCACCAATCAGAGGGCTTAGATTACTGAGCCCGCCTTAAGGCTTCAAACTAATCAGAGCTCTAGAAGGAGCGTCCATCACTGAAGATTGAACGAATCAGAGCGCTGTTAGTCTCTGCCAGAAACTGATAGAGCCGCCATTACTGCTGGAGAGACAGAGATCATAATCTCCTAAAATAGATTTATGTGAGAGAGTTTATGATCAAACGGAAATTGTTTCCGATTATCAAGTAACCGCTGCAGCGTGTTTGCTGGAAGTTTTATGTACTTATATGGCCGAAATCTGACTCTCATTCGTGTTTACTCGGTGAAGGCATTTCCCCCGCTGAGCAGATTACTATGGGAACGGCGACTCTCAATGAACTTCAAACGCGCGTCCCCGCGCACTTGCCGTCAAAGCGCCAAACCGTCAAAGCGCCTAAGTTTATTTATAACTTATGCCTGAGTAAATATTACATTGCGTTGATTCCTTTATCTGCTATAATTGCCGTGTTGAACTGAAGTCTGACATGGCAGATCGATTCAATCTGAAAACTGCTTGAGATTAGAAAAAACTGCATTACTTTCCCCATTGTACTTGGCAGGAATGATTTAAAAAATACTAATATTTAAGTTATTTTATTTCACAGGAAGAAACACTTTATATATACATATATCTACCAGAATTAGGTTCCAGGTTTCTGAAAAAAAAAAAAAAATTAATATCCCATTAAATTAGGCATCTATTAATGAGTAAGAAAAAAAAATCATAACTCCCTCATAGCAATTTTTGTTGTCAATTGCAGTGGACATTTGGTCTTAACAGCTGTGAATATCGAACTAATATAAACCAATATAAAAAAAATAAATAAACATACAAAAATCCCAAGGTCAAGAACTTGAACAATATAACATTTCAACTTTAATTTTGAGGTTTTTGTTTTACAAATTGCACATTTAATAAAATAAACCTCTAATAGAAAATGCATTAGAGAGTCAGTGCAGTCACTTTACACACACACACACATTTCCTGTGTGTATCTTTCAAGGTATTCCCCAGTGGCACAGAGCAGTAGTGCACTTTGCACTAATCACATTAAATAAATAATTGTATATTCTGCATATGACATTTTCTCAAAAATGTATTATTACTGTGATAACTGCAGTATTTATCTCATATGAGAACATTACATATTTGCGTCTTGACACAATAATAGTCAATTCTGTCAATATTTGCGCTGTTGGCCACTTTTGGATAGAGTGTCCACCCCATCTTGTGGTGACATCACAACATAACACCCCTGTCATTATGAAAAAAATATTTTCAATATATATATACACATTTCAGTAAAAACTTTTAGATCTGAAACCCCAGATCCTGAAAGAAAATTGACCCAGGTAAAAAATCTATTCAAGGTATTCCCTCGAATAAAATATTCAAATTATATGAACGAAACAAGTGTATTTATGTACAATACTGGGATTAAAATTTGACATATTTTAGAATGAGATTTGAATTTTGACTAATTATTACCCTACTGGCCATAACAGCAAATAGCATTATGATACCACATGAAGACATCTGTACAATACCTGTACACATTTTTGGGGGGGTTTTGTATTTATTAGGTCCTACATATCTCAAATAGCAAGAAAAAATATAAAATGCACATCAGGCAAACTTGTGGGACTCAAGAGGATATATAATAAATTTCAATCAGCATGTGCATTGAGTAGCAGTCATTGGAACCCAATGTCCATTGCAATGGATATGCATTTTTTTACTTTAATTAGTAAGTTAAATCTCTCTATTTTACATACCAACTATGAAATACTGGCAAACATATCAAAGATTGCAAATATAACTGTAGAAAATGCTGCTTACTTCTGTGTGTGGGAAACAAAACCACTCACTGACCAACTGAATCATCAGTAATCTCCAAATAAATCTTGTTAGCGAAAAACTCTCAAAACTTTTCAAGCTTGAAGCTTTTACAACTAATTTAAACTTTCAGGCTAGGCTTTCTCAAGCCAACTGAAGTTTATATCATAAACTTCCTCTATCTAGTTTACTATTATTACTGTGGTAAGTAAATGTAAGATGTGTAACAGGGACAAAATAAAGTGATACCCAGATCTAGTTAATTTTTAGTTTGTTAACTAATGCATTAAGTAATAAGCTATTATTAATGTTAAGAAATGCATTAGTTAACATAAACATAAATTAACTAACGCTGTAAACTGATTATGTTCATTGTTAGCGTTAACAAATACAACCTCATTGTAAAGCGCTACCATGGCATTACTGCAATATTTGCATACTGATTTGTGATCTTCTAGCATCTCCTTTTAAATTGAATTTTCTTCAAGCCATCTTAGAGAGGTGCAGACTTTATAATTGGACACTGAAGTGGCATAAATGTTTTATTTAGTTTTTATTCTCAATCTTTTAAAAACAGCATCGCTAACATATGGAAGCTCGTTTCCACCATGAAAAAACAAAAACAAGGTTACACTATTTTAAGGTGTCTTTTTTACACTTTTTTACACTGTCTTTTTTACACTGTAAATCTACATTTAAGTACAGAGTAATATTAAGTAACCACATATACCTACAGCAGGGTTTAGGTTTGGTTAGGGTTAGTTGCATGAAATTATGCATAATTTATTGTTATTATTATTGCAAATACATGCAACGTATAACAAATGGCAGTGTAAAATAAAGTGTTGCCTAAATTAATAATAAAAAAAGGCAATTTTTCATCTCACAATTCAGACTTTTCTTGCTATTGTGAGTTTATGTATCTCAATTCTTTTCTTCTCAAAATTGCTAGTTGAAATCTCACAATTCTGACATTTTCCTCACAACTGTGAGCTTATATAATGACATTTCTCAGAGTTAAGATATTTAAACTTGCAATTGCAATTTAAAAAGTCAGAACTCTGGGATTTAAAGTCAGAATTGTGAGAACAAAGTGGCAATTCTCCAAAATAAAGTCAGAATTGTGAGAACTCGTAATTCAGAAATGTTCTTGCAATTGCACGTTTATATCCCACAATTCCTAAGTTCTGCAATTTCGAGTACGGTAATAAAGTCAGAACTGTGAGATATAAAAAAGCAGCAACTTCAATTTTTCCCTTTATTTATCAGCGACGAGTGATTAGCTTCACATTAGCTTCCTGATCACCTTGCCAGATTTATTTTACAATAATTACATGCTGATTGTCTATCAGATCTTAATTAGTCCATCCAATCATTAAATCGTATATGATCAAGGAAAATTTGAATCCTCATAATATGACTCCTCCTGCTGTCATGCAAACATAGTTATTTAAGCAAACGTAAATCTATGTTGATTTTTGCTCTTTTTAAGATGAATGAGAATGCTTTTGGAATGGGGGGGTGGGGGGTGTTACCTTGCTTTAAAAAAAGGGAGAAAACAATGCAATGCAATGCAAAGTATGATAAGTTTACCTTATTGCCCAGATTTACATTGGCCTGCTTTGAGATGAGCAGCAACACCATGTCTGGTTGGCCCTCTTGGGAGGATAGGTGTAAAGGTGTGACCCCTTGCAGTGACTCTGCATTGGCAGAAGCGCCATGCTGCAGTAAACTGCTCGCTACCTCCACCTGGTTCTGTTTGGAAGCAATATGGAGCGGAGTATAGCCATTCTGGGGAGAGAAAAGAAATGAGAAAGTTGATGCACTTTGCAGCCAATATAAAAAGCAAAATATTGATTAACAATGGAGTTTTTGCAGTGTAGTAACGATCAAGCAGGGGAATAATTGTGTCATACTCGAGCGGCACTGTGTGGTGATCCCCCTTTGCTGAGCAAAAGATTGACCACATCTAGGTTGTTATGATGGACGGCCACATGCAACGGCGTGAGTCCAACCTGTAGAGGAGAAGGCATCTGACCATCAATAATACCCAATGAAAATGCATTAAATATGGATGGTAAAACAATAAGATTACAAAAAAAAGACAGAAGCGTGCTTATTTGTGCACTTATATATCAGATATGTATGTTAGTATATATAAAAACACTATATACAATATCATTTATGAAATAAAAGGCCACTTAAGTGTGCTTAAAGAGAATAACCTTTCATGACTTTTTCTTAACACACATAAGTACTTCTTTAAAAATCCTTTAAAAACATTTTCACGTTTTAAAAAGTACATTCAAGACATATTTTGCCTAAAAATACTAAAATACTAGAGTACTTGATTATGTCAACTGTTGTTTTAATTGTGTTAATCACTATTACATTTACATTGAATGTATTTTAAATGTACTAAATCGCAACTGCATTATTATAAATATTTAAATGAATGGCATATAAGTTTCAATAGAAATATAAAAGTACCTATAACTCTTTATTTTAATGTGTCCTTGTTACAGGTTACATGCATTTACTATAGTAATAGCTATACATTATGCATATTTACATGCAGCTAAACCTAAACCATGTAGTTAATTAATATTACTAAACACTTAAATGTAGAATTACACTAACAATTGGCACCTTAAAATAAATTGTACCAAAGTGTCATTTAGTTTGTCATAAATGCATGTCGGCACATTCAGTACACTTATTTCTAAAACAATAGAATTATGAAATTACATATAAAAATGTACTTAAGTCCTACTTAACCGAGTCAAAAAAGCACCCAGCTAAACAAAAGTAGAGATTATTAAATTTAATTTTCATTGCCGTTTAAAATCACTGTAAGTGACCAAAAACATACAGTCAGTTCACAATTAAGTATATTATTTTCTTAACAAGCACTCTTTTTAAAAGTATACTAAAGTGTACTTCTTTTTCCACAAGGCTAATGGTAGACTGATATTGACAGTGCCAAATAATTTGCCTTCATTTGGACTTTTAAACATGATCTGTACCAGTTCAGTTAAGTCAATTCCCAAATCGACCAACAACCTTGTCAACGGACAGAGTTAGACGTAATGTTTTTGAGTAAGTATTATATGCTGGGTTGTAAGGCAGTAACAAATTACATGTAAACTAGATTACGAATAAGAATTAAATTTCCCTTTCTATAAAAGTCTATTGCTTTTATATGTTCAGAAGGTCTTCCAGGTTTGTGTTCGCACACAAACACACACGCACACACACACAGACGCACACACATTACTTCACATTGTTATGATTATGAGCTCTGCGCTCCCCTCCATGGCCACCAGAAGGAGCTCACTCACTTATACTGACATTTCACTACACACTACATTACCCAGCAACCATCACACTGGACTGATTACACACACACAGCTGGACTCCATTATCATTGTTTGTCACATCACCTGTTCATCATCACCTGGACTATAAAAGACTGCTTCACACACCCACTCACCGCAAAGTCTCGATTTGCTCAGCAATCATTCTAAGCGGTGTTAATCCTGTCTTGTTTACCCGTGTTCTGATCCTGTCTGTTTACCCGTGTTCTGATCCTGTCTGTTTACCCGTGTTCTGATCCTGTCTGTTTACCCGTGTTCTGATCCTGTCTGTTTACCCGTGTTCTGATCCTGTCTGTTTACCCGTGTTCTGATCCTGTCTGTTTACCCGTGTTCTGATCCTGTCTGTTTACCCGTGTTCTGATCCTGTCTGTTTACCCGTGTTCTGATCCTGCCTGTTTACCCGTGTTCTGATCCTGCCTGTTTACCCGTGTTCTGATCCTGCCTGTTTACCCGTGTTCTGATCCTGCCTGTTTACCCGTGTTCTGATCCTGCCTGTTTACCCGTGTTCTGATCCTGCCTGTTTACCCGTGTTCTGATCCTGCCTGTTTACCCGTGTTCTGATCCTGCCTGTTTACCCGTGTTCTGATCCTGCCTGTTTACCCGTGTTCTGATCCTGCCTGTTTACCCGTGTTCTGATCCTGCCTGTTTACCCGTGTTCTGATCCTGCCTGTTTACCCGTGTTCTGATCCTGCCTGTTTACCCGTGTTCTGATCCTGCCTGTTTACCCGTGTTCTGATCCTGCCTGTTTACCCGTGTTCTGATCCTGCCTGTTTACCCGTGTTCTGATCCTGCCTGTTTACCCGTGTTCTGATCCTGCCTGTTTACCCGTGTTCTGATCCTGTCTGTTTACCCGTGTTCTGATCCTGCCTGTTTACCCGTGTTCTGATCCTGCCTGTTTACCCGTGTTCTGATCCTGCCTGTTTACCCGTGTTCTGATCCTGTCTGTTTACCCGTGTTCTGATCCTGCCTGTTTACCCGTGTTCTGATCCTGCCTGTTTACCCGTGTTCTGATCCTGCCTGTTTACCCGTGTTCTGATCCTGCCTGTTTACCCGTGTTCTGATCCTGTCTGTTTACCCGTGTTCTGATCCTGCCTGTTTACCCGTGTTCTGATCCTGCCTGTTTACCCGTGTTCTGATCCTGTTCTGCCTACCCTGACCCCGTACCTTGGATTAACGCTTGTGACTATTGCTGCCTGTCTTGACTACCCGCCTGAACCACGATCCAGATACTGTCTGCCTGCCTTTGTGACCCCTGCCTGGATTATTGACTACGTTTATCTCTCTGTTTGCCCTGACCATCTGCCTGTACGACTACTCTTAATAAAGACATAGCATTTGGATCCCTGCCTGTGAGTCCCTTCTATTACACACATACAACTTCTTTAACCTATTACATTTAGTGAACCCTAAGATTTTTAGTTAATAAATTAGGTCAATAATATTTTTTATCTGATGTTGGTTAATGGTCAAATGACATGCAGGTAAACACGTTTATAAAAATCTTTGTTTTATTTTTTTTATTTTATGACTTAATTACATAAGCATGTTTTGTAACCGACTACAATTTGCACAGCACTGAATGTTATATATTAAATTGTAATCAGATTATAGTTAAGGACTGCTACTGAATTTCGAATTGGTTGCGTCTGTTTACACATAGACACACAAGCCATTGAAAACCCGATTTCAGGCAACCACTAACTTTATCTATATAAATGCATACATGCATGCAGCTGATTCATACTTTGCCTGCAGCGTTTGGATTGGCTCCTCTCTCCAAAAGCAGCACTGCCACGTCCACCTTTCCGTATTTGGCTGCCACGTGAAGAGGAGTGAAGCCTTTCTGCATGGGCCCAATGCAAATCAATGCAAAATCAAAACCATTTTAACACAACAGTCTGGTGATTTAGCACTTGGCCAGCACTGTACCTTGGTCATTTTGGTTAGTTGGGCATTGACGTCAAGGAGGATGCTGGCAGTTTGTGTGTGTCCCTCACGGGAGGCGATGTGCAGCGGAGTGTGTCCCGCTGTTGTGGTGGAGTTGGGGTTTGCTTTGTGCTCCAACAGCAGCTTCACCATCTCGTTGTGACCCATGCGGGCAGCACAGTGTAGCGGTGTCTGGTCATCCTGATGGAGATAAATGATGCTCGTTTTAATAACATGCTACACTGAAAAAATGATACTTAAATATAAACCTCTAAACTTTGTTATTGTGAAATGTATTCCTTTTTCTCAAATTATGCTTATATCATAAATTATACATTTTGATTTATTATTAAAATCATAAACATTTTGTTTTCCAAATATAGGTATTTATCTGACACATTTTTTTGGCTTTATTTTATTATATTTGGCAACACTTTAGTTTAGGATTCAATTCTAACTATTAACCAGTTGCTTATTAGCTTGATATTACTAGGATATTGACCGTTTATTAGTAATTACAAAGCACATATTAATGCCATATTCTGCATGATCATATTCTACATCCCTTAATCTTAACCTAATACCTAAACTTAACAACTTGCTAATTACCTACTAATAATAAGCTGTGATTAGGAGCTTGAGGAATAGTGAGTTAATAGTGAGAAACGGACCCTAATCTAATGTGAGACCTTATATATATATATATATATATATATATATATATATATATATATATATATATATATATACACACACATATATATATACATATATATATGTTGTACTGCGGAGCTTCTGTCACGAAAACAAATTCCTCGTATGTGTAAACATACCTGGCAATAAAGCTCATTCTGATTCTGATTCTGATATATATATATATATACATATATATACATATATATATACATATATATATATACATATACATATATATATACATATACATATACATTGTTTTTTGTTGTTGTTTGTTTTACCGATATTTTACCATATATATATATATATATATATATATATATATATATATATATATACAAAATGCATAGAAATATAAAAGGCTCACAGGAAAAAGCCTACGTAATCAGTTATTACTTAGTTAAACAGTTATTAATTAATATAACAGAGTTATTACTTAATTAAACAGTTATTAATAGTTTTTGCTGGACAGCATGGGCAAGAATTATGTCCACATGACTCCAAGCACAACCATGCAATATGCTTACAAAATTGTTTAAAAAAAATGTTTGTATAATATTTGAATAAAGGATGAAGAAGTCCATTTCCCTCGGCCAGACATCACTTTTGACCTCCACTCTAGACAAAAATGTTTAAACCAGTAACAAACAAGACTAATATAACAATGCACTTTGAAAAAAAAAAAAAAAAAAAAATTTCACACAGCTGTATTGTATTTAAATATTATTTTTCCCATTTTGTTTTAACAAAAATAAAACGCCAATATATCCAAACTAAATGGATATAAAAAAAGAGATATACCTTGGCTTTGGCGTCCACTGGAGCTGCATTTTGCAACAGGAACTCAGCAACTTCACAGTGACCAGCTCGAGATGCCATGTGCAGAGGTGTTTCCACTTTCTACAAGCACACATTAGAGCACATGTACAGCAAGATCACTGCAAAAGCACAGCTCGCAGTCCAAACATCTCAAATCAACTAGAGTGCAACTTGAGTCCTGCAGTTCCAGCCAGTAACTGGATTACTAGAAAGCTACAGGCAAGTGAGGTTTTATCAGGGTTGGAGCTAAACTCTGCAGGACAGAGGCAGAAGAAAATGTTGCTTTCAAAAGATGAAATTCCATTTTTACTTGGCCTCATTTTAACATAACTTGCAAAACTTTTACTGCTTTGTTGCTTACCACGTTTGAGGCATGTGGTGAAGCTCCTTTTTGCATTAGTATCTTCACTATGTTCAGATGACCCATAAAGGAAGACACATGCAGTGGGGACAACCCTGACTGTTGGACAGAAACAGACACAAAGAACTAAACATGTCACGGCTTGAAATTATGGCTGCATGAAATTGCTCACATCTCTTTAGTAGAGCGTGCTTTATTCAAAACATAAAAGCGAACCAAAATGCTTAAAGAATCACTGCATGTGTTTATGCTTTTCTGGATTTTTTTTTATCTGCCATGTCCTTTTCTCCCAAGAGGTCTATAATATCTGGAGAGAGCAGCCATTCATCTAATGACCACAAGAATAATAATGTGATGATAAAAATGATGCGGTGAGGGCTTATAGGACGGCAAGAACATGCACAATCCTCTAGCTCTTGTAAAAAATACATTAGCCACACCTGATTATAAATCACACTGAGACAAAATTGCATCGTTGAGAGAAAAAAACCCCCAGAACACAGAAAAGTCACATCGGAGTAGAAGTCACAATGTATTATTACATTCAGAAATAGTGCACAGGAATGGTTTGTATAGTGCAATAGTAACTGAACTAAGCCATGGGTTGATCTTGGTTTGACAAATAAGGTGAATTTCATAATAAAAGTCCCCCAAGGCACCATACAAATACAACTCAGTTAAAACCGGTGAATACATTACAATCATTTTTATTTAAAATAATGAAATGTTATATTATAGGGTGAAATTATTCTGTTGCTCACCTCTGTCACAGCCTCCAGGGATGCAGAATGCTTTAATAGTAGGTCCATTACACGCATGTGGTTCTTCTTACAGGCAATATGGAGTGGGGTGAAGCCATTCTAAGCACGAGTGGACAAATATTTATGTCAAGTAAATGTTATTATGTGCATTAGCTGTGCAATCATGTGCGCCTGTTAAATGTGTACTAACCAAAGCACGGGTGTTTGGTTTGGCTCCTTTGTCCAGGAGCACCTTGGCCACGCGATGATGTCCACAGTGTGCCGCCACATGCAGTGGTGTCAGGTGGTCGAGAGTGATGTCATCAATCTCTGCATTGTATTGTAATAGCTGTCTGATACAGTCCAAATGATCGCCCTGGGCTGCCATATGTATTGGCGACAGGCCATTCTGTGCAGTGAACATATGGGAACATTTAGAGCTGCCAATGGCACTTTCTTTAAAATGTATGGCAGTCAAGCAGTTTTTTTAAACTATTCTTTCAGGTTAGATTTCTATAACAGTAAACTGAATGTGCTTAAAACATGTAACCAGGTTTACATATTTAGCTAATACAACTCATTTCAATTAACTAATTTAATATTTCTTGTAGTATTACAAATCCATTTTTAACAATTATTATTTAAATACAATATAATGATGCAAAAGGTAATAATAAACAATTAAGTTGATGTAAATCAAAATGATTTAATTTTTTTATGCAAATAAAATACTTTTTTTTAAATTAATGCATATTATTATACTGGCACTACTGACAAAGTCTATTACAATATATATGTCAATAATGTATGCAAGAAAAAAGTGATCAACCAATTCCTCTTTTTTTTTCCTGACACGTTGTTTGGATGTCACATTTTTGTTGACAAACGGATGGATGGATGAATGCGATAGACAGATGGATGGATGAATGCGATAGGCAGATGGATGGATGAATGCGATAGGCAGATGGATGGATGAATGCGATAGACAGATGGATGGATGAATGCGATAGACAGATGGATGGATGAATGTGATAGACAGATGGATAGATAGACGGATGGATGAATTAATGTGATAGACGGATGGATGAATGAATACATTAGATGGATGGATAGATAGATAGACGGATGGATGGATGGATGATGGATGAATGCGATAGACAGATGGATGAATGAATGCAATAGACAGATGGATAGATAGACGGATGGATGGATGAATGAATGCGATAGACGGATGGATGAATGTGATAGACGGATGGATGGATGAATGCGATAGATAGATAGATAGACGGATGGATGAATGAATCCGATAAACGGATGGATGAAGGTGATAGACGGATGGATGGATGAATGAATGAATGTGATAGACGGATGGATGAATGAATACGATAAATGGATGGATGGATGGATGGATGCGATAGATGGATTGATAGACGGATGGATGAATTAATGTGATAGACGGATGGATGAATGAATACATTAGATGGATGGATAGATAGATAGATGGATGGATGAATGCGATAGAGAGATGGATGAATGAATGCAATAGACAGATGGATAGATAGACGGATGGATGGATGAGTGAATGAATGTGATAGACGGATGGATGAATGAATGAGATAAACGGATGGATGGATGAATGTGATAGACGGATGGATGGATGAATGCGATAGACGGATGGATGGATGAATGCGATAGATAGACGGATAGATGAAAGAATGAATGCGATAGAGGGATGGATGGATGAATGCGATAGATAGATAGATAGATAGATAGATAGATAGACGGATGGATGAATGAATGTGATAGACAGATGGATGTATGAATGCGATAGACGGGTGGATGGATGAATACGATAGATGGATGGATGGATAGATAGACGGATGGATGGATGAATGTGATAGACGGATGGATGGATGAATGTGATAGACGGATGGATGGATGAATGTGATAGACGGATGGATGGATGAATGTGATAGACGGATGGATGGATGAATGTGATAGATGGATGGATAGATAGACGGATGGATGGATGAATGTGACAGATGGATGGATGAATGGTTAGATGGATGGATGGAATTATTTTATTAATTCACAACACCATTCGATGACACAATTCGGGGTTCTTGATGTCAATCGTTTGTAGATGTCGCTATATGTAGATGTCAAGTGTTTGAGAGTATACCCACTTTGGTCTTGGCCTGTATTGGGGCTCCTTGGTCCAGAAGGATCTCGATTATTCTCCCATGGCCATTTCTGGCAGCACAGTGAAGAGGAGTCAACTCATCCTGTTTCGACGAGGGAGGAAGAACAAACGTGTAAACAAATCCTCTAGTGTCGTTAATGTTTAGAAGTATAACTTTATGAAATACTTTTGTCTTCGCATCAATCTTTGCTCCTCGGTCCAGCAAAAGTCTGACCATGATAACATTTCCTCTCCTGGATGCAATATGTAGAGGTGTGATCCCATTCTGAAAGAAAGACACACTCGTTTTCAAGAAGCTGTAAACAGACTGAGCTATGTCAGTGCAGGAATATTTGAAAAACAGACCTTGGGTGTGAAGTTCACATCAGCTCCTCTGTTTAAAAGTAGTTGGGCTACATTCAGATTTTCATAGTGGGCTGCGATATGGAGTGGTGTGAAGCCTGTCTGCAGAGGATCATGGGAAATTGAGTTAGTAACCAGTAACAGCTGTTCCACGGATTGCTTTAATATCTGTATACGCAACCGGGTCTTTAAGATTGTTAATCGCTTTTGAAAGAAGTCTCTTCTGCTCACCAAGGCTGCATTTATTTGATTAAAAAACATAGTAAAAAAAGAGAAATGTTATCACAATTTAAAATGTAAAACATTTCTCATTATCAGTGTAATTTTTGTGGATTTTGTAATGAAAGTTCAAAAATCTCTACTATCACTTTTAATCAATTGAATGCATTCTTACTGTATAAAAGTATTAATTTCTTCAAAAATCTTTCGGACAGTAGAGTGTTTTACACTTACATTTACTTCAGCTGGTCAATGTTGGTAAGAACAACTTAACTGTTCTAGAATAACTATAATGTATGGTTTTCTCAGCCTTTTGCTCAAAATGCTGCTTTTTTATGAAACTTACCCACAATCAAATGTTGATAAAAAAGAAAGCATTAGACAAAATAAAAAGTGTTTTTTTAAGCATAAGGTCTATTCTATCTACTCTTTCTTTTGATATATTGCATGTTCAGAAAAGCTGGCAGCTTTAAAAAAAACTTGAACGAAAAATGGTTTCAGTGAATTATTCAACAACTCACTTATAAGTACATAATGGTTTCATTAATTGTTTTGGATGAATAGGCGGGTTTTTATGAATCTGAAACAATGCAAACAGCTTTCCTGTAGCTTAAACAGTAGAGTGTGGCGCTTGCAACGCCAAGGTCATGGGTTTGATTCCCAGGGAAAGCAAGAACTGATTGAATGCAATGCAAGTCGCTTTGGATAAAAGCTATTATATCTGCCGTATAATAATGAGATAATCATATATGAAGTGCTAAGTTACTTTAAAAAATTGGTTCACTCGTTTAATCACTTCCGTAAACATCAGTTTTTATACTTGAAGTATCCTCGTTCTTCTATGACAATGTGAATATTTGTAACAGAAATAATGATTGATTGACCTTTTGTGAAGCAGTTTCATACTTTTACACGACAACTGCTCTCTCTCTAGTATTTGCCAACACAAATCTGAATGGTTTTGATGGGATTTTGTCAAAGGTTTAATAGATGAATCGTTGGGAATGTTTGAATCGAAATTTTGCAGTTCTAAGTGTTAGGTTTAAAATTTTTGCATAAAATGTAAACCAACAGTTGGGTTTGTCTATATTTGACTCAAACATGTGTTGAAATGATCCAGCATTCTTTTAGGATGTACTCCAATTTTATTCAAATTTTGATTAAACCGCACAGCCCTAAATGTAACTAATACATTTTCATTTAATTGCTATTAACTGTTACATTTGAATGACTTCAATTCTTGCTCATTTAATCAGATAATGGAGGCAGAACTGTAATATTACATTTACACTAGATCAGGGGTGTCAAACTCAATTGCACAGGGGGCCAAAATCCCAAAAGAACTTTAGGTCGCGGGCCGAACAGGATAAACATTTATTGAAAACACTAAAACTAAACTTTTAAAACTTACCTTTTTTAAATTAGATGTGAATAAAAACAGACAGAAATATTATTCTGGAATAAATCAACTTATACCTTAAATAACTTAAAAATATAAAAATATTTTAAAAAACTTTAAAACAAATTAAAATATATCTTGTCTAAATTATACAAGTTAGAAATAAAGTAAACACGTAAAGTAAAAGTAAGTAAAAGTTAAAATAACAAACATTCAAATTTCTTTACTCTTATGTCATTTTATATAAAACTTAAAAAGATTTATATATAAAAGATTTTGCTCTCCATAAAAATATATCCTGTCAAAATTATACAAATTCAAAATATGGACATGCTGCATAACAAAACCTGGAAATCTAAATAAAAATTTTGCTTTTCAGCAATAACAAATCAAATCATTCAGTTGAATTTGCTCTTATGTCATTTGTCTTATAGTGCCGTCTTATTAAATTATTTAATTACTGCCACATTAGCTCCGCAAATGAGACACACGGGTAACCGGCAGTATGTCAGTAAACATATACCGTATTTTCCCGCATATTACCCATGGGTTATAGCAGATTTTACAAACTATATCACAATTTTTTTTACACTTAATAATATTTCAATATATTTGTTACGTCCCTAAGGACGTAATGTTTTTTTTTGCGCTGTATTTTCTTTCTGGCGCTTTTACTATCACTCTGACAGCTGGCGCTGATATGCTGTCTGACCTGTCAATCATGCAAGAAGACGCGCTGCCATGAGGGCGGGCTCTTCTCATCCGATGATCAACACCTGAATTTCGCGCACAAGCACTGTGTACCGAGCCTGAACAGTTATGGATAATTGACAATAACAATCGCGCGGTACTAGCGCGAGCGCGAAGCATCATTAGCCACTTCCTGTTTAATACAGGAAGTGTTCGGCGAGTCAGCTGGAGCGCGGGACATCTCGCGGGCCATTAATAAAATGCTCTCGCGGGCCGGACATAATTACACGCCGGGCCGGATGTGGCCCGCGGGCCTTGAGTTTGACACCTATGCACTAGATGTTCACAAAATTAGAAAAAGAAGTTGTTCATCAGTTCACACAAACCTTGCTTAAGACATCAGGATTGGGGTCATTCTGTAAAAGCACAGCGGCAGTTCGGGTGTCGTCGTTTCGGGCAGCGATATGCAGTGCGGGAAGGCGGACCTTGCCCTTAGTACCGTGGTTGATGAGCAGGGCCACCACATTCTCATGGCCCTGCTGAAGAGCCACAGCAAGAGGGGTAAAGCCATCCTGCCAGAAAGAGAAACATTCAAGTTAAACTGTTGGCTTAACATACTAAATGTTTGCCTTGGTGCAGTAAAGTGAGATTCCACCCCAAAATAATTAAGTGTGCTTAATTATTTATATTGAATGTGCACCTGTATTGTACTTTAAATCTTATGTATTTATTTTTAAAAACTGTTCTTGCAGATAATACAATAAAAGGCTAGTTACCTCTAAGTGTACATGAAGAGTAATGACTCTGTTTCTTAAAAAGTGCACTTTTTTCATTTTTTTTCATTACTAAAGCACATATGAAAAAAAAAACGTAATTATAATTTTAACTGTAGTGTATTATTCAATATTACACAACACTGATACATTTAAAGGGCCAGTCACACAGCGAAAACGCATGAATCACGCACGAATTACGCACAGATTTTTGTTTCTGCGCGGAGCGTGCGTCGTATGCGTAATTCGTCGGTGGAACGAACGTGGACCGTCAGTGATTGTAAGTGGATGTGCGTCGAAGGCGGTTTGTGCGTGATTTTGAGTTTTGAACGGTTACAATTTTTTCCAGCGCACAACTGTACGTCGTTGTGCGTTAGTTTATGCGTCGAGTATGCGTGACTATGTGCGGGACGCGCATCGGCCGTCAGTGCTTATGTGTCGGAACTGGTTCGAAACCGCGCACGTCCACGTTTGTCCACTGACGCCCCACCTTCATATCATGCATGAACCGCGCACGTATCACGTAGCACGTATCGAGGCCAAGTGGGTTCTGAAAGTGCTTGTACGTGGAACGTTCGCGAAGCGTGCGTGTTTGGACGCGCTCCGTCAGTGATTCATGCGTCGAATGTTGGAATGGAATGCTTTGGTCAATTCCTCGACGCACAAGCACGTACAAACCCAATCTGTGCGTGATTTGTGAGTGATTCGTGCGTGATCGGCTGTGTGACTGGCCCTTTAAAATGCGCTTAATTGCAGCTTCTTCATTATAAATGTGTAACTACATATATATTTACTACACGGTAACACTTTATTTTTCAGTCTCCTTGCTGCATGTACTTACTAGCAACTGCAACTAACCCCGTTCTAAACCCTAACTCTATAGTAAGTACATATTGTCAATTAATATTACTCAATGTGCAATGTATAAATCCACTGTAACGTTCACCTTAAAATAAAGTGTAAGTGAAATAACATTATTAATATTCAACTATGAAATGACATCTATGTATTGTGGGTCAAAATAAACTCAGACTCAGAAATTCTTTTTGTTGATTTTTTGTTGTACTTTTTCCACTTTTCATAAGTTTTGAATTATCATGCTAAAAAATTTGCATTTGGTTCATATTTAAAGGGTTCTTTTCTAGACGAATATGACTTTCCAATCGGAGAAATTATGGGATTTTTATTTTTGGGTGAACTAACCCTTTAAATATATTTGTTTAATGTATATGCACAATAAGGAAAGTCTTAAGTCTTAAAGTCTTTTTCACAAGGGCAGCATTACCTCGGTTGGAATGGTCTGATTGGCTCCATTATCCAGGAGAAACTTCACAACCTCTAGGTGATTCTCTTGTGCAGCCATGTAGAGAGGAGTGAAGCCCTTCTGTTGCAGACAGACATAAACACGCATATGCAGATACAATACCCAAACTAACACAAGCACACAAATACACAGATGACAATAGAGGCAGAGAGATTTTAGTTCGGACAGCAATCGACATAAATTCAAGATGACTCAAATGTTCAAATGAACTATAAAACATAAAACACATAAACCCCTCGATATATTACGATTCAGGTCGACGTTAGGTGAATGCTCACAGATAATCCAACATATCAATGTGTTTTTTACTCACCTGAGACTGAGCATTGACATTGGCTCCATAGTTCACCAGCTCAGTGACCACCTGTTCCTGTCCAGCTAATGCCGCTATGTGAAGAGCAGTATTTCCTTTCTGCAAGAGAAGTATCTTATTTAATGACACAGACAATTTTTTCAAATCCTGCATCATGCATTAAAAACTCGACTTGCAGGTAATATAGTTTTAATGCATTATCACTAAGGGAATACACTTTTATGACCAAGTTTCTTAAAACAATTAAGTACACTTTATAATATTGTCAAATGAAAAGTTTAAACTCGTTCTGTTTTAATAATCTTTTGTGGTGCTTTAAAGAAGTGAATCTGATAACTAACATACTAACATGTAAAGTACTTGTACTATATATATATATATATATATATATATATATACATACATATATATACACACACACACCATTTTATTTTTTATTTAATATATAACTATATAAATATTAATATAATATAACTATTATTAATATTAAGATATAAATATTTTTTCATGTATTATTATATTTTATTAAAGAAAATTTCATATAATTTTATATACACACACATTATATATATATATATATATACATACATACACACACACACACACACACATTTAATATTTTATTTGAAATTAAGAAATAACTATTATTAAGATTAATAACTATTATTTATATTAAAATATACATATTTTTTACATTTAATATTATATTTTATTAAATAAAATGTAATATAATTATATACACATATATATGCACACACACACACACACACACACACACACACACACACACACACACACACACACTAAATTGTAGCTTCATCATTACAAATGTGTAAGTACAAGTATATGCAAATATGTTACAAAATGGCATTAAAAGTATATTTTAACAACATTTGACAGTACACTTTAACCATTTCAAAGACAATAGAAATAAAAAAAATTACATAAAATACTTAAGTCTTTCTTTAGTGGGTAAAAAATATATTAATTATATGTATATTAATTTAGCAATAAGTACTTTTTAAAATGTTTTTTTAAAGTACGTGTGACCTAATGAAGTTTAATGTTAAGTTCTTAATTTCTTCATGAATGTGCCATCAAAGGTTTTTAAATTATTTTGCCACAGTTAAAATGTATGGATAACATTGTAGAAAATAACTGCGAAATAATTCAGAAAAAAATAAGTTTATTCTGCTAAGATCACATTTCAATGTTTTTTAATTATCCAAATATGTTTTGCGGCCTTTTCGTAGCTTTAACTCTTACCTTTGTGGTCGTCTCAAGTACAATACCGTGGTGCAGTAGTTCCAGCACCATTTTAACATGGCCTTCCTTCGAGGCCAAGTGCAGCCCATTGAGTCCGTTCTATGAAGGAAAAGAGAGCAAACTCACTCTGAAGGTTATTCAATCTCAAAGATCTTCACACTGCACCGTCCCAAAGAGACTGAAATGGGAATATGAGGGTCTGTAGTTTACGCCCACTTTCACAAAACACATGAAGGACTGTCAAAAGACATCAACCAATGATGATGATGATGATGATGATGATGATGGATGGCAGGCCGGTGGTCTCTCTGCCGGGAAGAATACGGGCCATGTGGGATAGGTCTAACCTCACACAGCCTTCCTTCAGCCTCACAGGACATGTGAGGTTGGACCTTTCTCACATTGCTGATATTATCCCCTCTGAGTGTAGAGACCACTCACCCCATCTCGATGGCACTCAAAGAAAGAAAGAAACACATCAACGAAGAAACCGAAGACAAAGAATGGATGGATGAAGAAATACTGAACATTTACAAAGCTGCATCTGAAGAATATCATACAACAAATGTTGCACAATTAAATGTACGCCCTTTCTTATAGAGGTAAAGATGCAAACTTTCTCTGTCAATAGAAAAAGTGGATCACATGGATGACATGCAACTTATAAGCCAATCACATAAAGTCCCTGACATCACTGAAAAGTATTTATTTTGAATTTAGTTTAAATTCTGGGGTGAATTATCCCTTTAACTCAAGACATATTTACTGAAAATAACTAACATTTTTGTTTGTCAAGCAAGCGTATCTTGCTTTAAGTATATGTAAATGGAGGGCAAGACAATAATACTACAAAATTTTTTATTTTGCAGTATAGCCGTCAAGTATCTTAGCTCAAATGTCTTGCAGCTTAAAGAGCTCAGCGGTGCATGTAGTCGGGGTCACTGAAGCCCTCCAGAGAGCCCTGTGGACCGGCTCACACATTTGCTACAGTATGAGGACTAAATGGAGAAAAACGCTGAAGTCATCACTCACAACACATGCAGTCATTAATCAAAGGGCATTATCATCTCAATTACAGCTGCCGTTCCTGATGTGTGCAGACCCACACCACAGCAGGAAATGTCAGAGTAAAAACAGGCTAAAGGGAAAAGAAGTGGACATGAATGCAACTGCCGGACATTCACACAATAGCATATGTGCACAATAGACATGCAGTGCAATTAAAAAGTGGATTCGTGCATGGAAACATTTACAATCATTTTTTCCCCAAGAGGTCCAATAAGGTGAAGTAGGTAAGTAAACCTATCCAGTTAAGATAGGGAGTACATAAAGCAATTTTAGCTGTGAAAAAAAATATTTGTCCACATTCAAGCGTTTCATACAATTGGTTTAAACAGCTCACTCTGTTACAGTCATGATCTCAAGTATGATATTCCTTTACAAAATTAGTATTAGTATCATTAGTATCTTACTTTTCAGGCCATTAGTCACTTGCGTACTCAAGCTCTGGGAATCTCGCGAGTCTTGGCACATTTTTACCAATGAATCATTGAGTGTGAGTCCGTCAAGTCTTTCACGAATCAGACATAACTATTGCATCTGGGAACGAGCATTTATTTCTTCAGTTTAAAGAATCCAAACCTAAAGCTATACCACCAACAATAAACCCTACCATCTCCTCTTTTGACTCCATGTTTGGAGCAAAAGCTTAGGCACTTGCCACCATCATATTGTGTACCAACTGTTTCAGCACAAAAATCAGGTAAAAAGACTCGTAATCTATGCAAGATTGTCCAAATTTGCAGCATGTACACCTGACGAACTGAACATGTTTATGAAAGAAGAACAGGTATAAACCCGAACCAAACAGCAAACAGATCCTCTCCTGATCTTCATCACCCATAGCGCTGATGCAACTGTGAATACAGTTTCACTTTTGTTGAAATTCACAGTTAACCAGGTTGGAAAATCTGTTCCATACCGAATCCCTCTCTGACCTGCAACTTTCTATCTCCGGAGTCCAGAAAAATATGGATTAGGTTATAGATAAGGTTCTTCTGCTCAGCAGATCCCACACTTTTTAAAATAAAGTTTCTTTATTTGGCATTGATGGTTCCATAAAGAACCTTTAACCTCAGGTCCTTTATAGTAGAAAGGATTCATTGATATTTTTAAATGTTCTTCACACTAAGAAAAAAAATTGTTATTTTAAGAATAGATTACTAAAAGGTTCATTGGGAGCCAAAAAAGATTCTTCTTTGAACTTGCTGTGAAATCCCCCTTTTGGAACCTTTATTTTTAAAAGTGTTAGGACTGTTGCCACCACAGGAATAATGAAGTCGCACTATATGTGAGCAAGGTGGCAAATGTGTGCACAATTCATCATCTAAAGACAACGCTGCTGAAAAAAACCCAGCATTGCGGGTCACCAGCACAAGGCATGGTAGTCCAGCTACATCAGCTCAGTTTTGCTTGAGAACATCATGACAGGTCCACCTGCACTCCATCCAGCATAAACCAGTCTGAACCAATATGGAATTAATTTGTGATCATCCTGGATTTTTCATCAGGAAACAAACTTTCAAATGCTCTGAGAGCATATAATAGGGGCTTCTGCCTCTGAGGACTCTTTTAAAACCTTTGGCGGAAGTTTTTTGGCGTGAACTGGGAATGATTTTTTGTTCTAGAAATGTTTTTTGGGGAAGATAAATGAGCTCCTACTTCAGAGTAGGGTCTAACCAGCACAATAGGAACTGCCAGTGATGTAAGAGTACTCTGATTGGCCGAACGCACACGAAACACCAGCACCCGCCATTTTTAAAAATCCATGTGCGCACACAGATAACTCTACGCACATGGAAAACAGTGATAGATGGATCTCTCAACCTGTACGTCCAGGAGAAAGTCCAATGTGACTTTGAGGAGACCAAGAGAAACGTGATAATGCATTTCAGCTCAACCACATGGCAAAACTAATGCTTTTTCATATACCGTCTACTTTCTTTGTATAACAATTCTATCTAATAAGGTAGACTGGACTATTAAACGATCATAAACTAATGAAGAGTAGGAGCTCTGGAACCAGGAACATGACCCTTGGGGAACATTTAGTTCTCTGGGAAGTTCCTACAACTACCCATTGTGAATCCCCTTTTGTCTTCTATGGTACCCCTTAAGATCACACATGAAAAGTGAAACGCAAAGTGGGCGTTTCACCTCCTATTGAAGCATGACTGTGACTCAAACACCTGAACGTCAGAAGACCAATGAACTACAATGATAACTGTCAATTGATTCCTCATATGAAAAACCATAGATGATATGATTGGCTGAGTTGAGGGAGTCTTACCTGATTGGCTGTGTTGATGTCAATGCCATTCTTGATGTGGTCAAGAGCCTTTTCCAGATTACCTGAGCGAGCTGCACGGAGGAAACTGGTGGTAGCATCCTGAGAAAAAATACAGGAGGTAATACAAGAGGATAGAATTTAAGTTCGATTTTTTTTTGACATAATAAAAAACATGAAAACGAACGAGGCCAGCCATTCTGTATTTTCATAGAGTTGTAAAATAACAATAGTGACCAAAATTTGATTAATAGTAGTATAATTTATAGTAATACAACAAAATGGGGGGAAAATAAATACAAAAAATGGGGGAAAAATAAATAAAAAAGGACACATTTTTCCAACAACAAATATATACAGAAATACATATTTACTGTACACTCACACCAAAGTATAAAGCTCCCATGAAATTAATTTACATTTTCCTTCCAAGATGATCAATATTTTAGGTCTTTTGTTCCTGGAAGAGAAAGACAAATATGCACAAATGTATTTCTGCTAAAAGTTTATTTTGTCAGCTTTAAGTAGTACACTAGTATTCCGGGGGTCTCTAATAGACAAAAGTCTCTGATTTTGATTTCTTTTAATATTGAACATATAACCAAGAAACTGTTATGAAGTGCTATTGAGCTGCGTAATACTGCAAAAGAAAAGGTTTGAATTCGAGAGAATTCAGTCAGAGCAGCGCCTAGAAAGACAAAAAGATTAGAAAAAGGGAAAAAGTTAAATGAGTTTGTTCTCTCCTCATTAATGCATCTTAAAAATCATCTTAAGAATTCATATCATCAAGTCACAAATAATAAATAACACATTGTATGTATGCAAAGAGACAAATATGTTATATATATATATAGGCATAAAATCGCATTCTCACCCACATACCAGCGTTTTCATGAAGGAACTGCAGCTGGTGTGTGCGAATGAAATACAATTGTGTAATTAATTCAAATAAATAAGTAAATCACTATACCATGGTTTCTTCTGTTCGAAAAAAAAACAAAAAAACACTCAAAGCTTTCACGTTTTCACCCAAAGATTGAAAGCCAATATAGAAACACATTTACAGAATTCCTAACCAACAATCTTCACGTGGATATGCTTCCATGTCACAAGCACCTATGAGTGGTTTTCCACAAATCAACACGTCCTTGAAACTGAGATTTTCTTTTGAATCAGTTTAAGTACATTGTATCAGTTCTGTTGTTGCTCTGGTGAGGACAATCGGAATGTGTGAGAGTGTGTACCTTCCCTAGCAGCAGGGCTGCTTCTCCCTGATCAAACATCCTTGACAAGTACATGGAGACACGGCACACATGCAGAACAACAACGTGTGAGTTGGCATGGGGATGACTTGGTGACCTCCTAAGAAATAGGAGCACCATTCAGAATTCACATACTTGCACACTACCATTCAAAAGTTTGGGGTCAGTAAGACTTTTCTATTCACCACAACACATTTACAACGGTTTAAACTAAAATATAAAGCAGCACAACTGTTTTCAGCATGGGTAACAATCATAAATGCTTCTTGAGCATCAAATCATCATATGATAATGATTTGCGAAGGATCATTTGACACTGAAGACTGGAGTACGGTAATGATGCCGAAAATTCTCAGGAATTATTACATACTGTATAAAATTGAAAACAGTTGCTGCAATAATATTTCTCAATATTACTATTTTTACTGTGTTTTAAATGCAGCCTTGGTGAACATAAGAAACTTCTTTCAAAAACATTAAAACATCTTACCAACCACAAATTAATGTAAGCCCCTTTTACGGAGAAAAAGTAAATGACTTTATTACTAAATTACAGCTAATTACTGTAAATTTACAGAACGACTTTTTCGGTAAATACACAAATCTGCTGTTCACACAAACAAAGACGTTCTGTCTTTTTACCAGTAAAAAAACATTCACACATCAGCACTAAATACCGGTAAACTCCACATGGATGAGAAGTTATTAGTTAAACTACGTGTCCAATTTGACAATAGTAGTTCTTGTGAGCAAGTAGGAAGATCGATAATAATTCTCAAGATCTCATTAATTAAAGGGATATTCCAGCCCAAAACGAAAATGTTGTAATTTACTCATGTTAAAAATCTGTATGAATTTCTTTCTTCTGTTGAACACAAAAGAAGATATTTTTAAAGAGTGAGGGTTTCAGACTCCTTTGACTTCCATAGTATTTGTTTTTCCTACTATGGAAGTCAGTCTGTCTGGTTATCAACATTCTTCAAAATATCTTCTTTTGTGTTTAACCGAAGAAAGAAATTCACAGGTTTGTTAGAACATGAGGCTGAGCTTTGAAGTTTTACTGTTTTTGGTTTCTTTTTATTAATCATTTCAGTAAAACTGCTATAGAGCATCCAGTACATGTTTGAAATGTGTTTGCAGATGATAAGGCCGTGAAGGCGATCATGTAGACCACACCTAATTCTTTCCATTTGGGCTTCCAAGTCCTCCACAATTCTATACAATCGATCTGTGTGCCAAGAGAACAAACAAAATGCAGCAAAAGATGCTGTTTTGACCCTTCCAGATCAAAATGGAAAATGCCTCAGTAAAATAAAGCATTAATAAAGAATGAATGTCCATCGAAATCTAAACCTCATGGACAAGTGATTAATATTGCATGATTCAATAGCTGCCACAGTTGGAAAAGACATCCTAACAAGAACTGTTACAATAGAATTGTTTTAGAAACAAAACTTTGACATTTATTTGAATAATGCAGTCCTGTTGATTCTTCATTGACAATGATAAAGCTTTCAATGAACTGTCGCAATAAGCTAGCAAAAAGCAAATAATAATATTACTATAGCTAATAAAACCTATAATAATGTTATGAAAAAAGATAAATAAGCATGTTACCACCAGCCCCCAGCTTTCTCCCTCTCTCTAAGAGCAAGATTACTGCAGCAGACAGGATGACATCATCACCGAGACGCAACACTGCAGTGTGTATGTTTATGACTGCATCCGCGAGCGAGAGACGGAGCAAGTGGAGGAACGGGTCTTTAAATTCCCCTCTATTGAGAAACACATAGATAAACGAAAGGGAAACACACAGAGAGGATCCAGTCCATCAAAATAGCTCTGCTTGCATAGCAAAGATGATGTGTGTTTCCCATGAATGAGGCTCCATAAAATTCTGCTCACACATTCTTCCGTTGCAATATTTGTGCATTTGTAATACAGAATTAAATCCTGCATGACTGAGAGCATAAATGCTTTCTGAAAACCGCAGATGTGTTTTAGAGTACATGCATTTCTGTGGAGAGTTATCATGAGCATTCTTGTAAAATACTTACATTTACTCATCATATATACTCACATATCAACTGACAAATCTGCAGAATACATAATTATTATGTTTATAAGTGCATGGGTAACATAAGAGTTGTTTCACTGGCCATTCCTCCTTTTATTTGAACAGGTGAACCGATAACTAGTGTAAATGTTTTAAAAGCATAGAAAATAAGCTTGCAATGATGCTTACGACTGAAAGACAAATGAGCAATGAAACCCTGAATTTTAATTTGATGATACAAAGTACAATTACATTTTAAGCTACACTGGGTTGTCAGACCTTTGTCACAAATGTTGCATGCATTTACTATAGTAGTACTGTAACAGGTAATTATGCATAATTTCAAGTAACTAAGTGTAAAACAAACACTTAACCTAGAGTACATGTTGTTAATTACTTTGAGTAATTGCAGTGTAACAAGAACACATTAAGGGTACACGACAACGATTTACTAAACACTTTTCATGATTTTTTTCACATACAGACAACCACGAATCCATGAAAACGACTAAAAATGCTGTATTCAGCTGCCAGGCCAGTGGATGGCGGTCACTTTTCATAAATAAAACATTAAAATATACTTTCAAATTAAGCAAGTGCCACATATGTAGTGAGACACCTGAGGGATTTTATTTTTCAGGAGAACTGACCTTATACATCCACTAAAATCAAATAGAATGTGCGCAGATGCCACTTAATTTTTGATATATATGTATAAAGATGTTCATTCTGTACACTGTTATTCAAGAGTCCAAAATTTGGGGAACAAGTTAAACTTACATCAAATAATGACTCTAACGTGACATTTCTTGTTTTTCTTGTAAAGATGAAGATGAGACTGATTTCCTCTTCTAAAAGTACCCTGATTAGCAGAAAACAGCAATTTATACAAGTGCAAACATATGAAATTCATAATTTGAAAGCCTCTATTAACCCTTTTCTCTCACATATAAATGTGAATATTTTTATCCTTAGTCTTTCATTTTAGTCCCATGCATAAATAATTATCTTTTGCATGTATGTAAGAAACGAAAATGTGCAATTGCTCTTTTTAGGAACATATAAATGACTTTTATTTGTGTAATCTATTAAAATAATGTTGAGTCTGTCATGCTACACTTACAACCCTTTCGATTTTATGTTATATTTATATATTTTAACTTACTTGATAGAACATTTTGCAACAATGCAGATTCCCCCCTCTCTCTCTGCAATGTAAAATCATTTTTAAATAATTAGAAAAATAGGATTGCATATAATAGTTTGGGTTCAAAGCAACATGCCCCCCATGGACAGCATCGTTTTCGGGGGAAAGGTAAGGTGGAGGCATGAGCGAGCTTCCAACAATTGAGAATCTTTGCAACAAATAAAAACAAGAAAAAAGTAGATTAAAGAATCTTTAGGAACATTGTACTTACTCCACATATGATGGTGTTCATTGGCATCCCAGTACACCCTGTCTTTCTCTCTCGGTCTCCTCTCTATGTCTTTGCCTCACTGCTTTCCTGTTACACTATCTGGGTGTAGGGGTCCGGGCACTGCCCCTTTCCCCCTGCACGCACACACACACTTGAGAAGGGATGGGTGGGGCTGGGGGCTTTGAGGCCAGAGGGTTTATCTTCAGAGGAATGCTGTCAATATCGACACACACACTTCTAGCCAAACTAGATAATAGCATAAGTCTCTCTCTCTCCCCATTTTTCCATTCCGAAGAACGTTCTCGATCTGTGCAGACCTGCTCGATGCATTCTGACAAGCAAAGGGCCTTTCTGAATGAGCCTTAGGGAAAAGGACACATTATGTGTGTGTGTATCTGAGCTTTGGCACAGTTTCAGTCTGCAGAAGGACTTACAGTGACAAAGACCCTTGGAGGGGTGGGGTGGGGTGGGGGGTACTTCAGGAGTACCAAGCCTGGTGACAATGGCCCAGACACGAATGGGGAGGGTATGGTGTGCATGTGTGAGAGAGTGTGTGTGAGGGGGGCCCAGTCTCTTTCAATAAAAGATCTGTCACTCCCAGGCTGAAAAGGCCCCTCCGTCCTCTCTTTCCTAGACCCATGCTGGGAAAAGCACATCTATGCCAACGGTACGCACCCAAATAAATGCATGTTGCAGAAGTGGATGGAGAGAAAGTGCATCTAGAACTCATGTTATTAAATAAAACGGGGGAGTTTTCTAGCGAACATCCTGGCATTGAGGAATTGGGATTGCCATGGTGATTCCCTTTCTAGGGGATTTATTACAAAGGCAATGAATCACAGAGCCCTTTGAGGTGACTAAAGAATCAAGAGTACTCGTCTTTGATTCTTTCAAGAAATAAAGGTGCAGTCACATTTACAGTCGCTCTGCGAACTTTCGTGAGCAATACCCATCATTTCTGCTTGGTTTGAAAGTGACTTCTGTGTGAGCTTTGCTTCATTCATCTCTACACTATCTGCAATAGACAATGGACTATACTCTCTTTTCAACATTCTGGGGACTATATGTAGCTTTGCAACTACATGTCTACTACCTCTCATTAGAGTATTAGTAGACTGTCAGTTTAATATCTCTAACAGACTTTTACTGACTATAAGTACATTTGAAAGTATATATTGTATATACATATATAACATACTTATATTATTCTAACCCTGACCCTACCAGTCTACTAATACTCTGCTAACAATGAGAACTAGTAACAATGAGAGTTAGTAGACATGTTATGGCATTTGAAGCTTAATTGGAGAATTAAAATGAAGCGAAACTCATTTCTCTAATGTGATGATGACTTATTATTCCTGTTGTTCAGTATGCGTTTATGACTCAATCATATATATTATATACTATAGAAATTTGCATATAGAGTTTTACATATACAGTATATCTATATCTATATCTATATATATATCATATATATTTAGGTGCGGTCACATTTACCATTGCTTGGCAAATTTCTATTTTCAAAATCCAGTCATTTCAACAGGAATCAACACGATTAGGAATTTTGCATTAGAGCGAGAGATTCACTCATGGAGATTTCTCAACGGGTTCAAGTTGGTCACATGATTTTCTGCCCTGACTAATAGAAAGTGACTTCGGTGTGAGCTTTGCTTTATACAATCACAATGCTACTGATAATGGACCTTTTTTAGACACTAGATTGATGAAATATCTTGGAATGTATGAAGGTTGCTTATGTAGGTCCCTGAATTGTCAGCAGCATTCAACACTGTGATCCACCAAATCCTCCTCTTTACCCTAAATATATCAGATATCAGATATCATCTGCTTGATCTGCTTGATCTCCAAACCAACTACCCATTCGTGCTTCACAAAGATTAGTATTTGTATTCTGACTTCATACCAAATTGCTTAGTAAAGTTATCACCTGGAAATGTTTGGAAGTATTTGTTCATGGATAAATGCCCATCATCTGAAGTGGAATTTACTGAAAACCACACTGCTCTACATTCCAGCCAAGAAACATCCTTGCCAAGACTTCGTCATAGACAACACAGTCATTTCCCCACACATTAAGCCAAGAACCTTGGCACCACACTGGACAACGGTCTGTCTTATGCATACCACAAACGATCCACACTCTCAGGAAATCAATGTACCTTTAGGGGCTCATCTCCGCCAATAACCTGAAATGGAGATCTTTGTACCTTATTCACCCCTAAAAGGTTCATAGCAATACCTTAATGATACATTTATAGTACTTTCATAAACTAATATATCTTAGTCTACAGCAGGAGTGCCCAATATGTCGATAGCAATCTACCGGTCGATCGCAAAGGTAGTGTGGGTAGATCATCATCCGTCCTCAACAATAAATGTGTCACTTGACTGACTTACAGGGCAGGGTAAATTGTGATTATATTTATCCAGATTGCTCTAGCTATGGATGGTCATAACTTCCTCCATGTTCCTCCTTATACCAGGAATAGGAGAGGAAAGAGCTTAGGGAAAACATGAAGTAATTTGATCCAGAATAGAACAACTGATTAATCCTGGTTTAATCCTTTTTGGAATTATCTGATGTCTTCGCAGACCAAAAAAAAAAGCCTTCCTATTTCCTGTCTTGAAAACCTTACCTATTTTGTGCTTCTAGCATCTTTTAGGTGGCTGGCAGAGAGTGATGCTTCACAACTGTTTTCTGTATTGCATCGTCGTGTTGAGTGTCCTGATCACCGAACACAGGGGTATACGTTCCTGGTCCTGGAGTGCCAAAGTCCTGTAGATTAGAGGTCCAACTTTCCCTAACAAATATGCTTTGAATGGTTAGAGCTAAACTCTGCAGAATAGTTGCCCTCGAGCAGCAGAATAGGACACCCTTGTACAGGAATGATCACTCCAGCTTGACATAGATGGCATCTTCTACACCTCTACCTGTCCTCCTCATCCAATGTCCACATGTGTTCAAGTATACTGCAGAATTTATGGAATCTTGAAAGGTTTCCACAAGCGGTATAGAGATTGTACTAACAATAAAGTTGGTAATAGAGTGATCTTGCGACATTCAATTGCTTTGAGGACATCTAGATCCATCTCTGTAGAGCAGGTGTTCAAACCCGTTCCTGGAGGGCCACTGTCCTGCACAGTTTAGCTCAAATTTGCTTCAATACACCTACCTGGAAGTTTCTAGTAAGCCTAGTAAGACCTTGATTTGCTGGATCAGGTGTGCTTGATCAGGGTTGGAACTAAACCTTGCAGGACATTGGCCCTCCAGGAGTAGGATTGGACACCCCTGCTTTAGAGGGTATGAGACAAATATTCTGAACATGGTCTTTAACTGAAAAAGAATAAAGGCTTCAGATTGCACGATTACCTCAGCCTGAAGGTAAGCAAGGCTAAAAATGGTAAATCAAGAAGGCATCGATTACAGGCAAGCATCCTTTTGTCATCTCATCCTTTACTTACATTTTAAAACATGCTACTATGACATTCAATCCATTCCACCGACAAATGCTCCTTATCACTGGACTAACTTCATTAACTAGCTTTGTCCAGGAGAGATTCTGCAGAATAAAAGCAGTAAAAGTGCCCAACACACAAACAAACACAATGGGAGGATGCTTCAGAAGCAAGCATGCACCTGCCAAGTCTCCTGCTACTCAACACCCAGTCCATGAAGAGACAAATGGGGCCTAATCAAGACCAAAATTAAATACTGGGATGTTAAAGACTGCAGCATTGTCTTTCTGATCAAGGTATGGCTGACGTTCCTGATCTGGATCCCTTAATGTTGTATTTTAAGCAGGACATGAATCACTGGATCAATGTCCTTCCTTTGTCCCTGGAACAGCATTTCTAATCAATCAATTATTGCCCCAACCCTTTCCCTCAACCTAACTGAAACCATATCCAACCTCTAAAATCAGAGAACGTTACGGTTGATAAGGTTGTTAAAACCATAAAATCTAATAGCAATCTTGTTTCAGGACAAACAAGACTGTTAATGTAGGAATACTTACATTAGGCCTTGACCACACAATATATGGTTAGTAACTGAATCAAACAAATTGAAGGAAGGAGGCGTGTCCCTTTTTTATTAGCATTTAGTGTTACAATACGAACACTGCCTATCAAACCTGGTGAATCTCCCCTGAGTCTTCCTTAAAATGGATATTTGTCCATGCAACTGCTCTTCCATCCATCGACTTGCCCATCTATCCACTTGTCTGTCTACTTGCCTGAGTATCTATAGATCATAATATCTTCGCATTTTATAACACTTCTAAAAATTCCAAATGATTTTAGAAATGTATATTTTGCCATTTTATTGGTTTAATTTCTCATTAAAACAATAAGTTTTATTTAAACTAAGGAATATTTGTCCTTCAAGAGGGTAACTAAGCAAAACTGCTATTCTTTAAATAGCAAAAGCATATAATGTGACGTTTTTGCCTTTTGGTTTAGACTCTTGTGAAATAGCAGTGCACTCAATTGTATTGAATGTGTACAAAAGTACATTTAAGATTACGTTTTTTTGCCGATTTTTACAATTCTAGTATCAGTAGGGTGTATCAGTTAATACTTGGACTTCACTGTTTGGTGAGAGACCAATAAAAGGGATTGGATAGAATAGAACATAATCTTTCAGTTTGTCCTTTTCTATTCCAACAAAGCTTTTGGTGCGGCTAAAAGAACAACCTCTTACCAAACTCACACACAATGTAACATGAACATTCAATAAAGCACAATTATCCATTGAGAGTCATTTACCTAAGCAAACAGTAAATTCATTGACATGACTTTGCTTGATTAATGTGACACGAGTCAATCTGTGCTCACAGTACATTTCAGAGAACTTGAAATGTAATCCCGATTTCTAAATCTACCTTTTATACTTGAGTTATTAGTGAAAAATCGGATCAAAGAAACACATACACAGAGACACAAATGGTTCATTAAAGGATAGAATAATATTTGTACAGATTTGGACCATGTCTATATTGGAAGTAACTGATGTTGAATCATGCAGCAATTAAATATTGGGGTAAGCAAAGACTCTTTTCCCTTTTTTTGCTTGCATGGGCTATTGTAGACTTTTTACGCATAATACAATAATTCCTAGAACAGTTGTTAGAAATATGGACAGAAAATAAAAGATGAACAGAATCTGCAACTGTGATATAACTGTCAGAAAATATTTTAATTAAGGCTATTAACTCATCCAGTTGATAGTCGCAACTAAATTAACGTGCAAAATAGCATTTGTGTTCATCAACTGCAAGCAGGTAGTTGACATGAAGCACTTCTGAGAAGTTACCATGTGCTACAATTTCAACATTATTTTGCTAATTATTTCATTATTAACTGTTATGTATGCAGCTGCTTATTATTACTAAAACTTAATGAAGATGGTGGAAAAAACAGAGTAATGATGACCAGAAGATATACATTTCCCATCATTCATTCATCTAAATGGCATAAATCTGGTAATCTTTGATGTTGATTAAAAATCAATCTACAGATATGTTATGTCTCAACTACCCTCGTAAATCCCATCACTTGTGGTCTGAACAGCTTTGGTGGTAATAATAAGCATGATCTAGTGTTGTTCCATCTCTATATGTAGCTGACTTCCAGTGTAGACATCTTTCAGCCTCTAAAATAAAGTGTCATTTTCTTTTTCCTATTGTGTATATATCAATATATATTGGGTAGACAATTTAGAGCTTTTAATATAGGAGACAGTGGGGTAAGATATGTCACTTTGTCTAAGCAATGTGAAATGAAAACACCTAAATATGTTTCAGGATGTCTGTTATCAACTGAAATTAGAATAAAGCGTTCATAGCCACTTCTCCTCCAAAAAGCGTTACATGATGGTATGGAGAATTTACAACAATTAACAATTCACATTTCAAATAATAACAACAAAAACTTCTTTTTTTCCAGCCCACTGTTTACATTTCCAGTCGGAATAAGTTTTAACTATTAAAAATACTGGAATGCAGTGAGACAATTTCCAATAATAAATACTAATTCTAATAATATTTCAAACATTAAATCTCCATTAAAAAAATGTTTCCCTAAATAAACAAGTGGATAATGGCTTTGGCATAAATTCAGAAAAATTACTTTTACATGGAAAGTCATCACTTTTCTCACGCTCTTATATAATGGAGTCTTTCTGAATGACAACAAATTGTGCAACTTTGCACAAATTGTGCTGTGACACATCTTATCCCACTCTTTCCGTCCTTGAGCTCATGACCACAATGATTTTTTTCAATCGTTTCTAAAATGATGATAAGAAAATTACTTGGAAATCTGGCTTCAATTCAGATCAATACATAGAAAATCTAGAGACTTACCTGAGTCACAGATAGTCAAAGCATTGTTTAAACAGAAACACTAACACTACACTAAACATCAAATCCACAACACAACACACATACTATGAAATGAGCACGATCACAACACATGAACACATACACCACAAGCACAGATGTGGAACAAAACACAGATGGAACAAACTGAACCTCACTCACCACTCAGATTCAGCTCTCACTGCACAACATGGAAAAGATGTGGATAATGTGAACATCAACACTCGTCAGTGCATGCATAGGTGTCTGGATACAAATGTGCTCACATGATAAAGTGTTTGTGAGTAACACATCAAAACACATGAAAAGTACACTTAAGAACCCACAGGTAAAATAGGTTCGTTTTACATTAAGCCTTATTGTATCCAACCCATACTATGTATGTAGTTTATGTTACTAATGTGATGTGTTGGTATTATTTCTTTTTTTTTTTTTTTTGCCCGTGGACTCTTTATGCTGTGTGAGTACACTGAGAAACGCAAAAATAATCCACACATCACAAAAAAAAAAAAAAAAACGGAACTCAAAATCTGAACTCAACCCAAAAAAAATTAATACAACTCTCAGAAAACATCTAGGTGAAACTGATAAAAAAAAAAAAAACTTGTCCAGCCTGGACCACGACCACATCTACCGTTACATGAAAAAAAAAGCCAGCCGAACACCAAACAGTAATACGAAACTCTCAAATAAAACCAGTTTTGTTAAACTGAATGTTACATAAAACTTTATGGTGCTACAAATCAAATTCACAAGAAAAAATGTGGATGAAATTAGAACCACTACACCAAAAAAACACTAACAACAATGACAGAAGCATGTCTAGTGACAGATAACCTCCATATACAATATGTATATGTATATATATATATATAAATATGAGAATAAAAATTTAGATATATGTTGCAGATATTTACTGTTTCATCATAGTGCCACACTCCCTGGCCATCCGGCAGCTCAGAGCTCACACTATTGTCCTGATCGATTAGCCAGCGATGAACGACGTGGGCCTAAAAGGACACACGACATAAACACAAGAAGCCATTAAATCTTCACACTTTTGAGGTAAAAAGAGAAAACGAGAGATAGATACATAGAGAGCGACAGATAGAGACAGAGCTGGAAGAGAAAAAAAGTCCCATTTATGTCTTAACATGAATAAAAGAAGAGCCTACGCTTGAATTAGTCAGATCACATAATGAGAAAAGGTAGACAAACATGAAAAAGAGAGGCAGAGTGAAAGGAAAGTGCAGGAGGACAAAGAGGCAAAAACAAATCCATGGGGAAATTGATTTTCTCAGTTTGGTCTCAATGAAGTATCAACAATTTGTTTTCCTTTCAAGAAAGACAGTTGAGATCTCATTTGTGTTTGTACCCCAATGGGAATATAATCATCTTCCCACTATTATGCAAACTGGAAATATGAATGATAATGTTGCCGGATAAAATTCTAGGTATTACCAGTGAAATAATGGAAACGCTGACAAACACTTGTGTAACTGATTTACCCAACGCTTTCTCATGAATATTCATACACGTTTTAGGTAAAATGTGGTTCTATCACACATAGATGCTAAAAAAGTGCAATAATGACAGCATATGAAAGGTTCATATTTACGTATGAACAACTTTACAGCCGTGTAAATGTGTACCAGCCCTTATTTAACGTTTAATTAGACTCAACAAACCCTGATAACAACATAATAAGTATCCAGTCATAAAAGCATTTACAAATCATTTGTAAACTGTTAGTTTATAGTTAATTAATAGTTTGTAAATTGTAGTTATGCATTAATAGACTATATACAAACAGTGAGTTCTGTATTCATTGTCATTGAGTTCTTCATTCACTGTAATAAACAAATGATAACTTGTTTAAATAGCTCTTTGTTACCCTTAGTCCTAGTTATTGTCTCATCTGTGCATTTCCATTGTGTAAGGTCATTTGTCACTTCCTGTCTGTCGTGTAAATGTTTCACTTCCTGTATGCAAGGTTAACTGTTACTTCCTGTCTGTAAGATCATTGTTTCACTTACGGGTCCCTTTTGTGTATCTTCCTGTGCCCTTCCTGCACCTCAATCACTTTCATTGTTAGTCTACCCAGGTGTTTGTCATTCCCTTTTGTATAAAACCCTCGTGTTTCCCTTGTCTTTGTCGGTTGTTGAAGTATGTTGACGTTGTCTTGTCGTGTGGATGTCCTGCCTGTATTCCCAGTTCTCCAGAGTTGTTTTAGTTCAGTTAATGCACGTGTGCTTCTTTGATTTTGTATTTAAAGTCATTTGTTTGAGTTCATTATTACTAAAGGGATTTTGAATTTAAACCCTGCTCTCCTCGTCGTGACTCTCCGCATCGCACACACTCTGTTCCTCGCATCGTAACACTCTTATATAATGAATTAGTAAACATTTTAAGGAGCTCTAAATATTAGATTAGAAATAAAAGCATAAATGTTCTTAGTCTTACAACAGAAACGTTGGTATATTAACTTTTTTCCCTTGCACCAGCAAATGTTCAAGTGTTAATCTCAGTTTGAAATATTCTCTCAAACAAATGTCACGTCTGAATGATGCAAAACATGGAAGTCACTTCAGCCATAAATGATCCCTGTAGAATAACAACCAAAAACCCCATGAAACATTTGCAATTGATTTTATCTCAAAAATGGTGAGAAATCACAGTTTAAATGAGTTTAGAACAGCACCAAAATGGCATTATGGGATGTGTGAAAAGAATCGGGTATAAAGAAATATACATTTCTTTTTGAGAACGTTGATGTTTCCAATTCCTTTAAATCACTCATTTTTGCTAACGCATTCATACATTGTAGGAACACAATGTTCATCTGCTGACGGACTCCACAATAACTCGCTTTTCTATCACGCAATATGCAACACACTCAGACACAACAGAAGTCACTCGAAATACCCAAATTCTCTTACGCTGCAGACTGTAGCAAAGGACATTCACAGTCAGCCAATAAAGGTCAACGAGAGAACAGTCCATGAATAATAATAATTTAAACTGGTGTTGATGAGGTGCAATAAATATTTTCTTTCAAATGTTGTGTATAGGATACAAAAAGTATCGCAAGAGTAAGGGCATTTTCTACATTTGACTTTTCTATGTTTGACACTTCTTAAATGTCACATTTTGTAATATTAGCATTGTTTTATTTGTTCGTAATATCGATGATATTCTCTTCCCAAAAAAGAAAAAGGTTATTGGAACTTTTTCCTCTCACAATTTGGACTCTTGCAGTTGTAAGTTTATATCTAAGATTTATTGAAAAAAAAGAAGAAGAAGAAGAATTTTACAAACTTTAACGTTTATATCTTGAAATTCTGTCTTTTTTCTCAGAATTGTAAGATTTAAACTTTATAAGGATTATTGTCACAGTCTTGTCTCGTCGCGTCTGTCACATCCGGATTAATTTATGTATCTTCCGGGTCCTGCACGCTCCCGTCTGTGTCTGATCACTGCCCAAGTCTCGTCAGCTGTTCATAATCCCGAGTTAGTCAATATATACCCTCCTGTGTTCCCATGTCTTTGTCTCTTGTTGATGTTGTAAACGTTTCCATTTCGTTGTGGTGTAGTGTGTTTGTGCTCTGCGTGTTTCCGAGTATTTTCTGGTTTTCATTCGTTTATGCACAAGTGTGCCGTTTTCTGTTCCCATTTAAAGTGTTTTCGTTTTTGTTTAATAAATATACTTTTACGATGATTCCTTGTTTTCTCGCCTTCGTCATTCCCACTACAATGCATTTATGTATTTTATCCAAAGTGGCTTGCATTGCATTGAAGAAACACATTGACATTCTAATCAGTTCTTACTTTCCCTGGGAATCGAACCCATGACCTTGGTGTTGCAAGCACCACACTCAACTGTTAGAGCTACAGGAAAGTTTTACACTCTTTGGAAATTCACTTGACAAATGGCTTACTTTTAGTTTTCTGTACTGTGACAGGAGAAAAAAAAACAATTCTTATAAAAAAATTAAATTAAAAAAAGATTGTATTCTGTCTAGACTCCAGACAGGGACCGGAACCATCATGTGAGCTATTTCAGGAGAAAGAAACAGAGTCAGCAACATCTGTTCTGCTCTACTCTTATGGACTACCAGTAACACTGTAACACAGACATTTCCACAATGCACTTCTGATATGTGCACTCTTATAGTGATTTAACGCTAATTAGCACCATACTAACTGTGGCATGACAGGTATGTATGAAAGAAATGTGTTATTCTACTCTTCTGTTTACGCTTACATATTCATGGCTCTGTACCTGAATATTCAATCATAATCGTCTCACCTTTTCTCAAAAGCTGCCATTTAAATCAGCATCACTCACTAAATAAATCACAGTGCTGCAATTAAGAACTGCTGCAATCATTCCAGTTCTTTACAATGTAAACAGATACGATTTCAGTGACAGGAGATTTGTCTGTCCGCTCCAGATCTGATGTGATTATGAGACACACAAAAAAAAAAAATTATATATATATATATATATATATCTATATATATATATATATAAATTCAAAGCCAATCAAAAAAGTGCATAGGCAGAGCAAACATTTCAAGTCACTATAATCAAGATTTATCGGGCTCAAATTGTGAAAGAATGGCAGGGAGGACTATTCACATTAATCTAAGTTATAAATAACATCGTAACATTTATTTCAATAAAGAGGTGCATATATTTTTGGTCAAGATCTTGTGTTGACAATGCAAGAGTCCATCACTCTGTAAAGTCTCCTCCAGCACATCCGAATCTGAATTTAAGCTTTGAACACAGAGGAGCCGGTTCATGTGTGAAAATGACTCTCCATGCTCCTTTTCATGAGTTCACAGAGTGAATATTCTTGTTTCCTTTCATTTATTTTCAAGATTTTAGGTGAATTATTCATGGTTATTTTTAGTATGGCCATGAAGGTCATGCAACATCTTTTTAATATTAAAAAAAGCATATAATCAGCACCTAAGAATATTAGTCATGTGGAGTATGTTGTTGTTCCAGCTGCAACGTTGAAGAAATAGAAACCGTTTCTAATACAGAATCACTGTCATGACAAAAACTCGAATGTGTCATTTATTTATCATATCTTGCTGTTTTTTTTGGTTGATCCGAGTAAAGACAAAAGGAGAAATGGTAAAGAATCATACTGCTATAATTACAAAGGGTTGAAGCTTCAAAAAGAATGCAAAAGCACCATACAAATAAATAAAAGGTGTAATTGATTTTTAATATTTACAGGATTTTTAATGGCTATAATTTAGCATGTAAAAATTAAACTTTAAATTTCATCCAAACGTCATTGTACATATTAATTTAAATGCCAAACATTATATATAGGCCTCAGCACTTCATATAAATAGTAGAAAATTAATATATAGTACTATGTAGTTCCAAATATTGTACTTCCACTGTATGTTTAGTACAGTACAGATTTATGCCTTTTATGAGAGTGAATACTAGTGAAAGGGCATCTAATAAGATGATGGGGAGGGACTCAACAGATTTCTCCCTAATGAATAATTCAGTAGTGGAAGCTGCCAGCTCCATGCAGACTTACTGCATCAGCAAACAGTTGAGAGATGCAGCAAGCTCACAAACAGGCAGTGCAGGGGAGAGCAGAGAGAAGAAGGGAGAGCTAGTGCTAGTTCCCAGCTGCCTTTAGATATTCAAATCTAACACAGACTCATTTCACAAGAGATTACCTTACACTGATGATAACATCTGAACTACCTGCTTTTATTCAAGTCCAAAAATATTGTTTAACATCCCTGAATGCACCAAACATTCATTTACACAAGGTCTGTTACGGTAAGGTCTTAATAACAGCATTGGCAATTTTTAAGGATGAAAGTATGAAGACCTTGCATGTAATGAAAATGAAATGAATGGATATAGATTAGTTTGTTTTGCTTTTAGGATTGCTGAACACAGAACTGGAGTTTTGGACATTTCTACTGTAGCTATAACTGTTATGCTGCTCTAAGCCCTTCTTTTTGGACAGAAATGTCAATGTCAGCAATGCCTTTTTTTTTTACTTATTCCTTAAAGTAGTAAATATATATATTCCGTTCAGAGTCTTTGGAAGAACTCAACAAGGATGCATTGAATTAAACAAAAGTGACATTAAAGACATTTATAATGTTACAAAAAAATTCTATTTTAAATACGGTAATGCTGTTTTTGGTCAAATAAATAAAAAAAATTCTATTTTAAATACGGTAATGCTGTTTTTGGTCAAATAAATAAAAAACATTTTTTCCACAAAAACATTAAGCAGCACAATATAGCTTTGCCATAGCTGGAATGAGTTACATTTTAAAATGGGTTAAAATATTTTACCGATATTTCACAATTTTACTGTTTCACTGCATTTTTTATTAAATAAATAAACAAAAAATAAAATACTCTTTTGTTGTTGTTTTTTTCCAAAGGAAACTATTAAGTTAGATATAAACCACTACTAATTATTATCATCTTATCTAAGGAAATGCTGACATTCTCAGACAAACAATAACAATAGATGTGCAGAATATATGTATAGGCTTACTATATGATTTCTATAAAAAGAAAGTGTTGAGACAGAATTAGCTCGGAGCAGATGGTTCTGTTTGAAGAAAATAGAAGAGTTGCTGACAGGATGAGAGGAATTTCCTGCAGCAGTTGTTTATGGTTTATCAGTGACTTTCAGAGGCGAGCGAGCCCTACATCCCCTCCTCCACCCGCGACACCCTGATCCAGCTCTCCTTCTTTTTTGTTTTTTACATGAGGGAAGCCCGTCTTTCCCAAACTATTTTTATCAGGCACTGCATTACCATGATAAAACATTGGCAGAAGAATAGACAGTAACAAAGAACCAAATGCACAGATTTTCAGAGCCTATTTTCATCTTTCCTTCCCTTTTTGCAAGAGAGGCCTGGGTATTATTCATGTCAGAGCATCATAATTGCCTTTCAGACTACCTCTTTTGTGCCAACTCTTGAGCCTTAGCAATCGCTTGAGACTCTCTCTCTCTCTCTCTCTCATTCACAGACACACATTTTTATAAACATTTTTGAATATACCGCTGAACAACTCCACAAAATAGTAAGTTTTTTGACATGACATGCACTATTATACATGGTATTAAATATACATACTATTAAAATCTGTCCATATGCACCATACATTTTTTAATCCATGATAAGATTGTGAGATAATAGAGTTAGTTAGGGTTTATTGGTGTACATGATGTGAGTTATTAAATGAGAATGTACATGCTCAAGTTTTTGCTGTCTTTTTACACAACAGTGTTGCCGTGATTTGTTTGATGAAGCGATTGGCATTCATCTAAAAAAAAAAAAATGTACATACACTGTACTGTGTATATGTTTGCTAACAACAAAAGGCATATGTAAAACCACCACAATAAAAAACACTTTCGATTCTTGGTACAAACCTTTAATTATATTCTCCAACAATGCAAACACAAAGATTGCTCACAAAATCACAAAACCTGTGCGGGATGCTACAGCGTGTTTTCCCTCAGATGAGATCAACGACAGGGAGAGAAACTTGAGCAGACCGCGATCCACGTGCAAGGCAAACTCAACGCATGCGCAGTGAACTATGTACGCAAATTAGTCATGAAATAGCCATGTGAAATGCCGATTTTGTCCCTCTTTCGTGCTCCAGATATTAGATTTCGGCGACATTAACGAATCGAAAATACTTAGACAAATAGGGAGTTTGGCGGTTCCACTTCAAAAACGTTGACATACTAGTATTGGCGAGTTAACCGTGACTCGAGATAAGTGAACTCCACTGTATATATAATACCTTTGCCCATTTCTACACGTCTGAATGTTTATCCACATGTTTTTGACTGCACTGACTACATCAATCCCAATGATTCATTTCTGAAATATGCTTATACTGTAACTCAAAGATGTATACCGGTCATGTACTAATAGTAGAATGATACAGGAGTTTATATGAAATGCCAAAAGGGATAAACATTGTATGCCCTTTCAGAAGTGGTTATTAGATACTTAAATGCTATCTTATTACAGGATATCAAAATAACTTACCATGTCACCCCTATATCTACAATCCATTTGCACAAATCCTAAACAAACTGTTTTGTGTGCAAAATGTCTCAACACAATGCTAAAGTGCTGCAGGTAATCGCCAGGGCATTGCTATTGGCGTTCCTTGTGCATTTCTATGCGTTTTTACTGGCCCAGGACAAAAGTCTCCATCCCCAATCTAAATTTACATGCTTTTATCCAAAGCGATCTGCATTTCACTCAAGAAACACAATGACAGTCTAATTAGTTCTTGCTTTCCCTAGGAATCGAACCCATGACCTGCGCCATGCAAGCACCATGCTCTACCGTTTGAGCTACAGGAATGATATTCTGGTTTGTAGAAGACATAGCTCAGGTCCATCCTTTAATGCATATTTATGAGATTTTATTTTCCACATCGAGCATAAAGTCTGATCACTTAATTTGTGTCCCAAATGACGCCTAATACACTATATGAGCTTATACTCTATGCACTCATCTGTGCAGTGCATGAGTTTTATGGATATTTTGTCATTAAACATTGGAGACTGATAGTTACAGCATAGTAGAAAGATTGGTAACAAGACAACAATACTTAACATGAACTAAAAATAAACAATAATTCTACTACAGCATTTGTTAGTCTTAGTTAAGGTCATTTTCAGTACTTACTAATACATTTACAATAACATTCAAATGTATTGCTTTTAGTTTATGTTAATCCATTAATGTTAACAAATGCGGCTTTACTGTAGATTGTATTCAAGATAAACTGCAACACAGACAATAGATGTGTATAATAATGCAAATCACTTTTCTCTGAATAAAGGTATTTAGCCAAACACATCTTTTTCTAAGCATTCTCATACAGTTATTTTGACCTTGCTGTATATGAAGGGCATTTCTAGCCGTCCTAAAGCCCATCCATCAGCTGTTCTCTTCTTACAGTTATTCCCTTTCCAGATTACACAACACACACACACACTTGATTTTCCACACCAGCAAACACTTTTTTTTACTGTCTAAAGAGAATAAAAATGCATAGCAACACATCACTCCACAAAAAAACCAAACAAAAACCCATAAGATGGATTCATTTGTTTTATTCTTTAAAATCTAAATTGTGAATTTAATAAAATCTAAAAACAGCTTAATCTAACCTTCATAACTCGATCTTCTGACAGACTTCTTGATGATGTATGCAGGATATCTCCAATTGTTTATTTCGCTTAAACCCTTCTCCTATGCAGAACATTTTCATATGTGTGGACTTAAAAATGTAGCAAAATGTGGATTTTGCAAATCAAGCTCAATGGAAATACATGCCTGTGGTGACACTTCTCCAAAATGAATGTCCAATGAAAGAAACGTCCAATGAGAGTTGCTAAAAGACTCATTTGCTGAAGCAAACACACATTTTAGCTTGATTCTTTGTCTTTAAGCTCTTTTATTATGATTTGCGTTTCACAGTTTCCAAATGCAATGCTGTATCAGGGGAGCTGGCGAGCAAGTTTACTGTCTGAAAAGCCACACATATACAGTGGTACCTCGAGATACGAAATTAATCCGTTCCGAAGCGGCCTTCGTATAATGAGTTTTTCGTATCTTGGAACACATTTTACATGTAAAATGGCTAATCCGTTCCAAGCCCTCCAAAAACACCCCATTAAATTTCATAATAAAGCTAAATTGACCTATAAACAATGAAATAACGTAAAATGTCGAAGCTTACCTTTCGAGTGAGGCTATCTCCGAAAGTGGCGGCAGAGGAGGAGGACAAACGGCAGATAAAGTACGTACGTACATTTAACTTTACGAAAACACATAAAAAATGTAAAGTTTCGGGTGCGGAGTGGCTGAGCTAAAGCACGCCAGCACGTACGTATAGAAGATGCATGATGGGAGGAATGCTGTCCAATTAGAGAGAAGGATCTCATGGCTTGGCTAGCATCAGGAACCAATGGGAGAGCAGGAGGATGGTGGCGAGACTACTATAACTAAGATGGTGGCGTGCGGCGCGAGTTTCAAAATTGTTATGGGGCGAATCTCGGACTTTCAGAAACCTTTCGTATCTTGAAAACTTTTCGTACACTCTAAAAAAAATGGATACTATATTGCACCAGGTACTATATGGCACCTCATAATGGTTCTTTGTAGCACCATTTGGTGCTATATAGCACTAAAAATGGTTCCCCTATGATTACGAGCCAAAGAAACACTTTTAGTGCTATATTGCACCATTTTTTTTAGAGTGTATGTAGAGCAGTAAAAATTTTCGTCTTTGCTTTCGTAACTTGGATTTTTCGTAAGTTGAGCCTTTCGTATCTTGAGGTACTACTGTATAGCTGGTTATGTAATGTGAACATCAAAATGACAAATCATGCACTGTGGCAAGAGTGTTTTGGAGGTCATGATGATATTAAGCAAGGAACTGCGAAGAACAAGTCTTGTTAATCAATAATCTGCCTCTGTAATTACAATTTGTGTGCAGTTTGTTTTGGTGTCTTAAGCCCAATTCGGACAGGATTAGTTTTAAATGGAGGGGTGGGGGAAAGTAATTATTAGCAGAGCTTCTCAGTGATTTTAATCCCTCTGAATGTGCCATCTCAGTAATCATTATGGACAATGTCAGTAAAGATTACGCCGACTTTTACCTTCTGGAAAAAGGTCTAGAAAAATGAGCTCAGGTAATGCTAATCCCGTCTGAATGCGAATGTCTGTGATTGCTGATGTTGTTTTACGCTGAAACTTCTCCTTGTGTGTTTGTCTACTGTTTCCACACCATCAGCATGCTTTCATTTCATTCCAATATGTCAGGTAAGAGTAAGATGCTTGTTATTCTCTGCTCTCTTACGTGGGTTCATTATAAACAGCCACTTTTATAAATGATAATATTCTATTATTTAATATATTTTAATATCAATAAATATCAAGTTAAGACATATACGTCATACATGATGCTCGCCAAATACACACTCTATAAGTCCTGTCCGAATTGGTATGTGTAAATCACAAACAACGAGTGATAAAAATTGTAACTCAAACAGATCTTAGAAAACAATTCCCACCCGAAAAGGACTTACAGTTTTTAATATTTAATATCTGCTGGAAATGAATTGTACGTACATTGGAGTATGCGTATATTTTAAAGATTGTCTTTTTTTCCAAAATGTTTTATTATGCTACCAATGCTCCGTTTAACATGTTTACGCAAAATTCTGTGACCAAAAAGCAAATAGAAAACAGGAATAATTTGAATTTAGAAGCAGGTACAGTAGTGCAGGCATGGAGTTCGTAGACCCTCTCCGGTTACATATAGATGCATATTAATGGCCTGTGGGCTGCAGCTATTTTAGACCACTGCAGTGAACTACAAATACATGCTTATCAACATTTTTCTGGTCACCATTGAGACCATTATCACATAGACACACATGCACACATGCATGAAACCCTGTACACACCTGAATATGATACAATACCAACGAACGATTTACTTCCTGATATCGAGCAGTTCAAGACACACCATCCACACAGAGAGAAGGATCTGATTACCATGCTGACAAACACAATCAGCAACTTTCAGTGAGCAACCTCGCCCACCAGACACACACTGCAGATAAAATTCTGCCCGAGCTTCCAATGTGACGATGTAACCAGCCTGGTTCTTTAAGTAGGCAATCCTGATTGGACAAACCACCTTTTATCTAACTTAAAGTTATTTAAACAAATATTTGTTTCTGTAATGTGATTGGTGATTCTCCTTTTGTGATAAGTTGTGCACACCTTCTTAAGGGGACATGACATGGGTTTCTTATTTTACCATATTGCTTGAGGTTCATATATGAGGTTAGTAAAGGTTTTTTGCACAGATGAATAAACAACAAATGGTCAGACCCAATACACTTGGTTGCTTCATCATTCAACAAAAGTTTATCCATTACGAACTCTCATCTCATTTACAAAATAATTTGTAGTCAAATTCTCTGAACAAACATAAACGCATGACCCAGGGCGCCATTCAAAATGAACCAATCGCTTGGTCCTGATGCAACATTCTTCTACTTTTACATTTGTCCTGTTGTGGAGTAATAATTCATTACATTTATATAGGGCTTTATCAAAGTCTCTCAGAGCACTTACATGGAAGGGGGAATCTCCTCAACCGCCACTAGGGTGCAGCATCCACCTGGATGATGCGACGGCAGCCATATTGCACCAGAACGCTCACCACACACCAGCTTATTGGTGGAGAGGAGACAGAGTGATGAAGCCAATCAGAGAATGGGGATGGTTAGGAAGCCATGATGGACAAATTTGGCAAGGATGCCGGGGTTACACCCCTACTCTTGCAAAGGACATCCTGGGATTTTTAATGACCACAGAGAGTCAGGACCTCGGTTTATCGTCTCATCCGAAAGACGGTGCTCATTGCAGTACAGTGTCCCCGTCACTATACTGGGGCATTAGGACCCACATAGACCAGAGGGTGAGCACCCCCTGCTGGCCTCCTAACACCACTTCCAGCAGCAATCAAGTCAGTCTCCCATCCAGGAATGACCACACACAGCCCTGCTTAGCTTCCGTGAGCAACCAGTCGTAGGCTACAGGGTGACATTGCTGCCAGAGTACATCAGAAATTGAACGTATCTGTATTCACCTTATTTTTTAATGTAAGTGACCGTGCAGGATCTGGAAGATACATAAAGGAACCTGGAAGGGAACAGCTATAGACAAGACCGTGACAAACATTTTTTTATCTTTAAATTACTGCTGAGTGTACTGATAAGCATTTATGGTAAACTAAAATAACGAATGTACACATCATCATTTCTATTGAAACTTGTACGTCATGTCTTTAAATATCTTTGCAATGGCTTCAGTTTATTACATTAAAAATGTTAACTTTATAGGCTGAAAGCTAACCACGCATTCAAAACAATTAAGTTCGCTTTTTTTCCATGAGAGCAGAATTTGAGAGATTATTGAGCTCTGAAAATAAAATAAAAAGTCTCAATGCCCATTTCATATAATCTTACCGGCATCATAGAGAAACTGTTTTTGACTTTAGAAATCTTTAAAGATGTTCCAAGACTTTCTTCATGACATTGCTGTGTTTAGATGACAAGCGCTGTCAGCTTTTAAAGGAGGAACTGCTGACCGTGTTGAAGTCCAGGTGATGTGAGTGAGGACATACTGTGAAATCAGCTGTGAATTAATAATAAATCAGCACTTATGTGAGACTCCATAAATTTACATTGAGGATAGTCCCTATCAGTCATTTCATAACTGCAACATCAGATTAAAACTATATTTTAGTTTACGGTTATTAAGACATTAATAAGCGTAATTATTTTAGGTGTATATTTTTAAAAGTCTCTTTTATTTGTATGCCTATTACTTCAGCAGTAATCCTTCCTCCTCCATGGTCTTTTTTATTTAGTTATCACTCTAAAAGTAATTAATGGGACCCATTACACAACTTAATTAAAGGCAAAGTTGCAAAATATGAATAAAACTTGCTAAAAGTTGCAGTTTTGATGAGTTCTATTGATGATAATAATACTAATTACTATAAATGTGTTTGAGAAAAAGGGTCTAAAAGAGAGTTTCTGTTATGTTGAAGTTTTTGTGGTTAACATTGTGCTGAAGAGTATACCTTTTGGTTGTGGTTGTGGGTGGCGACATGAATGTATGAATTACAGTGTTTAACATTTGTTTTTAGAGCTTATGGAAAGTCAAAATCTCCAACTGAACAGCTACCTGATGACAGACTGGACTAGTAAACAGTCACGCAAGAACACTGCTTATCTGATGTCACAGAGATTGTCTGAGAATTTTTGTGCTGTCAACATCTCACTCATTTGCTGGTTTTCAAGCCTGTTAATGGTGTATTGAATGGCTGCCAATATCTTAAGGAGCCACTGCGCCTTGATGCCAGTTATCTGCCTCAGATCTCCTTCTGTTCATCCATATGCATTGCTGCTTTTTCTAATTAACAACGCATACACTTATGCCTTAAGGGACTAAAACGTTTAAAGTCATTACGAACTTTCCAAGGTCCATTGTTTTCAGTCTTGGTGTCAGTGATTGTTGCATCCTAGGAGTTACCAATTCTTCTACATTTCTATTAGATAAAATTTGGGTAAATACATGTCAAAAGGCCCTGGAAACTTTGCTAGGACACATAAAATTATGCATGAACTCCATTAAAGAACGTAAGATTAATGTGGTTCATCTTAAGAACAGGGCATGGATCTTTACAGAGGACAATAGAGGGATGCCAATAACCTGCGACATGCAGAATAATGCCGTTTTTTATAATCTGTTACATTCAGCTCATTCTCGTGCTGTAGTTTATCGAACCTTACTGGTACTTGCTAAAGATCAAATGTGATGCGTAACAAGAATTAACCTCATTGGTTCTTGCTGAATCTTAATCGTGACGCGTAACACGAGAATGAACCTCATTGGTTCTTGCTGAATCTTAATCGTGACGCGTAACATGACAATGAACCTCACTGGTTCTTGCTGAAGATGCGCAACATGAGAAAGAACCTCACTGGTTCTTGCTGAAGCTCAAACATGATGTGTAACACGAGAATGATCCTCATTGGTTCTTGCTGAAGCTCAAACGTGATGCGTAACACGAGAATGATCCTTATTGGTTCTTGCTGAAGCTCAAACGTGATGCGTAACACAAGAATGATCCTCATTGGTTCTTGCTGAAGCTCAAACGTTACAACATGAGAATGAACTGATGCGCGAGTTTCTTAAACACTTTGCTATACTGGTTGCAACTCTCTTCTCATCCTTAAAAACCTAAATTAAATCCGTTTAGTGATTTAATCTCTTCAGAAAATATCCACTAAACCACTTAATTTATATGGATTAGTTTTACGATCTCTTTCTGAACCTTTTGAAGAGTCAAAGTGGTAGTTGATTTTATTAAAAAGATCTTAATTTGTATCTAAAAAAAGTCTTACGGGTTTGTAACGACGTGAAGGAGAGTAACTAATACCAGAATTTTCATTTTGGGGTGAACAAACCATTCAAGTATTTTGTGCTGCTTTATAAATGCATGCATGCAAAAAATCATGTTGATAAATAGGATTATAGTGCATTTTTGTGTCACGATGTCTTGTCTCTCCAGTTCAGAAAAAATTATCCATGCCAAAGTGAGGACAAGTCTTGTATTAACAAGGCTTAAAAAGCTTGTGTTGATCAATCATTAACAGCCCATAATAAGCATAAACACCGACATATTTATCGATATTTTTTGCTTGCTAGCATACCAATACCACAGACAATTATTTAACTGTGAAAGGCAGAAATTGTAATCGCGTTAATATAAGATTAATTATGAAGCATTGGTCTCCTCTAGTTCACTACTCCTCTAGGGAACTCAGAACAAGGCTGCGGTGCGAGCGAGAAATGGAAACCCTGGAGTGGATCCGGGACAGCAAAGTCATTACAGAATGCATTTAGTTTGGATTGAAATCCACTCCGCTCCTATACAATATATTGCCTGCCACGAGGGCAAAGGGGCAGTGGCTCAGGAAACATAGGCGCTATCCTGTGCACATCCCTGCTGACTACACATCTAAAACACATAATTCATACTTCATTTATTTGCATTAGTGCTAATAAGCATTGTGTGTTATAATACCTCGGTTTACGAGTTTAATTCGTTCCAAGAGCGAGCTCGTAACCCAAAATGCTCGTACACCAAAACAATTTTCCCCATAAGAATGCACTAAAAATCACTTGATTCGTTCCACACAACCATAAATGCTCATTTTGAATATTTGTTTGGTTTTACCCTATTAATTACAGTTAAAATTATAACCATTAAGATCTCATATAAATACTAATTAAGACAATTAAACTCTAAAAATACTTGAAAATTTACTGTAACACGCACTTTACCTGTCACTGCTGGCATGATGTAGACGAGAGGAGAGGGGGGGGGGAGGGGTGTTACTGGTTATATATTTCACTACATTGTAGCGTTGCTTCTTTTAATAACCAGACAGGTTCCTTCTCATTCAGAGATTTTATTGAGAACTATCGGATTGCGGTTCTGGCCGCAACCCACGCCGTACATAACAGAAGAATCAAAACTATATCTCTGCTTCGGATCCCTCTCTCATCCCTCACAACTGAACTCTCTCTCTCTAGCCCCCCTGAAATCCCGTCCTCTTAAAGTGACAAGACTGTTAACTTAAAACTTATTGAACACATCAGATTAACTAGTTCCTTCAACATTTGTAACGATATTACAACGTGAAGAATAGCGATCAAAAATTAATGCAACAACACGAGGTAAAACCGCTGTAAATCACTTATGTATATGATCTGTACAGAGTTATAACTGTTATACTATGCTGTTCTCTAAAAGTGTATGGCCCTTTAAGAACGTCATTGCGCCCTGGATGCTGGACTGAGAACACATGTGAGCCTCATTAGTATGCAATGTGTCATGTTGGAAACACATGCTCCATTAATAAAGTTTCATCATATTCACATGTAATCATATTCACAACAACTTATAAAATAAGGCACTGTGGTGAATGACGCACCCAATGAACGAGTTAAAGGGTGATAAAGGGATCTTTTCCACACAAAAATGGGCGTGGGTGAGGGAATATGAGCTTCATCTGTGACTGATTGAAAGATTTGAAGAGACTGGAGATGTTTTTGAAAAGCCCAGGTCAGGCAGACCCCGCAAGATAACTGGTTGAGAGGACCGTTTGTTGGCTCGAAAATCCAAGGCCAGCCCATTTTAAACTGCAGCAGACCTCCACGAGACCTGGTCACCTGAAGTCCCAGAAGAGTTTGTCGGATTCTGTCTCGAAATGGCCTCCATGGTCGAATTAGTGCCCAGCACTAAACAAAAGACAATTGAAAAACCGTGTGGCATTTGCCAAGGCTCACAGCCTGCTAAAAGGATGGACGCTGGAAAAGTGTCAGAAGGTGTATTTTTCAGGTGAATCTTCTTTTGAATTACACCACAAATATTGTAGGAGACCTACTGGAGCCCGCATGGATCCGAGATTCACCCAGAAAACAGTGAAGTTTGGTGACGGAAAAAATCATGGTCTGGGGTTACATCCAGTTTAGGGTGTGTGAGAGATCTGCAGGGTGGAAGGCAACATCAATAGTCTAAAATACCAAGAAATCTTAACTACCTCTTATATTCCCAACCATAAAAGAGGCCAAATTCTGCAGCAGGATGGTACTCCATCCCATACTTCCATCTCCATATCAAAGTTCCTCAAGGTGAAGAAGATCAAGATGCTCCACGATTGGCCGGCCCAGTCACCAGACATGAACATCATTGAGCATATGTGGGGTAGGATGAAAGAGGAAGCATGGAAGACGAAACCGAAGAATATTGATGAACTCTGGGAGGCATGCAAGACTGCTTTCTTTGCTATGCCTCATGACTTCATCAACGAATTGTATGAATCCTTGCCAAACCGCATGGATGGAGTCCTTCAAGCTCATGGAAGTCATACAAGATATTAAATTTGGATCTCACAGCACCACTACTTAATTTGCTGACATATTTTTTTATTTGCAGTAAATTTTTTCAATTTCTGTATAGGCGACAAAACTTTTGTCTTGCCAAAATGTAACCTTTCTGTCTTGATTAAATGATAAATCTTTTTTTCAGAGAAACAAATTTATTTCAGTGCATTAAACATCATTTGGGAGGGTTTTAGCTTTTCAAATGAGCTATTTCTAACACCAATTGATTAAGTCAGGTTAATAGCAGGTGTTTCTACAAAATAGATAAGCGACAAGACTTTTGTCAGGGACTGTACTTATAAAGCACATATTAAAGCTATTTTCTGGAGGACATTATTCTACACTCCTATTTCTACCCAATACCTAAACATGACAACTACAACTACCTTACTTACTATTAATAAGCATTAATTGTGAGTTTACTGAGGCAGTTAATTTTAATTGCAGTTAATCGTGAGAATTGGACGCTAAACTGAAGTGACCATAGTTCCTGATTTGCTAATAGTCAACTTCTACATTCAACTGAGTGCTATTACTTACTAACTTGTTAATTCGAGTTTGTTGTTAGTTAATAGTAGTTATTAGAATGTTAATATTGAGTTACTTATGCTTCCTTTGTAGTTATTCATTAATGAACAATGAACTTTACGGCACTTATTCTTTATTAATCTCAACATTTACTAATAGATTTTAGGATCAAACATTGTATCTGTTGGTTAATGCACTGAACCAGCATGAACATTTTTAACTAACATTAACAAAGGTTAATAAAAGCTGTTAAAATATTGCTTTTTGTAATTTCCTGTCAGTTAATGCATTAAATAATGGCAAAAAATGAGACCTTATTGTAAAGTGCAAATATGTGTTCTCACATGCTTCAAAATAATACAGAAGACAGCATGCAACACACACTTCTCATTTGTGTCCACTTTATGCTTTGTTGTGATTATAAATACCATTATGTTATTATGTTGTAAATCATTGGATGTGGTGAGATGCAAAATGAAAGAAGAAAAGAAACTGAAAAAAGATATAAGTAATTTCCTTCCATCCTCCTCCTCGGTTTTCACTTCAAATGAATAGAGAAATCCATAACTCTATACATAATTTATGGCACTGCATAAGACGACTGCAGTTCTGATCATTGAAATTGAGGGGGAAAGTGGCTACATGCCAATTCAGTAATTAGTTTTGTGTATTTTAAGAAATCAACTCGTTCCATTTTTGCTCTGGTGCCAATTCTCTGGCCTCAATGCAAACATTTGTCAGTTAAAATAAAAGGTCATTAATTCATCAAGATAAAATGTACAGCCTAAGCATAAACATCTCTATAAAGACATAGTAAAGCTCTTTCAGGCATTTTACTGTGTTCAAACACACAGTTTCAAAACACACAGAAACACACAGAAAACACAAAGTTCAGAAATATCTGTAGTAGCAAGTTGGTCTGTATATAATACCTGCAATTTGAAATCATTAATCTTTGCTCAAGGGAATACAGATATTTTTGAGCCAATCACTTGTACCCTGGAACTGCAGAAAAATATGAAGAAAAAAAATGTTTTTGGTTAATTCAGTTTACCTTTAATTTGCTTATTATTAAAAAAAAAAACTTAAAGCATGCTAGCATTGAATGCATAAGTCACGTCCAACGCATGCCTCCTCCAAAACACATGAACACACACAGCCAGAGCAGAGTCTGTAAAGCATCATGAGGGACGGTGTTAAAGTAAAGCACAAAACATTACAAGAATAAAGATTGCAAACTGCTCTGACTTGTACCGTCTGAACCCTGGAGCACCAAACAAGTGGAGCGAGATGCTGGAAAGATGGGTTTCAGTCACTTACAAACCAACTCTGGTGCGACTCAACTGATGGATGTGGACCAAAGACGTGTAAACGAACCAAAAATGGGACATGATGATGTCACAAGATGTGACCCTTAAAAAAAAAAACATTTTTTCTCGTTCGGTTCCACAGTTCAGTTCAGGCGTCAGAACCGTGTCTCTTCACAGCAGATCTTCATTTGTCTGTGATGGAGGGATTCCTGCTGCTGTTTTTACTCCTTTACACATTTTATAAGCTCTTCATGAGTTCTCAGCTGGTCAAAACGCCATCATATGGAGCTACGCACACACAGTGAGCACATTTATCCCAGAACACAGCATTGCTTTGGATGTTAGGTAAGAGCCGTTGTGAAATAGACGCAATAAAAGCAGATTGTGAGGTCAGGTTGTGACCATACCCCTGTGCCTTTAGGTTCAGTATCTTCAGGTCCAGGGTTAAAATACAAATGTGAACGTTAGATGGATCAAGACTAATTGTTTCTACTGGTCCAGACCAAACGAACAGAACTACAAGTGTGAAAACACTTTTAATTATGGTAATTGAGCTACAGCTTTCCTCAATCAGTAGAGCATTGGTGTTTACAACGCCAAGGTCATGGGTTCGATCCCAGGGAAAGCAAGAACTGATTCAATGTGTTCCTCAAGAACTAAGTGCAATGTAAGTCGCTTTGGATAAAAGCGTCTGCTAAATGCATAAATGTAGTTATGACATTGCATAAGACATCAAATGCAATAACTGGATGTAAAAAAAAAAAAAAAGGTATGTACTTATTATTTTTTATATTTAGACCACTTCTATTATTGACTGCTTTAAGGATGAGAAGAGAGCTGCAACCAGTATAGCAAAGTGTTTAAGAAAAAAACTATTTAATTTTATTGTGATGTCTTTTTAAAAATACGTATACATATTATTTGAACTTGTTTCATACTTTAGATTCATTTGGATGTTGAGCACTTTGCAAAGCATTGCACTTACATGGTCTTCATTATCAACTCTAGATTTAGGATAACTGCTTTTAGCTTTTCAATTTCTCCATGAAGAACAAAAACACAAAAAGCCCTAAGCAACAATATATAGCTAAAGTTATAAACACCTAATTTGGTTACACTTTATTTTAAAGTGTCAGTGTTACAGTGCAATTATACCTTTAAGTATGGAGTATTAATAATGGAAGTAAAAGCGGCTTGATTTGCAATAGACGCAGACTAAATAAAACAAGCTTTTGCTTTAAACATTGGGTTAAGCCTTCGTCCTCCATTGTGAATTGTGATTGACGTAATTTGCCACCGTCACTTTTTCAATGATGTACGACTCTCATTCAATGATGTGACGGGAATATCGATCTATCCGCATACATGGTAGACGCAAATGCACGTATCCGATTGATACAGATTTACTTCCAAATTTGAATGAGGCTTGAAACCGATCAAAGAACATCATGTGCTTTTTTTTTTCCATCTTGTGGGTTATATCCAGTCTGTACCACATCGAAATTGGGTCACATGAGCTACGTAAATGTAAATGCAGCCTTAGTTGGTTGTCCAAATACATCCTAGGCAGGACTGAATGCAATACAAAGGGGTTTTGTCTCTTCTTAACTCATCTGCGAGTCATTGTCCACATTGGGAGCTCTGCAAAGGTAAGATATCATCAATCATCTTTGGTGATACAGCTCTCACGCAGTTTAACATTCCCAAATAAAGTTTCTTTCTCTCATTGCGAATTTGCATTTAAAACATCTGTTGATTAGCAAACGGTCAGGGAAAATCAGACTTGGCTCTTCTTAATTCTTAAGGTCACTTGCATCTGGAAAACTTGGTTTCTGATCAGTCAGTTGTTGGTAAATGAAAAGTTACTTTATTACTGGTAATGCATTATTTTACATAATGTTTTACTCATATTACAGTGTACTAAAAAACCCAATTACTTCTACTTGCCGAGATCACAGTAAAACAATAATAAAACCTAACATATGCATTTTGTTTCTTAAGCTCATGTTGAGGAAAACTGTTCCTCCACTCATGAAAAGGATGGCAAGAGGACGTCATGAAGGAAAAGTGTAGTCTAACAATTGATGAATGTGTTTTTACTGTAAGGCAGGACATCCTTAGCGGACATGGACCCTGTTCACAGACTGACTGTGATGATGCATTTCTGCAATAATCAACACCATAAATATCAGCACAGGCTCATGGGGAAAATGTGCCTCTCATCTTTTATTACTTTTCACACAAATGATTATTACATTGATTCAACAAATGACTGACTTGACTGACCATTCATAGAACAGATCCCCAAACTGCTAAACGTTCACGTCGCCAACTATCTAAAATAAGCAATGTGAACGACTTCCACTCACTTTGCTGCTGCAAATCCCTGTTAGTGTGAACTTACAACAGTAAATGAGAACATTTTCTGAAAATAACTATGATTTTACCATGTGAGGGTGAGTATTAATGACAGAATTTTCATTTTAGGATAAAAATGACATTGATTTAGGTTTCTTGCTTCGAGTCGATCACTTTCAGAGTAGATGTGTTTCCTAAGAATGGACGAGTAGTGATAATACAATACTTTTTCAATTGGTGAAATGGCAACTGAGAAGTTAAACCTGTAATAAGAACAAGTTACTAAGAGAGGAGGGCAGAAAAAGAGTGAAAAGGACAGAGATAAACTTGCTCACATTTCAGCAACTCAGCAGAAAATGAAATCTCCGAGGCAGCAAAAATGAATATGTAGGGAGGTGGGGGACAGAAAGAAGGAAAGGAAGAGAAGGGAGCCAAATATGTACACTATGTTCAGTTTGTAGTTAATATTAAATGTAATGCTCAAAAGCTGTAAAATATGATTGCTCATAATGACGCAATAACCTACAAATTGATCACAACAGATACTGAAATAAAGTTAGCGCATACAATTATCACTCTCAAATTGTAAGGAAATTTCAATAACCGTGAATTAAATATGAAATTTTGTAGTAGTATTTACTTGAAATACATACTTCCAGTATTCTTTTTCCCCTTTTTTTTCTTCTTCACAATGAAAAATCTTTTTTGATTAGTTTTATTTACATCGGGCAAAATCTAGCAAAATGAGAAACCATAGAGTGAGAGACAAAACCTCGCAGCTAGGAGGACATAATACAGTGGAGTTCACTTATCTCGACTCACGGTTAACTCGCCAACCCTATTATGTCGACGTTTTTGAAGTTGAACCACCAATCTCCCTATTTTTCTTAGCATTTTCTTATCGGTTATGTCGATTCTTTTATGTCGTCGAACCCTAATATCTCGAGCACAAAAGAGAGACAAATTCACCACTTCACATGGTTATCTCATGACTAATGGTTGTACCTAGTTCCCGTTGCACATGCATCAGTCCGTATGGTCGCTCACTCCAGTGACGCTTCACTCACGGTGAAGCCGCAAAAGAACTTGCGGAAGTGGCGGAAAAATAAAGCCTTCTAGATGCTATCTTGGAACAGGAGGTGCAGGAGTTTGCCATCACTATCCAGGAATTCCCAGATTACATTGACATCGACGAAGTTGTTACTGATAGAAGCATTTATTTTCAAGCAGACCGTTAAAGGCAAAAAGCAACAAAGCATTTTAGAGTTTGTAAAGAAACCATAGTAACCATGTGTGCAATACTTTCAGAACTGTGTCAGAGCGAAATGACTGTGTTTTGAGCGAACGTGTTTATGTGTGTTGTGACTGTGTTTACGCTGTGAGCGATCATTGTGTTTGCAATGTTGGAGAATATAATTAAAGGTTTGTATGGAGAATCGAAGGTGTTTTTTATTGTATACTGGTAAATCTCTGCTGTTAGTTGGTGCACATATGCCTTTTGTTGTTAGCAAACATATACAGTGTATGTACATTTTTATAGCATGCCGATTGCTTCATCTAATAAATCGCCATATTGGCTGTTAGTTATCTCGATCATCGGTTATCTCAATGCTTTTTTACAACCCCTGAGGCCGTCAACATAACCGAACTTTACTGTACTGACAATGTCAGCTTTTAGCTGTATTTATAGAAAATTATTTGGCACAGTTATTCTCCACTGCTACAAAAAATAAAGATGAATACTCAAGTAGAAAGTTTACACGACCAAATAGTAGCAATATGTACATTTTAAACACTAGTTAATACCACTCAAACTATATATAGCCTTATTGTATCTTCCAATATTTCACATAAAGTGACTGAAATTGACTGACTTAATTCTGGCAACAGAAAAGCCTTGTTATTCTGCAAGCAACATCAGAATGTTGTGAAAATCAATGACTTTTCTCCCTTTGTAAAAAATTATGACACGTTTATCTATCAAAACGAAACTCAAACTGTAACCTTCATGCAGGTTAATGTTCCTGCTGAGCCAGATGCTCAGTCTAAGCAGGTGACTGACACCATCATGCCAACTTGTCATGGTACAAGGGCACAGGAGGACACTTGCAGATCCAAATGCATAAAATGTTGACTTTAAGAGCCATGATGTAGTTCTAGCATATCAAGTACATCTTATATCAGGTCGATAGAATGAGCGATGGTCCACTCACAGGCAAAAATGCAAGCAGACAAACAGATACATCGGGATGCATAGCCTCTCCAGCTTCAGCATGAATTCACCTGTGAGGCAGCAGCGTGCCTGACGTAAGCAAGCGCTTCGCACCGATCAAAAGCAGTGTGAGGCATAGAGAAATCACCAGGACCATCTGGAGACAGACCTACTACTCCAATAAATGGACACAGAAGACTTGTAGGGATGGAGCTGGTTCATTTACCCAGGCAAGATGTCCAAAAATAAGCCGTCAGGAAATCAAGAAATGTATCTGGTGCTAGAACCAATTCCAAAGAGAACTTATAGGGAATAAACTGACCGTTTTGATTATTCAGCACACAATGTTGCTCATTAGTGGGTTTTGCTAAAGCAACCATCACTACTGTTATTGCTAATATTAGAACTTAACCAAATCACCAAACTGTGGGTGCGTAGCGTATTTCACATCATTTGTGCTTCAGAAACATTCAAGTTCAAGGCTGTTTTTTTATGCATACGCATGTAGTTTGATACAAAGTCAGTGAAATTAATCTACCTGCCCTGGATGCATTAAATACAAGAATTGAGAATATACAGCAGCTACACAACTGTTCAAAATTGCATTTTTAAATTTACTTTCAAATTGATCAAAAGTTACAGTAAAGGCATTTATAATGTTACAAAATAGAAATATTTAACATATATATTGTGGTTTTTTTTTTTACTTTTAAATAATTCTGAAAAAGTGTGACTGTTTTCATCACTGATTGTAAGAAATGTTTCTCTGATCAGCGTACTGGAGTGATTTCTGGAGGATCATGTGACTCACAGGAATAAGTTTAAAATATTTCTGATTGTGGCCATTAAGGGGCCCAAGCACAAAAACAGGCACGAGGAACATCAGAGCAACAAGTAATTAAAGACATTTTTTGTTTTCTTTTAGTACAATTATTTATTTACTTATCATTTGTGTAGCCTTGCTGTTACCAAATTGACAATAGCATTGGTGACAATAACACATATAAAGTTTGCCAAAGCATTGCAGAGATAACAACCGATCTGATTCTGAGATCAGAATCAGCATCCAATTTTTCAACATGTTATTTGAGAATGGTTTGGTCAATCAGAAAGCTTTTAATTTTTTTTTTTTTTTTTTTTTGCCAGCATTGACTGAAGATGTGGTGAAAAACTGGACCAACATCAAAGGAGTTTGAAAAAGCAGATGTTCAAAGAAATTCAAAATGGAGGACTGCAATTTCAGCCAAATAGACCAGCGGTTTGTACACTTGTTATTTCGGTGCATTATGGGATTGAATGAGTGCATTATGGTTTCAGACACCATTACAAATGGCTGTCCACTCAAAGGTATAGGGGGCAGTTGTGGCCTAATGGTTCCAGAGTCAGACTTGTAACCTGAAAGTTGCAGGTTCGAGTCTCATTACCAGTATGGTGGGGGAGTGAATGAACAGCACTTTCTTCCACTCACATTACCCACAACTGAAGTGCCCTTGAGCAAGGCACCTGACCCCCAATTGTTCCCTGGTGCTGCAGAAAAATGACTGCCCACTGCTCTGGGTGTGTGTGTGTGTGTGTTCAATACTCATTGCCGTGTGTGTGCGCGCACTTGAATGGATGAAAAAGAGAGCACAAATTCCGAGGATGGGAGTATTATGTCACTTTCATTGATTAATCTAGTCATGAAACAAGTGAGTCACTGAATCATTTATTCAAACCAATACTTTTTAAATATTAATTCTAATGAATTAAACATTTTTACATAGACAGCAGCAATTCATATTTTGTCAGAACCTCTAGAAATTTACAAGTTATTTTATTTAGTGGTATATCTTGAGGAATCCATCAAGACCAGTTTCATTAGAATAGGAAAAAAAAATTGATGAAATAAATAGAAGATTTTGAAAATTCATTATAAATGAACACAAAGGGGCACTGTTCTGAATCTTTGTGCGTACCTTTAGAGCATGGTGCCGATGTCATGTACTGAGTTTCGTAATGATACGCTAACGTGTTCGTATAATACAGCATTTTACAACAAATTCTAATATCCATGTTCTCAGATACTGATATTGCAGTTATTGTTTAAGACGGTAACAGTTGTGCAAAAGACACCTCAAATCATTTGTGTAGGAGTGGTTTCTTTTCCAAGTGATCAGTCCATGCTCAGAACACCTTAGCAACTGCACAGTAACACCCTGGCAACCCCCCAAAACGCTCTGGCATAGTGCAAAGGCAAGCACACATTTTCGTCAAAACCTAGTTATTGTATAGTTTCTTGTATTTTCAACCACCTAATGCATTTTGAAGATGGATATCGCTGTTCAGAGTATTTTGATGTTAATTAAAAGAGTACTCAGCTTTAACTACATCTCAAGGTTTGTCATGGTGTTGAACATTGAGCATTGGTGCAATTTTTAGGAGCAAATAACATGATATTTGATGTCTACAGAGAAGAATGTGGAAGATACATGGCGAGTTCAACTCATATTCTAACATGCAGCAGGAGGCGGATTTGTTAAGTGTCAATCTCATGTAGTAGCAGCAGATCAATTTCACTGCAGACACAGCAGCTATAGAGGAAGCACTGTTTGCCTGGAGGAAATCCATTATCTGGCATTATGTTGGGATAAGGCAGGCTGGAGATATCAAAGCACTAGGGCATGAATCAAAAAAAGTGTTTTTAATCTTTAGTAGATACTGCCTTCTTGACAGAGATGATGAGAACAGAAAGAACTTCACTACTGCCACTTCAACAAAAAGGAACTACAGTTGCACAATTATTCTTTAAAACAGGGGTGCTCACACTTTTTTGGTCAAAGTCAATGATCTACCTCCTATAAAAATACAAAACATATATTATATGAATATATCAAGAATTCTTTATATGCACAATATATGTTGGTGTTGCAGAACTACATGAACCCATATTGCACAATAAATTTTTTTGGGAGTTTGCACAAAATTACTTCTGTCCGGACAACTAAGATTTTAGTTCCTTCACTCTTCTTCTTCTTCTTCTCAGTTCGCTTTTCAGTGTCGTAGTTTTTATGAACAGTCTGAAAATGCCGCTCCACATTTCCCTTCTTCGGTATAGCGATGACAGACTGGAAGATTGAGGCAAATGCACTTTTTAAAACAAAAATTACAGGAAAAAAAAAAAGGGTCAGCTTCCAATACGTATGGAAGTGGTGAGTTTTGACTTCTTTCTTTGTCCAGCTCACCCAGACTGGCTGCCCTGTACATCAATCAACGGACACATTTCATAGTGAGTACGGATGATGGGCTGACGTCTACTCTGTTAATACGTTTGCGATCGACGTATTTGGCACCCCTGCTTTAAAAGAACACTATCCATACAAACACACATTAAACCATTGACAAAATCGTACTTAGCATTCAGATCAGAGTTTGCTCTGCCGCTGACCCAGAGAGAGCAGTTATCATGTTTGGGTGTGAAACGGCTTTACATTTGTCATTTCCGTCTAACAATAGTTCATAGAAGTACAGGGATAAAAGTTTGTAGTTTAGATATAAACACTGAAGTCTATGGTATAAAAATAAAGCAAATCCCAAATAAAGATTTTATTGATTACATTGTTTCCCCAACAAGTGACTGATTTGTAAAAAAAAAAAAAAAAATGCAGATTAAATAATTGATTAAATGGCAGCTCCAGCAGTAATGAAAAGATTTATCTTGAACTATGACATTGAAAATTGTTCGATGGAGGATTCAGCTGAAAGTGCCCTTACAGTGCATTATGGGTATTCTCTAGCTGTTGAGCATAGATCAGTTGTTTACTCGTTATTTGAGGTGCATTATGGGATTGAATGAGTGCACTCGATAATGGTTTCGGACACCAGTACAAATGGCTCTCCACTCAAAGAGTGAAACGTGGGCAGCTGAAATATGTGCAAAGTATGTTATCATCATGATTTTGAATACTGATGTCTTTTTACTTTTATGCAAATAAAATTAAACAATGGAGCATCATTCCAATGCTAAATAAAAGAAACCAATAATAGATGTTTGCAAAGACAGACATCAAGGAGAAATATGCCACATCCAACTTGAATGGAAGGAAATGCATCCATAGTATTTAAGTATACTAGATATTAATCTTTTTAAGATGGGTGACCAGTTACGTTCAACAAGTTTAAGCAACACAAACAACAGAAATAAGTAGAAGTTAACTATAATAGTTCTGTAGAACTCAGTAATGTTACATAGGAATTTCTTTCCATTTCAGAAAATATTAAACATCTCTAAGAGGCGAGTTGAGGATTAAGGATTAGTTTCCCTATGAAAGCAAAATCAGGTGTGAAGAAGTCTAATATTATTATTTTATAGGACATAGGCAGATGCTAACACACCATCTCTTCATCAGTGTTCAGGATGAGGTAAGATTAAGTTGCATGTGAGGTTAGCGCTGTTGTTAATGCAAGAATAAATGCTGCAGAAGAAGGTTAGGATCGTACATTGAGATTAATCTGACCAGTCTTCTCACCACAATAAATACACACAATAATACATTCAAAATCTCAATTATAGAGATTGAGTCTTGTTGAAAATGAATGGTAGAAATTTAATTTGTTGTCTACAAGAAAACAAATCTGCTTCCAGTACAATACCAGCCAGCAGAACCAATGTCAGTATTGTTCAAGCTATAGTTAAAAACAACAAATCAGCCTTACGCTGGTAAGATTTATTTGCCATGGTTTAAGTGACACTTTGCGTAATGGCTAATTAATAAAAAGACCAGCATAAGACTACAATCCTAAAGTGAAATCAGGGCACACATAAAGCCACAAGTAATGAGCTAACTAAATAATGACTAAATACTTCAATACTTGTTTTAGTTTGTTCAGAAAATAGTCCACATCCTAAGGTTTGCAAAACAGAATATTCCCTTAAAGGGGATAATTCACCCAAAAAGGAACATTTTGTCCTCGTTTACTCACCTTCTGTCACAGTTATGTTCTGTTAAATCTTCTTCTTCTTTTGTTTGGTTTTATTGGCGGATGACAAACCAACTTAAGGTGCATTTACCGCCACCTACTGGACTGGAGCGTGGACAGCAATTTTGCAATTTTATACTTGATATAAAAAAAATATTTGAATCAAATTCCATGTTCTGTTAATTTCATCTTCGTGGACTTTTAATTAGTTTATCTTAAGTCACAGGTTTCTTTTGTTCTAATTTTCCCGCCACTCATTAGTTGTCATGGACACTCATCACAGCTGTTCGTCTTTGTCTCATCATCACTGTGTATTTAGTTCCTCTTTGTGCTGTCTGCAATTGTAAGTTATTGTTTGGATTTACACCTTGATTGTTAACCTTTCGCTTGGCTTTTGATTGTATTGTGGATCTAATAAAGACTATCTGGATTTATCGTTGTGTGTGTGCTTTGTGCAACCAAGAGTGTTGGTTTTGTTCCAAAACCTGTAAGACTTTCGTTCACCTTCAAAAGATAAATAAAGATCTTTAATAAAATCTGAAAGCTGACAGCTACGCAACTACCACTTGAATGCAAAAAGCTCATAAAAAGATCGTAAAACTAATCCATATGAATTGAGTCGTTTAGTCAAAGTTTTCTGAAGAGACACGATCACTTTACACTCAATTAGTTCATCGTACAAAGTAATCAAGTCTTTTCATAAAATTGTAATTTTTTTTGCGTAACTGTCAAAGGAGGGACAAAACTCTCAGATTTCATTAAAAGATCTTCATTTGTTTTCAAAAGTCTTGCAGTTTTCGAACGAATGAAGTTGAGGAATCAGTGATAAAATTTTTAGTTTTTGGTTGAACCAACCCTTTAACGTCTGCATAGATGAAGAAAAAAATCTTTTTCATTTTACATTTTGAATGTTCAGAAAACAACTTAATGGAAATGTTGGCAAAATGTTCTTCGAGCATAATTTATAAGCAGGGATTCTAGGTTAATTTTTTTTTTTTAAACACTGATCACGGTATACACATATTCATATATCTGGAGATTCAACAACAATAGACGGTCACATTGAAAAGCTCTTGAGTGGGGAGATTATTAAGAGACAGACGAGTAAAAATACATTTTTTCATTATTATCTTCTGGAGAGAAACAGCACAGACGCTGAACAAGGATGAAGAGCGCATGAAAAGCAGTGCATTCGGCTGTATACATGTACTAAGTGTTCGGGTCAAAACTGTAATATACTTTAAACTCTTTTAGCCAAAACATCCAGTGATTGCTTACATTAACAAAAATGTCTAAGTATCGTGACCTTGAACAAACAAGTTCAGATTAAAAAAGATGCTTAAAACACTGAATGATGAATTCTTCACACCAGTCACAGCTTTATTCTTTGCTCCCATCCACGACGATCTGTTTTGGTCAGTCTAATCTCTCTGTTCTTATGGCAGAGCTTTATGAAAGGGCTGGCATGTCAGAATACCCTTTCTAAGGAGGGATTATGATTCCCTGGCAGATGGAGTCAGAGGGGGTTGAGGGGGAGACAGAGACAAGACGACATGGGTGAAATTGTCATGATGTACAATATAAAAGTGGATTCAGACAATGTTTGGTGAGGTGGGCTTTGCCAAGCTGCTCATAATTTAAGTAGCTACTCGTCAAAGAACGTGGGTTTTATACTAAAAGCTAAAAGTAACTCAAATCTTAAATCTATTGTATTATCTCATTTAAATTTAATCAAATCATTATTTCTCAGGTTAAAAAAAGACAATGAGACTCTTAGTTAGGTTGCTATATATGATTAACAAAACCAGGATAAATGCAAATGTATACAAATTTGAGTAGAAACCGCATATAAACAGCAGCATTTATCTATATTTGACTCCAAAATACATCTTTAAAAACAAAGATGAGATTTTTTTAATGAAAACTGGGATTTCTCTGCCTCATTTGAAAGGCCATTACAACAAAAGAAAAACTTTCATGCTTCAAGTAGTTAATAAAAACAGCATCCGTCTTATGAATAATGTAAACAGAAGCTGCATTTTCCATATTTGATGTGCTGCTGATCAATGTTTATATGTGAATTAAAGCCTAAATTAAATCCGTTCATCATATGTTCATACTGTATATATCAAAGGTTGTGGATTAAAGCACTACATACTTTTTATCAACAAGTTTTGGAGTAACAGAACTGAAATCTCTTGTTTCATTAAAAATATTTTCATTCGTATTTCAAATATGAGTCTTTTGAGTTTGAAAGGTTATAGGAGGGACAGTAAATGATGGCAGAATTTACTTGTTCGGGGGAATTATCGATTTAAAGGTGAGGTAAATCTTTTTTAGCCCCCCCATCCGATAATATAAAGGTACAATATATTTCATGGGGTTAGTAATATAAAGATTGAGCTGGAACAAACATCCGATGAACATAGTGCATTAATAATATAGATAATAATTGAATTAACATTAAAGCTGAATCATATATTCTCAGATCAATTCTGAAGTGCATTAAGGCCTTCCAGAGAAAGTATTGCATCAGAAAACCAATAATCGTACGTGAGGCCAAGATCTGATCCAAGTAATCAGAGAAACCATTTTCCCCCTGATATCTGTCATACTGAGCTTTGATTACATTCGGATATTTAATTGACTCAGTATGATGGTGTGTTATGCTTTTCTTAAAGGCATAGTTAACTTGTCACAAACTCATTTCATAAAATAGATTTGTAAGAGGAAAAGAACAAAGTTGTTTTTCACTGACAACGTTGCCTTGATTTTGCGATACAAATCTTGTTAATACTTTAACAGTTTGATGCTTTCATGAAACAGCGAGAAGCAATCTCTCCTGCATCTTTTTCTTCTCATATGCTGCTTCCTTATGCAAAAGTATGCAAATCCTTGTATTTAAACTACAATATCACAAATGTTTTGTGAATGTATAAAGAGAGGAAGGAAAGCCAACATATGAACACAAAACTATTATAATGACCTAAGATGAGTTGAGGAACAACATTTTCATATACTGTATTTGGACAACATAAAGTTTGATTTAAATATATTTCAAGTTGATAGATTTTCTTGAAATTGTTAAAGATTTAAATTTTGATATTTTAAAAATCAAGTGACTGTCATATGACTAATTGATTGCAGTGTAAGAGGCTTATTGTTTTTAAAATGCTATAGCCATGAATAAATAAAGGCTTTATTAGAAAGTATTTTTAAGAATATTGTGCATATCAGTGCATATCTGATTAATTATTCTATAAAAAATAAGCTAATACTGCCAAAGTGTCAAAAAGGCAGTCAAGCAAATTTGCATATTTTATACTGTATCGCCGCTGATGGTGTTTCTGATCAAAAGAGATCCAGAGAAGATGAAGCTAATCAGGGTATCGGGAGACATGAGCAACGGGAGATAAATCAGTCAGATGATAATGTCGTCTGTGAGAGAGAATATCACTGATCAACTGAATGACATTTGGCCTCACACAATAAAACACAAGGCTGCAGTTAGAGCTGTTCAGAAACTCTTATTTAGTTGTGCCAACACCATTTAGTGATGTCATTGTATATTCTGGGAAAACTAACTTGTATGTGGTCAGTGTCGGTCACAGCGCCCTTTAATTGTTGTTTTGGATTTGGCAATTATTAATTTACAAATTACACAACCCTACATGCACACACACACACACACACCCTTCACTCAATTAAAAAGGGTGGTAAATGTGGAGTTTAAAAGAGGCCTGCACTCCGCTATAAATATGAATGAGTGATGCTCTCAATGTGCTGAGTCATGTGTCTGCAGGCTGAGCTCCCATAGGAACACTAACAGAAACTGCAGTACAACAGACGCTGCGCACTATAAAGAAAATATCTATCTATCTATCTATCTATCTATCTATCTATCTATCTATCTATCTATCTATCTATCTATCTATCTATCTATCTATCTATCTATCTATCTATCTATCTATCTATCTATCCATCCATCCATCCATCCATCCATCCATCCATCCATCCATCTATCTATCTATCTATCCATCCATCCATCCATCCATCCATCCATCCATCTATCCATCTATCTATCTATCTATCTATCTATCTATCTATCTATCTATCTATCTATCTATCTATCTATCTATCTATCTATCTATCTATCTATCTATCTATCTATCTATCTATCTATCTATCTATCATGTTTGGTGAAAAGCACATCATGGTGGTGGGGAGTGTTTGGTTTTGGGGATGTTTACCAGGTGGAAAAGACGTATTATTAAATGTATTTCAAATATGTTAGGATTGGCCCCCCCAATGAATTTCCGTATATTTGTGTGTAGGTACCAGAATGTTTAAAATATGTATATTTATACTCTCTCTCTCTCTCTCTCATACGATACGTATTCAATGACAGTAGTATCTTGAGACTGCAGTAATGACGACGATGACAGACCTGTGCGGTTCGATGAATGATGATGATGATGATGATGATGGTGTTACTGCACTGGTATAATGAGGCCTTTAAATCAGTTCGGGAAGCGCCTCATCGGCGCTGGATCGTCAACATTTGCTTCTGAGAGAACTCGTGCCGGGAGCCAATCACGTGTCTTGTCTGAGTGCCGTGGGTGTGTACAAAGCCTCTGAGAGAGTTTCTCTCTTTGTCTGGCATCCTGGGAAACCGTTTATCTCGCATCACGATGAAGCAACGCTGCTTTCCGCAATACGGCTGCTGATATGGCGGTATTTTTGAATTGTTATTTTTCAATGAATATTTTTGAAAAATCCGCAATGCACTGAGGCCGCGAAACTTGAACCGCGAAGTGGCGAGTGATTACTGTATATACAGTTGACACTGTGGCGAGCAGGGTGGGGACAAGGGACTTGAGAATGGTGCAAGGTTGGTTTAAGAATATCCTGTGTGCAGCCAATGGTTCCCTCACTGCTGTCAGATACCGAGATGAAATCCTCAGAGCCATTGTTAGACCTTATGCTGGTGCAGTGGCCCTGGATTCTTCCTAATGCATGATAATGCCACATTATCATGCCACATTTGGCTAGATTGGCAGTTTTTAGATAATGAAGGCATTGATGCCATTGACTGACCCTCACGTTCCCTAGACCTGAATCCAACTGAGAACCTCTAAGACATCACGTATCACCGCAGACTGTCCAGGAGCTACTGATGCCCTGATCCAGGTCTGGAAGGAGATTCCCCAGGACACCATCCTCCATCACATCAGAAGCCCAGACGTTGTTGTGAGTGCATACAGGCACTTGGGGGCCGAACACACGACTGACTCACTTTATGAGTTGCTGTGATGAACTTCATGCAAGCTGGATCAGTCTGTTTTTTACTTTGATTTTTGGGGTGATTTTGAATCCAGATCTCAATGTGTTTAATTTTGATGATTTTGGCTTTCATTGACTATTGTTACATAATTTTGTTCTGAAGAAATTATAGAATGTATATAAATATGCATATAAATATATGTGTGTGTGTTTACAATGATTTTTTTTTACAATATTGTCAAATAACATCACCTTCCTTCACCCATCAATACTGTCAGTATTGTCTATGTGATCTGTTCCAATGAAAAAGTGGGGTGAATTAGTTCATTATGTCCATCCATACATCCATCCATCTATCCAGATATCATGATAAGCTATGTATTATTGACATGTCCATCAGCTGCAGTAAGCATTATCTGCTTGGGAATTGAAGATCATGATGCATAGCTCAGCACTGAGGTCTCCTGGAATGGTCAATGCTGTTCGACTGATTCACTGGCATGAGATCACTACACACTATGCAGTGGTAAATGTCAAGTTTGATGAAACATATGTTTGAGAAACACGTAAACAGTTTTACTTTGAGCTTATATCGGGTCATATTCATATGCACAGAGATGAGGCTAATTGCAATGTGAATAACCAGTTAAACAAATCAAAAGTTGCATGTAATGAAACTTTGGATTAACTGTAACTTCATAGGTTGTCTAAGAAAGCCTGATCAAACTATCATAACAGTGTAATTTTAATAACCTTATCATCTGTCGACACGATGCTGGTGAATTGCAGAGCTTATGCAAACTTATCCACATCTCTATGATCAGATGCTTTCTTAACTGCTGTTTTCTCACCTCTCTCATATTGATTGTGTTTATTTTGTTATTGAGAGGAAAGCGCAAGCAGAATATATTTTCATATTCATCTAAATGTAGCTCTCAGCATGAGAACTTGAGTTACTCCCTTAAAAATGAACTGATTGCATTACTTAGTTATTTTTTAGGAAATGTAATGTGTTACTTTACTAATATGTTACTTATTCTGGGTTTGTTTGATTGTTTTTATAACAAAAAGGTTTGTTTAAACACAAAATACAGCAGTACCGTACCTTGTGATACGAGCAAAATCCGTTCCAGGACTGAGCTCGTAACTCAAATGGGTCGCATATCAAATTATTTTTTCCCATAAGAAATAACAGAACTAAAATTAATCCGTTCCGGCCCTCTAAAAAAACTCCCTTATTAGTGCCAATAACGATGGAAAAACATGTTTTTAATTGCTATAGAGACACGCACACACACACAAAACATTATAGAATATAAGGATTCCTGTGATATAAAATAAAATGTGGTTTTAATTATAAGTTCTTACCTTCGAGACAGACGATACAGTAGCGGCATGTGCGGAGGAGGAGGAGGGAGGGATAACGTAGATAATGCAAACACAATACAGAAGTGTAGTGTTTCTTCCCGTCTTCTGTATTTGATAGCCTCAGAACCTCATATTTATTATTACTGAACACGCATAACTCGTGCTGCTCCCAGCATAATACTCCTGAATCACTCGTCGCCCCCGGTAACCTCCCGCTGTAAAACTAAGGTGGTCCTCTAGTGGAGATCATCATGCAAATACCCCATAAATGAGGCGGCTTGAGCTTCTCCGAGTGCTCGAACACCCAGCTTCAGTGTCTGTAAGCTGCACGTATCTTAAATATTTACTCGTATCTCAAAGCAAAAATTGCTAGAAGGCTTGCTCATATCTCAGGATACTCGTATGTCGAGACACTCATATCTCAAGGTATTACTGTATTTAAAGTAATAAAAAAAGTTTCTGCTTGGGGATGAATTGAATCATCAATGGTCAGCAGCGAGTGAATTGGTCAATAAAGTGAGATTAAATGCATACAAATATTTGTTGTTTAACATGTTTAATTATTGGAGGTTTGCCTCATATTTTGAATTAGTTTTTTTCTGATTGCTGATTCTTTTTTTGCAAGTGAGATTAATAAATGCTCATATTTGGTCTAAATCTAAATAATTATCATGTTCACACACACACACAAACACATGCACACACAAACACTCCTGATTTCTTTCAACATGAGGACAGGAGAGCTGTCAGTCAATAAATGGGAAAACAAAGTAAATTGTGTTAATTATTATAAACAATTATTCAGATATTTTACTATAAATTTTAAAGTAATGCATTACTTTACTAGTTACTTGAAAAAAGTAATCGTATTGCGTAACTCGAGTTACTTGTAATACATTTCTGTATAGTGTACAATATTGTGACCAGACCAAATGTTCATGAAAATGTTTATCTAACAGGTTATTCAAGCTGGATTCGTTCCAAAAGCAACTGCTTTAAATTTTAATGCACTGTTCTTGCAAAAAAGTTCTATTTATAGCAAACATATTTGAAATTTGTGGCAACTCTGCTGCAAACGGTTTACCCAAAAGCTAGTTTCTATTAAAAAGTTTCCTCCAATTTCCTCCAATATTCACTGGAAGTTTACAACAAGAGTGTGGTGAAACACCATCTGTTTGTTACACTGAAAACGGTAGCCTGCAAAAACCCATTGAGCATTGCATTGACAGCAATGAGAACCAATGCACAGCCAGTTGCAAAGTCCAACATCATATATCATTCAGTCCTGAAGTTCTATAAAGTTAATTGTTAGCTGGCAACTGTCAAAAATGAAATGTGATCCACAACTGTGAGAAGCCAGCTGGCTAACTGGACTCAACCACACTAGTTCATAAAGCTGCAACAACACATGCAATAATAAAGAACAACACTGTCCAAATTTGGATTTCAACTTCACATTTCTCTCTCTAAATCACATAGAATGATATGAAAATCATTTAAAACAAGCAAAACATGCATGTTTGCATTAGATGTGAAAATACATCACAGTCTGTTGGAAAATCTCTCAATAATACCGCATTACATTTCGATTTGTGTGTGTGTTTGTGTGTACATGTTGCAATAAACTATGCACTACTAGTGGATGAATTAAAGAGGTACAGTGTATACAGTGATATACACTATAGCAATAATTCTCCATCGCATGCCATATAAATTCTTCTGAAGAATCGTGGAAAAAAAAAATATGCAAAAATTTTATGCTGGCTCAGCACAAAAAGAACACAACAACTTTGTACATAACTGAATGCATTTAAGTGTATTTGTGTAAGAAATAGAGAGCGTATATGAGAAAATATTATAGTAAACTGCACAAAACATACATTATATTTAACTGTGCGTGTTGATTGCGTATTTTTTTCTTTGACAATACATTTCCTGTAACTGAGGGGTTTGGTTTAACTATGCTCAGATTAAGGGAAAACAGTGTGAAAATTGACATTAGAAAACCCTTTGAAACCGTTTCTCTCATTATCAGCATCGTCGTAGTTGCTGCACCAGTGTGCAAGCCTCTACGAATACACAGATTCCCAAATTAATCACATCTCAAACAAGAACTGAGACTTGATTCATGATACATGAAGTGTGAGAAAAGTGCAATTACAGAAAAGCAATCCAATTCAATAGACTTATTTAGGAAGAATTTGCTGGAAAGTAATGTACGTAACACAAGACATCCTAAAATCTGTACACGTTCAAACACTGGACACAGTACAATCCGCACGAGACGACACACTAACACTCCTTTTGATTTCTGCATCCTATGGCTCAGAGCTGATATGAGATATGCCTAATAATTAAAATGATGCAAGGAAAAGAAATATGTGTTATAACAGTTCACTGCAGGTATTTAAAAACTCAACTCTTTTTATTCTATTCAACACACAATAATGGCTATATGTGGCTAGAATTCATAAAAATCTCAAGAAATTCATCAGTTTTTAAGATATAATGTATTATAAGAGGAGGAAGTAACTTAACATCAGGATCAAATCACTTGGCCTATGGAAATCTTTTTTTACTTTTAACATACAGCTCATTTTGAAATTGACAATCAAGCCGACAGTCAAAGAAGTGCTTTCAGCACTGAACACATGGAGAAAACAAATGGGAGAAAGAGAGATTACGGATATCCCACTGCACTTCTTAGCAAGGTGCTGTAATATGAAACTCCGCAGTGAAAATGCTTTATAAGTGTTAGAGCTCCATGCAGACAAGCAAAGAGAAAGTGCAACAAACCCTACTGACATGAACGTCTGTTTGAATTTAACGGAGAAAACGTACAATCCTTTGTTTCTACACGCATGTGATTGTTAAAACAGACTGTTTTGCTCTTCTTTAAGTGGATAAGACTATATGTGTATGTGATAAAGCTTAAAACTTTGCAATCTGCCATAGTCATTTTGAGTTATAATACATGCATTACTTATCAGCACCTCTGCTTTTTCTGTTATACTTAGAGAGAAAAACAATTTTAGGAATTTGTAGGTATGCCACAAAACTGATACTGTTTGTTTTGTTTGTGCTTTTTACAGCCCTTTATAGATTTGAGTGATGTGATACAAAATGTTTAAATGCAGTTTAATTATATTAACTAAAATGTTTGTGTGCACACTATTTTCTATGCGCAAACATTATAGGCTACTAAAATTCAAACTCTTGCCAGACTGATAGTGATGCTTTACTCAACAGTGAAGTACTGTGGTAGAGGTAAAGTACATAGAGTATGTCTATAGAATAAAAGCGATATTTTTTTTCTGTGAAATGATACAAAACCGAACAACCATTGGATTGTGTGGCCATGCGATTATCATGACAGACTCTGATGCTGAGCTGTTTGGTTCATCCCGGTGTTCTTCTTCTCACCTGTGCATGCACGTGTTAACAGCAGTGTTATGCTGCTATCCCAGCATTAATACCGTACTGCTGTCCCCCTCCCTTCCTTCTGCTGTCAACTTATCTCTCTTCCCTACCTTGCGCTTTTTATCCCGCGAGCGGCTCCTTTTCTTCGCCTTCTCCTCCTCTTTCTCCTTTCTCTCTTGTTCGGCGAGAGCCTCTAAATCCTTATTCTTGCGCAGATGTTTGGCGGCTTGTGCCATAGTGCTGTTAACAGCCGGTGAGCACCGTGACGGGCTGAGATGGCTCTGTAGCTCCGGTGATGGACGCTGGTGTTCCTCTCATTCAGTCCTGCAGCACTGGAGTGAGCGTGTGTGTCCCGTCTCCCTCTCTTCTCTGTCTCTCTTCTCCGCTGCAGCACTAGTTAGTCAGGCAGACAGACCAGAGAAGGCTTCACTGAGAGGAATACTGCTGCAGCACTGCGCACCTCTTTCTCTCTCACTCTCTCTCTCTCTCTCTCTCTCTCTCTCTATAATGCCAGTACTCTCTTGAGTCTTTCTACGTCGATCTCTCACTCTCACGCCACTCCTCTAGTGGAATTCAACCTGCACACTTTTCCCCCTCATACATGCACCTTCTCTCTGGCTGTTGTCCTATCTGAAGCAATTAACAAGAATATTATGACACTCTTTGGTGGGCTCCTTGCATCCTTTTTGGGACCTTCATGAATCAATTCTGACAGCAGAAACCATCTATGGCGTTACCAGCGACACAGGACACTCTAGTGGGCTTGGGATGGACTTTTACAATTTAACTGAATACTTCAATCTATAATAATTGAAGAATTTATTTCATTCACTCTAAGGTTCCACGGGGGTTGCAGTAATGTTATAGATTGATTTAGACAAGTAGTAATTTCCCAAAGAACCTTTCAGAGATTCTTGAGGAGAATCTAAAGGAGAAGCTTCCATAGATGTCAATTGTTTTCTGTGGAACCATCAATGCCAATAAAGGTCCTTTGTTTTTAAAGAGTGAAGCAGTTTGGTGCATACTACGTAACTCAGTACAACTGTGACATATGGAAATTTATTTGGATATGTGCCTAGTCAACCCAATGATTCTGGTTCCTTCTTCATCTACTTAAATAGCTTCAGTTTTTATGTCACAATCTCTATAGTTTCTTTTAGTGGCACTATTTTCTGCGAAGTTCTGTAAGTATTGTGAAGCCGACCTGACATGATTAATACCATGGGCATTGAAGACGCCCTACGCTCGTCCCCCCACAGACTCTCAAAATAAAAGCATGTTTAAATCGTTCATTAAGCGAATGCTCCCTCATTCCTCAGCCCCCCTCCCTTTACCCAATAATGCAGCGAGAAGGAATCATGTGGAGACTGTGTGGACATGGATACAGGATTTGTGTATGTGTGTGCACAGACGGACATTTTGTACAGAAATGGAACAAAACCGTGTAGGACCGGGACACAGAGCTGTAAGCCAGTGGAAAGGTTTCCTTTAGGATAGTCGTGCGGGGGGAGGGAGCTGCTTTTGTTTTTCGATTTCAGACAGCATCTGCAGTGTGTATCCTGGAAAGCCTGCACCTGTTCTTTCTTCTCTCTCCGATAAAATAGCTTTACATCTCTCTCCAATTCAACTGCAATCTTGCTGATTCAAGCAAAAACAGGCTTTAATGACACACGCACACACATCCTTCCAAACTCTTAAGTATAAAGGAATTGAAAAGAATGTACGCCAAACACCAGAGGAGGTGAACGTGATTTCCCCAAGTACAACATGTTCCTGGATCGACATCTTTGTTAATCCTGGAAAAACATTCCAATCAACCAATCGGATTTGAGGGAAGTTTACAGTTTCTGTCGAGTTTAGTCTTAGAACCAGAGCCACTTATAGTGATATGCTGAACTTATAAAACAATTTTAAACAGCAGTTTGTTCATTCTTTTATAATTATGATGCACAAAGCTCTTATGACCTTATATTAACTGAGAGAAAATTGAATATTTAAAAAACGAATTTGTCACTTTAAGACGATGAAAATGTGAAACTCTATGAAACCCTAAAACGTAACATTTTGCCATTGGCTGCTCTGATTTGTCATAATTATGAATCTGTTCCTTGCACTCTTTTTTTGTTTACTTTTAGTTTGTTTCTAGTTTTATAAAATCTTACTGACCCCAGACTATTGAACTTTAAATATAGAAAAAACAGAATATCAATATATCTAACAACTGTAAATATATTGATATATTGACATATTATCTATTTTACTCTTTACTTTTCTGTAATTTAATTGAAGTGTAACAATAAATTAAAATAAAATGTAACCGTAATTTAAACCGTAATACACAATAACAGTAAATTTAAATAAAATGTAACAGTAAATGTAAATAAAGTGTAACAGTAAATTACACCGTAATACACAATAACAGTAAATTAAATTAAAGTGTAAAAGTAAATTAAAATAAAATGTAACAGTAAATTCAAATAAAATGTAACAGTAAATTAAAGTGTAACAGTAAATTCAAATAAAGTGTAACCGTAAATTAAACAGTAATAAATAATAACAGTAAAATAAATTAAAGTGTAACAGTAAATTCAAATAAAGTGTAACCGTAAATTAAACAGTAATAAATAATAACAGTAAAGTAAATTAAAGTGTAACAGGAAATTCAAATAAAGTGTAACTGTAAATTAAACTGTAATAAATAATAACAGTGAATAAAATAAATTGTAAAATTACATTGAACAATAATAAACAGTAACAGTAAATTAAATTAAAGTGTAACAGAAAATTAAACAGTAATGAACAGTAACAGCACATTCTCACACAGTATATTGAACAGTGAGAAACAGTAACAGAAAATTACATTAAAGTGTAACAGTAAATTAAAATAAAGTGTAACAATAAATTAAACAGAAATAAAAAATAACAGTAAATTAAAATAAATTGTAATAGTAAATTAAAAAGTAATAAACAGTAACAGTAAATTAAATTACTATAACAGAAAATTAAACAGTAATAAACAGTAATAGAAAATGTAGCAGTAATATTAAAGTACATTAGAGTGTAAAAGTAAACTGTAACAGTAACAGTAAATTCAAATAAAGTGAACAGTTCATTACTATATAATAGCCTATCATGTTTACTATATAAAAATGATTAATATTACTGTTTTTGGTAACTTGATAGGCTATTCAATTCTTACCATTGTCACTGGCTTCGCTAGTTTCGCGGTCTCTGAGATACAGACGCACTGACGCATGAACTGGAATGGACTTTGGAAGCAAACTCTTCCCAAAGCACCATGCTTTTGTTGTCATTACTGAATGCCTTGGATGTCAAGAGCTGTTTGGGAATCCTTCTTGTGTCGCTGCTCATTTTTGATTTTTGGAAGAGTAAGAATGCGCCGAACTTTCCACCAGGACCATGGGCTTTTCCGTTCCTTGGCAACGTGTTCACCCATTTCGACTGTCGTGCAATGGAGAAGGTCAGTTTCAATCTTACATCAGCGGTTAAAGCCGTGCTGATATTATACGCGTAATATCAGAATACAACGATCTGAAAACTCACAACAAAGAGAGAATGATTATATAACCGCAAGTTGGCAATGAACCAAGTGTAAATCTTTGCAATTGGACGCTAGTGTAATTCATTCATTTTAGTGTTGTAGAATTTTACTGTGGTAAGTGACCCTGTGAATCATAAAAGTAAGTACTGTAGCTTACTTGTACTTTATTATACTTGCAGATGTAATATATACAGTGCATAAAGACCACTTAAAAAGAGTACACTTGGTAAAAGTTTTAGAGGTGCAATTATACATTTAAGTACTGAGTAATAATAATTAACTGCATATAGGGTTAGGATTAATGTGTGTTTGTGTGTGTGTGTGTGTGTGTGTGTTGAGGCTGGGTACCACTTTATTTTACAGTGACATGTTAAATTCCAGTTTGCACACATACGTCTTCAAGATGTCTGGAAAGCAGCTACTGTGTACAAGCATCTTTAAAATGTTAAAAATTCTAAATTCTAAACATCTTAAAGACATTTTCTTAATGTCTGTTTAACGTCTGACAAGAAAACGTCCTAGAGATCTATGGCAGATGAGCAAAAAAAATAGGTCTTCCAGATGTAAACATGCACATCAAATAGACATCTTTGAGATGTACATGTGTTATAAGTGATGTTTATGTTTGCATATGGAAGACATATTTTTTAGAGTATTTTTGACATTTTAAAGATGTTTTTCAGATGTTTGTACACAGATGCTTTCCAGATGAAGCGCTCCTTTTGACATCTTGAAGACAAATGTGTGCATTTGGAATCTGGGTAATAACCCATTTGCAATCTGGGTAATAACAGTAAATTATGCATAAGTACGTAAGTACATGTAGTTAATTATTATTACTAAGTATTTCAATATATAATTACACTGTAAAAAGGACACATTAAAATAAAGTGTAACTGCTGTATTTAATTGTTGTATACACAATTTATAGTAATTAATATAGTAACTACATGTAAGGTGTAACAACGAGGTGTTTTTTACTTTTAAAACCATTGTCTGAATCTTTTAACTGTAGTCTGTTATTCAGTACTAGATTTGATGTGTACAGTACTAAATTACAACATTATCATTACAAATATGTAAATATATTTAAGCATACAAGTATATATTGAAATGTTTACTGTTTTGTCGGAATCAACTACCGTATTTACAAAGGTTAATAAATGTTTCATGTTAGTTAATGCGGTAATTAATGTTTACAAATTAAACCTTACTGTAAAGTGTTACCAAGTTAGCTTAAAGCCAGGCACTAAACATAGGACACATGCAAAAGGGATAATGATAACTAAACTAGAAAGGTGTGGGGAAATCAAAAACCATGGAAAAACAGCAAATGATTCAACAGGAAATGAATAGAGACAGTACGGGACAAAATAATGTCAAAATAAGAGTCCATGGAGACTAAATAAAGATCATACCTGAAAAGCACTGTAAAGTTCAGGTAATTGCATTTAAATACATGTACGCTATAATTTTATTTATTTATCATGCAGGTGGCTGCAAGATATGGCAACATTTTCAGCCTCAGAGTGGGTTATGACAAGGTTGTTCTGGTTTCTGGATATGAATGGGTTAAGGAGGTTTTGGTGACACAAGGAGACAACTTTCTGGACCGGGCCATATCTCCTCTTTTTAAAGAAGAATTTCAAGGAAATGGTGAGTCTTGTGTTTCTTGTGTTCAGAAGAATCAGATTAGAGCCAAATCCAGTTTACCTAAATCTAAATATCTAAACCCAGTCACTCAATGATAAAGTACTTTTGTAAATTTTTCGTTTTTCAAAACAAGTGAATTATGAGGCTGCAAGCAAATTAGCAGGACAATTAAAAAACATTTTAATGAACATTCCAGGCATTTCTATGAGCAGTGGATACAAGTGGAGGAAACAGCGGCATTTCACTGCCTTTCAACTGAAGGCTTTTGCTGAAGGCAAAAATGCTTTGGAGCTTCACATTCAACAAGAATGCATCTTTATGTGTCAGACCTTTGAGGAAGAACAAGGTGTGGTGTTATATTTAACCGTGTTTCTGGTACTGTTTGCCAAATCCACACCTTAGGTAGTTGCTGATTGAAACTGTAATTTCATAGTTTTAATTATTTGTAGTTTACAACACATATTCCATGCCATAATTAATAAAAATTTCCCAGAGTTCAGAAAAGGTGTATATAATATATCAACCAGCAACCTTGCAAACAACAGTCATAAAGCTCTGTAACAAGTCATAAAGGTATAAATCCATAGGTTAAAATACTGCCAAACCAGTATGCTTTTTTCTGTTAAACACAGAAAGGACATTTTCATAAGGTTGTTTTCTGTGCATTCTGATTCATAGTGTTTCTCAAGATCCAAAAAAACCTAATATATATATACAGTGGGTACAGAAAGTATTCAGACCCCCTTAAATTTTTCACTCTTTGTTATATTGCAGCCATTTCCCCTGCAAGTTTTTTCCCCCTCATTTCTTCTGATCATCATTGAGATGGTTCTACACCTATATTTGAGTCCAGCTGTGTTTGATTATACTGATTGGACCTGATTAGGAAAGCCACACACCTGTCTATATAAGACCTTACAGCTCACAGCGGACGTCATGAGGTCAAAAGAACTGCCTGAAGAGCTCAGAGACAGCTCTGAGACATATATATATATATATATATATATATACAGTACAGACCAAAGGTTTGGACACACCTTCTCATTCAAAGAGTTTTCTTGGTTGTAATTTGTGACCAACCAAAATGACATGCCTGTTTGAACGGAAAGTGGAGAATATGTATCATATATATATGTCCCCTGTTGCTCTGAAAAATGCAGGTCAGTGTCACTGTTGCTAGTTATTTATATATATATATATATATATACACACCTTCTCATTCAAAGAGTTTTCTTTATTTTCATGACTATGAAAATTGTAGATTCAGGAGAATGCCAAGAGTGTGCAAAGCAGTAATCAAGGCAAAAGGTGGCTACTTTGAAGAACCTAGAATATGACATATTTTCAGTTGTTTCACACTTTTTTTGTTATGTATATAATTCCACATGTGTTAATTCATAGTTTTGATGCCTTCAGTGTGAACTTACAATTTTCATGGTCATGAAAATAAAGAAAACTCTTTGAATGAGAAGGTGTGTATATATATATATATATATATATATATATATATATATATATATATATATAAATAACTAGCAACAGTGACACTGACCTGCATTTTTCAGAGCAACAGGGGACATATATATATGATACATATTCTCCACTTTCCGTTCAAACAGGCATGTCATTTTGGTTGGTCACAAATTACAACCAATGGCATTTCTTAGTGTCAATTATGAATTAAGAAGTAATTAAGAATTGAGCCATTCCCAAGTCTTTGCTTATAATAATATTTTCACTTGACAGGATGCCCTTTCAATCCTCATGACACTCTAAACAATGCCGCTTCTAATGTAATTGGATGTTTTGTGTTCGGGAAGCGATTTGACTACAACTTCACTGACTTTCTGAACCTACTTCTAAATTCAGATTCCATGTTCATAGAAAGTCTACCACAAATTCAGGTACTTTTTCCCTTTTCATTATGTTCAATGTAGAGGTTTAATTTTTCCAAATGCACTTATTTAAGCTATTAATTAATTATTAGACATGCGGTTTATTGTTTACCAGATAAGATGAAATAAGATGTTAATGCAATTTTCTCTTTTAATATATTTTTAGTTTTATAATGCATTTCCTCGGCTTGCTGAACGTTTCTATGGATCACATAAGACAATTCAAGCAAACTACACAAAGCTAACAGCCTTTATTAAGAAACAAATTGAGAAACATAAGAAGGATTGGGATCCTTTTGATCATCGTGATTTTACAGATGCATACATCGGAGAGATAGATAAGGTAAGATAATGAAGTCTTTTCATTCTTTCTCTTGCTAGCATGATAACTTCGTATAAGTGGTGGAAAAATTAGAGGAAGCAAAGAAAAGTCACTGTAAAAATAAAACAAAGTTATATGTCATTATATTAAAGTTATTGGACCTGAGTCTGGTGGTTCCAAATCTACTGGACCTGGAAAACTTGACTTTGGTTGTGCCAAATCTAGTGATCCTAGAGGATCTGACTCCGGTGGGCCCAGAGCTTTTAAGACCGGTGGTCCCGGAGGACCTGTCACCAGTGGTCTCAACTCCAATGGTTCCAAGTCCAGTGGCCCTGGAGAACCCACCTTTGGTGGTTCCAAGTCCGGTGGTCCATACTCATCCAGCCATTAAAGGGGCCAAGGGGCCATCGTTTCCCTCTATAATACCGTCCTCCTGTGTGTTTGGGCCACACATGTCCCTCCTGGCTCTGTCTACTCCAGCCCCAGTGACGCCGGAGTCTGCTCCAGCCCCAGAGCTGTCAAAATCCACTTCAATCCAGCAAGTGGAAGAGAAAGAAGATTCCTCTCGCTTCCCAAATCATGGTGCTCCCAAGTCCGGAAGTCCCAGAACCCACTGGTCCTAGAGGACCCGATGTTGGTGGTCCCACATCCAATGGTCCTAGCTGACCCAACTTTGGTGGTCCCAGAGATCCTAAGTCTGGTGGTCCCGGAGAATTTGTCTCCAGTGGTCCCAAATCCAGTGGACCTGGAGGACACACCTTTGGTGGTCCCAAGTCCGGTGGTCCCTGCTCAACTAGCCATAACAGAGTCGCCTGCTCTCCCAGTCGCAGCCAAAGGGCGATCCTTTTCCTCTATACCACCACCCTTCCTGCGTTTGGACCACACACATGTCGCTCCTGGCTCCGTTCACTCCTGCTTCAAAGCCGCCAGAATCTCCTCCAGCTCCGAAGGAATGTCTGCCTTATATCTACTACATCAGCCACCCTTGGGGCATCTTTGTACGGTTACCTTTCTCACTTTCTGTCCCAATCTTCCAGAGCCTGATTAGCCTGGCGAAGTTGTCTGACAAATTTGGTTCTTGTTTTTGGCATCTAAATAAAGTATTTGCTCTGCGCCTGAGTCCTCGGAAAACCTGACAAGTTTGCCTCTTTTTTGCGCAAAACGTTTGTCACATAAAAATCTGAACCAAGTTCAATATTTTGTTCTTCCCTCATATTTGAAATATTTAAAAATGGTTTAATCACTTAAACTTTTACTGTCATTAAAAACAAATATCCCCTCCGGACATGACATTTGGCTACTATTGTATGCTTTGCTAGAATTCTTGGTACTGATTTTTAAGTCTGGTCCAGTCTTGTCTGAATCGTATCTATGTTTTAGAGAAGGAAGGATTCAAAGGCTGCTTTCACTGTGGATAATCTTGCCTGTATCACTGTGGACCTGTTGAAGGCTGGGACACAGACTATGACTGACACCCTCCGACAGGCTTTACTTCTAATGATCAAGTACCCTAAAGTCCAAAGTAAGTGAACTTGAGAAAACATCTATTTTGTGATATCGCCATAGAAATGTATATTAATAGATTTACTGTGGTTGTTAGCTTGGCCACTGTATGCAGATGTATGATTGTTGTAATTCTTCATAGAGAAAGTTCAAGATGAGATCGACTGCGTAATTGGGAAGTCGCGGCAGCCATGTTTGGTAGACCGAGCCAGTATGCCTTACACAAACGCAGTTATTCATGAAACTCAGAGAGTGAGCAACATCTCACCACTGATTGCTCCCCGTCTGACAAGTCGAGACTCTGTGCTGGCTGGATACTTCATTCCTAAAGTATTTCTACTCTAGTCTTGTACTATTGTTGTAACAATTTGGTATGGCTGCACTTTTTGGATTGTTTTGTCCTTTGTCCTTCATTACTTTTTGTTATATTTTTTTTCTTTGGATAATTTATAAATTGCATTGGGAACATACAACATATTTGAACAAGGTTTGTAAGGAAGAGTGTTCAAATTATGAGCCTGATTAAATTAAATCTTTAGTTAGAAAACCCCCGATAATAGTTTAATACACCTTGTGAAAAAGAAGTTTGCTTAATTGTATTGAATGTTTGTAATGTATTTTTAATCTTAAAAGTACATTTTGAAGAATGAAAATAATAATTAATGAAATAAAAGGCCACTTAAATTATTGTTTTCCATAAAACACTTAAGTACACTTTTAAAGTCAAACCCAAATATTTTACTTTTTAAATTATGTTTTACATTTTAATTAATGTTTTAGTAATCTTTTGCAAAGTACTTTATTATCATTTTAATTTTAGTTCATTGTATTACATTTAAATTTAATACATTTTAAATTGGAACATCATTACAATGTGTAACTATATATTATTTAAATGCATACAATTATCAATAGAAATGACATTAAAGTATATTTTAGTTTAACATAATTTCTGGTCAGTACATTTGGTCAATGTACCAATGTACCAACATACCAACCAATGTTCTGGTCAACACATTAAACGTTTGCAATAGAAATAGTTATGAAATTACATATTAAAAGGTAATTAAGTGGGCAAAAAAAAGCACTCTAAAGTTCAATTAACTGCATTTAATATCATTTTTTTTTATTATAATACATTTTCAATGAATAGTAAATATAACATATATATATATATATTATTATTATTATTATTATTATTATTATTATGCACTTAAGTATATTCTTTTAAAGTCTATTATTTCCTCTTTTTAAATGTACAAAAAATGTTATATTTACAAAATTGACTATTTAGTAGATGTGAAAGTTTGACTGTTATTATATGTAACTATGTAAGTATTTTCTCTGTTTCCTTTCACACAAGGGCACAATGGTCATTTGTAGTCTCTCCTCTGTGCTGAAGGACTCATCACAATGGGAAAAGCCAGATCAGTTTTATCCCGAGCACTTCCTAGATGACCATAGGAATTTCAGGAAACGGGAAGTATTTTATCCATTTTCTGCAGGTAATCTTTTTTTGTATTTCTCTCAGACTTATAAATGATGTTTAATGTAAAATGATGTGTGCATACATGTATCCTGCCTTTAAATTTCCCCAGGGAAAAGGTCATGTCTCGGTGAGCAGCTGGCACGGAATACACTGTTCCTCTTCTTCACTTCCCTCCTCCAAAGGTTCTCATTCTCACCTCCTGAAGGACCAGATCCTTGCCTCGAGGCTCGGGAAAAGGTCAAGACGCCCCCTAAACCCTTCCAAATCTGTGTGTCATTACGTTGACAGAAACAACAGAATCACAACTGGACTTATACTGAGTTCTATTAATAGATTGGTTGTATGCTAATTCATGCAGTAAAATGCGGTCAACATGCAGTAGCTAGAGTGTTTATATCAGATAATATGTCTTTGCATTAGAGCGAATTTGATTCTGTTCATAGATTTGATGGTAATAGTAATGAAGGCTTGTAAATTTCTGTTTGAAACAACAATGTATAAGAACTTATTAATGTCAATATTGTAATAATTATTTTATTTAAAATGCTTAGAATGCAAAATAATAATTGCAGTGCAAATGTGAATATGATGCTATACATTTTAATTGCTGTAAGATCCAGTTTATTCCCCAGAAATAAATAAAAACTTTTGTGATCAAGCGTTTCATCTATTAAGCATTAATATTGTTGGAAGGAACATATATATGCATGTATGGATGTAAAATATTTGCATGTACAGTATATATAAATACAGTACAGTAATACCTCGGTTTACGAGCGACTTGGTATACGAGCAAATCGGTGTACGAGCATGGAGGGTCGAATCGGTGTACGAGCATTGTATCGGTGTACGAGAAACATTTTCCCTCACCCACGTGCATTTTTTGTGTGGAACAAGTTCCAACGCTCAGCATGGTCGGCCGCATTTTTACTAGAAATATCCTAAACACAGCCTCTCATAACAGTCACGTGGTTCCAACCCCTTTATCACCCCTTAACTCATTCAATTCATTCTGTCCCTGCCGTTTTGCTCGCGCGCGCGCGCCCGCTGTCCCTGCCGGTGCTCACGCTCCATGACATTCACTCTGGATTATTACTTCAGCCCTGCTCCACAGGACATGGTTTGTTTTCTGCACTATTATAATAAATTCACTAATTTGCACTTGAATCCAGGTTTTGTGTTTTCCCTAGCTGACAGTAAACTCCCCCCTCCTCTCGTCAACATCATGGCTAAGCTAAAGTGCTTTAAAGTAAATTGTCAAGTATTTTTATTGTTTACTTGTCAGTTATTAATTCGTATTTATATAAGATCTTAATGGTTATAATTTTAACTAATTAATAGGGTAAAACCAATTTTTTTTTTTTTTAAATGGGCATTTATGGTCGCGTGGAACGAATTAATTGATTTTTTTAGTGCGTTCTTACGGGGAAATTGTTTTGATGTACGAGCATTTTTGTTTACGAGCTCGCTCTTGGAACGAATTAAACTCGTAAACCGAGGTATTACTGTATGTATGTAAATTAATCCTCACATTATAAAATCAAGTCAGAAAATGTGACAAATGAAAGTGACATCAGGTGCAGTGGAGAGGCAACAGACAATGGGCAAAAAGGGAATGGTTTTGCTGGTGGAGGCCATTCACAATTATTCTCTCCTTATTCTTCCAGACTGATTTCTTTAGATTTCTTCTCTAAGATTCTTTAGTTTTGTGTTTTGTTTGGATTCTTGCCGCTGTCTGTATCATGAGGCAGCTCCTGCAACCCAGTCCGGTTACACAGGCAGTCCTGCTCCTCTGGGATGATCATCCCAGATACCGTTTTCAGTTTCAGATACCGGGAGACAGATACACAAAGGACATAGATGGGATACAACCAGCAGAAGGCATGAATAACAGTCGATTTTAGCAATAAAATCATCTGTCAAGGTGCATTATTACCAGCAGACGGCAGCAGAGAAACTCTTAAAGCCTCACAAACTCTCGTCATCTCTCTCTCTATTTACCCTTTTAGCAGCAGCATCAATGCGGTGAGATTCTTCAGATAATGCGGACTCTTTGAGCTCAGGAAAGCCCAGAGTCACTGCAGTCGCTCATTAAAGCACAGTTTATTGAAGCAAGAAAGCGTTTGGGTCTGTGGAAACAAGAAAGTTTGTGAAATGAGACTGAAGCTCGCAGATCGACAATGATCCTGTAGGAGTTTCGGGAACCTCATTACTTTCTCTACCTTCACGATTGTTGAACATGTTTCACCTAGCATTAATAACAGGGAAGCTGTTATTTGTGCATTATTGACATTTTAACAGGTAAACGTGCCATGCCGTTTGTGGAGTTCATCGCTGGATGGATTTCAGGTATTCTTAACGTTCAACAAAACTAACCAAAAACATCAGAATATCATATTCCATATCTTTTTACTGTGAAAGTTTTTTTTAAAGAAAATTATATTTACATTATTATTCAAATTAAATGTAGATTGTAATTATATTATATTTAAAATCAAAATATTCACTGCCCCTTTTACTGTTATAAATGATTCACAGTTCCAGATTTTGTAACTTGTAAATGATTGATAAAGGGTTAATGATATGTGATGTCAGGTGCTGTTGGTTTAGTTGTCGGACACCCTTTGGACACCGTAAAGGTGAGTTTCCTCGACATCAGAAAGAAATGCTGATGATCCGGTGATTTTTTTCAGTCACTGATTCGTTTGGGTTGCAGGTGCGTTTGCAGACTCAGTCTGTGTACAGAGGGATTTGGGATTGTGTGTTCAAAACATACACACATGAAGGAGTAAGTCTTCAAACACTACTTTGAGCAATCATTTTACAAAAACATTATTATTTTTAAATGCTAAAAGGTTGCATTCATTTGATCAAAATACACTAAAAGTAGTAATATTTTGCAATATTATTGCACTTTAACACAGCTGTTTTCTGTTTAATATCTTTTAAAATTTTCATTGGTCCAGTCTTCTTCAGTCAGTGTCGCATGATGCTTCAGAAATCATTTTGTGGCAATTATTACTGGTTATCAGTTATTAATAATAATTCGTATTTTTCGGTTCGTATTTTAATCAGTGTTGAAAACCATTTTTGCATACCTAATATTTATTTGGAAACAGTGATTTATTTTTTTAAGGATTTTTTGATATATTGAAAGTTCAAAAGTACAGAATTTATTTGAAAAAAAAAATTATAAAAGCTTTTACTGGCAGATTTGATCAATTTAAAACATCCTTGCTGGATAAAAGTATAATTACCGGTATTTTAAAAAATGTGTATGTATATATGTGTATATATATATATATATATATATATATATATATATATATATATATATATATATATATAATGTATATGTATATGTATATATATATATATAAAATTTTCACAAACATTTCAATGGCAGTGTTTCCATTTCCAAAGGCAGTGTTTCCTTCAGTGTTTCCACATGAAGCTACACAACTGTTTTCAACATGTTTCATGATCATCAAATCATCATATGAGAATGATTTGTAACGGATCATGTGACACTGAAAACTGGATGCTGAAAATTCAGCTTTGATCACAGGAAGAAAGTACAGTTTACAATATATTAAAACAGGAAATGGTTGTTATAAATTAGTGTACTGTATTGTAATAACACAATGAACACAACAGTTGTTTAATAATTCTCTACACAAATTTGAATGCTTTTTAAGCTAAATAGGGACAAACTCTCAGTCTTATATAATGTAGCAAGAATTTGCCATGATATTTTTCCATGTTTACCACAAGACAACATAATAAGATACGCCGGTCATTGAAATCAAAAGGTTTACATCCCTTTGGTTTAAATACAGTGTGTGTCACAGACAGTGTTGCCAGATTGGACTTACGATTTCCAGCCCAACTACAGCATAAAACCCGCCGATTTAATTGTTGACGGGGGTGGGGGCTTGTTTTAGTGGAATTTATATGCATTTGTAGGCTTGTTTTAATGGAATTTATATGCATTCCTATATGAAATTTGGGTGGGTTTTTCATCAAAAACCAGACCAATTTTTATCAGCCAGCCCAATGCACTTTCTTTCCAGTCGGACATGACCAAAAGGAACCCGCCCAATCTGGCAATACTGGTCACAGAACTCAACATTGATGATGGATGAAACACACAACAATTACAGTTTATAATGACAGCCCTTAGTTGACAAGTACATGAGGAAAGCAGATGGAGGAAGCAAACATAGTAGTTGATGACAGTAGTCCCATAGTCAGTGAGGAGGGAGTCGTTGGGAGGCTTGGGGGTTGTACACATCCTGATACAATTGTTTTTCTTTAAAGGGTCATGAGACCTCCTTTTTGCCACGAAAGTGGGCATGGTTAAGCCACAGAGTGGAGGGGAAAGAGCAAGAACACAGATTCAGACGGTTCTATTTCACTCTTATTGGGTTAATAATAATTCATTATATTTATATAGAGCTTTTCACGACACTCAAAGCGCTTTACATGGAAGAAGGAATCTTCTCAACCCCACCAATGTGCAGCATCCACCTAGATGATGTGACGGCAGCCATATTGTGCCAGAATGCTCACGCTTATTGGTGGAGAGGAGACAGAGCGATGAAGCCAATTAGAGTATGGGGATGATTAGGAAGCCATGATGGATCAAGGCCAATGGGCACATTTTTAAACCCCTACTCTTTACGAAGGACATCCTGGGATTTTTAATGACCACAGAGATTCAGGACCTCAGTTAACTGTCTCATCGAAGGACAGTTAAATGCATCAGATCATCCCAGGTGTGCGCAGTCAGAATGAGGGTGAGTCTGGCTGTGTCTGAAATCTCCCCTATACCCATCAAATAGGGCACTATTTGAGTGGACAGCCATTTGTACTGGTGTCTGAAACCATAGTGGACGTTATCGAGAGCACTCATTCAATCCTATAATTCAGTAGTGGACAAACAATGTGGGCTCAACAGCTAGAGAATACCCAACAATGACAGCCCTTAGTTGACAAGTTCATGAGGAAAGCAGATGGAGGAAGCAAACGTAGTACAGCTGGCTATGGAGATCAGAAGATGAAGGTCAATATTAGTCAGTGAGGAAGAAGGCGATGGGAGGCTTGTTGGGGGTTAAACACATCCTGGTACAATTGGGTTGTGGGCCTCACCCACTGTGAGGGTCGCATTGAATGATTTCCTGAATGGTTAATCACAGATCTTCTTTTTGCTTTATTCTCCAGTTCCATGGATTTTTTAAGGGCATGTCGTTTCCTGTCCTCTCGGTTGCCCTTAGCAATGCTGTGGCCTTTGGTTGCTACAGTAACGCCGTGGATTACCTGACCCAGTCCCACCGCTGCAACAGCTCGGACCAAAGCAAGCGCTCACCGCTCTCAGCGGTCTTCATGGCGGGATGCTTTTCGGGTCTAGCACAGGCACGTCTGGAGATCAAGCCAGCAAAACTCCAAAACGATCTTAAAGAGCACATTGCGTGTCACTAATCTGTGGTGTTTTGATCCTCTCCTCCGACAGTTGTTCGTTACAGCTCCGATAGACCTGGTCAAAGTGCGTCTGCAGAACCAGACGGAAGGCCGGCCAGGTGGGAATAAGTACAGAAGCCCCACACACTGTGTAGCTGTGATCTTAAGAGAGGACGGGGTGAGAGGGCTGTTCAGAGGAGTGTGGGCTCTGGCCCTACGAGACGTGCCTTGCTTTGGACTTTACTTCCTGCCCTACGAGCTCACCTGCAGGATCCTGACTGAGAAAGGGAAGCCGACAGGTGATTGGGAATGAATAAATATATGCATTAAGTTTATATTTATGATAATATATTACATATATTATTATTTAGTTTGTATATTACGGCTTTCCTGTGGTTCAGTCTGTAGAGAGTGGTGCTTGCAACGCCAAGATCATGGGTTCGATTCCCAGGGAAAGCAAGAACTGATTAGAATGTCAACGTGTTTCTTTAATGCAATGCAAGTCACTTTGGATAAAAGCATCTGCCACATGCATAAATGTAAATAGTATAATATGTATTTGTACATTTACATTTGTGGTATATATAAGTATTGTAAAAAAAAAAAAAACACACAAATCTTTTTATATTAAAATGCATACAGTTTATTATATTCATATTTTAATATTAATGGCTGTATCTTCTATATATTAATATATTGTTCATGTATAATATATTAGTATATTCATATGTTTATATTTGTTATATGAATCTATATCTGATATTTATGAAGTATTGTAAGAAAAAGGAATGTATGGTATATTTTTATATGTATATACAGAATTTTATATTTTTATCTGTTTATGAATGGCTGTATGTTCTATATTTATTATATATTTTAAAAATGATTATATATATATATATATATATATATATATATATTAGTGTAATCGTGAGTTTGTATTTATGGCTTTATATGTTATAATATACTGTGTATATATATAAAATGTGTGTGTGTATTATATTCATATGGTTATGTTTTTGAAAATAGTAATTTATGATATATTCAAAAAAATGTATAAATTATTTAAATTATTCCAATTTGGGGGATTGTTTAATAAAAAAATTATAAAATATTATATAATGTATGCAATATAATTTTTTTATGTTTTATTCATGTAATATAAAATACAAATATACTATAAGATATTTTGAGATATTAATTTACATTATGTAATATTAATATACATATAGTAACTTAAATTATTAAGTTTATTCTGCTCTGTGACTTGTGAAGATTGGTTGGAATGACTACTTGGCTAAGTCATTGAAACGACTTGCACAAGGCAGTTCTGGAGCCCCCGACATTTCCCCGACATAGTGATAAATTGAGTGATATCATCATCATCATCATCATCATGTGCCCTTTAGGTAACCATGTTGTGCTGGTGGCCGGTGGTGTTGCTGGTGTGGTCACATGGGCCTGCGCTACACCCATGGACGTGGTGAAGGCTCGTCTGCAGATGTCCGGAGGCGGCGGTCGAGTGTACAGCGGCTTGCTGAACTGCATTACTGTGAGTGTGCGTGAAGAGGGCGTGCGAGTGTTCTTCAAAGGCCTCCTTCTGAACAGCGTTAGAGCTTTTCCTGTGAACGCCGTGACCTTCCTCAGCTATGAGATGCTAATGAGAGCCATGACTGGGTCCTCCCCGGACTGAGTGCTGTAGGGATGATGTACTTTTACAGGCCAAAACCTGGAAACCAGCTCACATTTTAGCACTTCTAGTTCCATTATCCTGAAGTCAGTGTTTTTTTTTTTTGGTTAAATGCTTGAAATAAGTTCTGAGGTGAACACAAAGCCCTTATTTGTCTTCCTAACAAGTGTCTGAATGGACTAGACTCTTAATATAAATGTTATTTCCGTCGAGAGATGCATCAATTTTTGGTCAAGATCTTGTGTTGACAATGCAAGAGTCCATCACTCTGTAAAGTCTCCTCCAGCACATCCCACAGACTTTCACTGAATTTAAGGTCTGAAGGTCAGAGGAGCTGATTCATTTGTTTCATATGGCCATGTGTGGTTTAAGAAATGAAAAGCTACACACGCCATCAATTAGGCTTAGAAGAACTGTTACCAAACCAATAACATACTAGAAACGTATAACCTACTAATCACTGCTGATCCAGTTAAGCATTTGCCATTTTTAATTTCAGAATGATTATATACACTGTTGTTAATGGTAACTTATCAGTAAAAATATTGTTGAATAGTCATGACCTATTAAATGTATACACCCTTAATCTGAAACAAAATGCTTATTTCAACAGGTCTTTCCACACCAAGTCAATGTTTTGTCCTTCAAATCCCATTTCTGTCCTTTAGATTCTCAACTTTTTTTCACCTAACTTTATTATAAGTCTTAAGATTTTAAAAACAAAACCTTAATACTAAATACTTTATTGATGGCTTTTGTGCTCTAGTAAACAAAGACAGAATGCACATCTATTAATACGATACATAAAAACAACTAAAAAGATTGGTTAATTGGTCATTGGAAATTAAGAATGTCAGTGCAAGTAATAGGGCTGTTTCAGAAAAACGTCACATTTCCCTCCCAAACTTTCATTAAAATGACGACATTAAAGTAAATGTATTAAGACGTAATAAAAAAGGACCTATTCAGCTTTTAGGAGAGAAATAAGAGCAGGATGTTTCATAAGATTCCACCATTAATCAGCGGATGGTTCACCCCCCAAAGATATACACTTTCTGTCCCAGCACAAAGCCTAATAAAATGTCCTACAATATCTAGGTAAAGATGGCTTGCTGTTTTTGCATCTCAAAAAGATTGAAATTTTGGTAACTACTTTAGTGTCTTTGTTACACATACTTACTATAGTGATAACTATAAATGATGCATAGATGCATGTAACTAACCCTATAGTAAGAACATGCAGTTAATTAATATTACTGAGAACTTAAATACATAATTTAACAGACAACTTCAAATAAAGTGGAACCAATATTTTTATTCATAATTTTAAGCACTCCCCCCCCCCCCCCCCCAAATGCACAATTTAAAACTTCCCAGGGAAAACACAATACCATATCTTAACAGCATTTCAGGATGTTCATTTATTTTTTTGATGCCAAAATACTTCATGACCTGAGATTAAAAAAAACAACTAATTATTCTAATTTGTACAAACAATAAATCACCCGCTTTGTTATTCCTGGAACATTCAACCAGTTATTAAATTGCTAATTTAAATGCCACGTCTAAATGAAAAAGCCTGAAGTCACGCACAGTTTCAGAACGCCGCTCTTAACTTCCTGGTCCTGCACATTCAAACAAACTACATTATGCATTATGATTGATATCAACATACAAATATGGTCTTAAAACATTCGATTTCTCAATTTCGCTCTGCATGTTCCATTATTTGTTTGGTCTTATTTTGTACCACTTGTCTGGTCATGTGACATTAAGTGCTTTTCTTCTATAGTTTCACGTCATCCTTGCGTTACCGCAAAAGTACAGTCCAATCTGCCGCTGCATTCACCGCTGGCTTACGTACAGTCAAAACTGCATGTGTAGAGTCAAACTCAAACTCTAAAGTAGACTCAGTACCATCTGGAAAAAAAAAAAAAAAAAAAAAAGTGTAAATATTAATTACTTTTATACAGGGAGTGCAGAATTATTAGGCAAATGAGTATTTTGACCACATCATCCTCGTTATGCATGTTGTCTTACTCCAAGCCGTATAGGCTGGAAAGCCTACTACCAATTAAGCATATTAGGTGACGTGCATCTCTGTAATGAGAAGGGGTGTGGTCTAATGACAAACACCCTATATCAGGTGTGCATAATTATTAGGCAACTTCCTTTCCTTTGGCAAAATGGGTCAAAAGAAGGACTTGACAGGCTCAGAAAAGTCAAAAATAGTGAGATATTGCAGAGGGATGCAGCAGTCTTAAAATAGCCAAGCTTCTGAAGCGTGATCGAACAATCAAGCGTTTCACTCAAAATAGTCATCAAAAAAAAACAAAGGCGCAAAATAACTGCCCGTGAACTGAGAAAAGTCAAGCGTGCAGCTGCCAAGATGCCACTTGCCACCAGTTTGGCCATATTTCAGAGCTGCAACATCACTGCAGTGCCCAAAAGCACAAGGTGTGCAATACTCAGAGACATGGCCAAGGTAAGAAAGGCAGAAAGTCGACCACCACTGAACAAGACACACAAGCTGAAACGTCAAGACTGGGCCAAGAAATATCTCAAGACTGATTTTTCTAAGGTTTTATGGACTGATGAAATGAGAGTGAGTCTTGATGGGCCCGTGGCTGGATTGGTAAAGGGCAGAGAGCTCCAGTCCGACTCAGACGCCAGCAAGGTGGAGGTGGAGTACTGGTTTGGGCTGGTATCATCAAAGATGAGCTTGTGGGGCCTTTTCGGGTTGAGGATGGAGTCAAGCTCAACTCCCAGTCCTACTGCCAGTTTCTGGAAGACACCTTCAAGCAGTGGTACAGGAAGAAGTCTGCATCCTTCAAGAAAAACATGATTTTCATGCAGGACAATGCTCCATCACACGCGTCCAAGTACTCCACAGCGTGGCTGGCAAGAAAGGGTATAAAAGAAGAAAATCTAATGATATGGCCTCCTTGTTCACCTGATCTGAACCCCATTGAGAACCTGTGGTCCATCATCAAATGTGCGATTTACAAGGAGGGAAAACAGTACACCTCTCTGAACAGTGTCTGGGAGGCTGTGGTTGCTGCTGCACGCAATGTTGATGGTGAACAGATCAAAACACTGACAGAATCCATGGATGGCAGGCTTTTGAGTGTCCTTGCAAAGAAAGGTGGCTATATTGGTCACTGATTTGTTTTTGTTTGGTTTTTGAATGTCAGAAATGTATATTTGTGAATGTTGAGATGTTATATTGGTTTCACTGGTAAAAATAAATAATTGAAATGGGTATAAATTTGTTTTTTGTTAAGTTGCCTAATAATTATGCACAGTAATAGTCACCTGCACACACAGATATCCCCCTAAAATAGCTAAAACTAAAAACTACTTAAAATATTGATACAAAAATATTCAGCTTTGATATTAATGAGTTTGTGTTCAGTGAGAACATGGTTGTTCAATAATAAAATTAATCCTCAAAAATACAACTTGCCTAATAATTCTGCACTCCCTGTATACACGCATATATATAAATAAAATAACTAGCAACAGTGACACTGACCTGCATTTTTCAGCGCAACAGAGGATGGCTGACTGCCTCCAATGATCACAATCTTTTCTATCCAAGAGCTAGTGGAAAACTGGGAGTCTGGGGACAGATTCCTGACAAAACAAGCAAAAGACGAGATGAGTGACAGCATGGCAGTGATGTGACTGCGCTTTTCTGTCCAAAGATAAAGTTTAATTCCATTTATACTTTTTTTTAACACCAAGGAACGCTGCAAAAAGGCTATGACACACCAAGCCGACCAACGTTGATAGTCTGTCACTCAAACTTTGCAGCACAAGTCAGATCCCATTGGTGGATATTTTGACCGATAAGGCATCTTTAACCGGTTTAGTCGGTGATTGAGACTGATTGGCTGTTCTCTCATCTAATTTAATACATGAATATATTTTCAGGACGTCATGGTCATCTGGAGTGAAGAAAGTGATCAGCAAGACCAATATTAAAAATTCTACGCAAGCGTTGCTTTGCTACATTGTTTGGACATGTGCGCTCCTAGTTTTGGTTAATCTAAACCAGTGGTTCTTAACCTGGGTTCGATCGAACCCCAGGGGTTCGGTGGAGCAGTGGTCCGATCCACGGATAAAATGGTATCGGTCCGCCCATAGAAATACAATTATGTCCTTTTTATTGTTAGAAGCTGAGCATTGTGCACTGGACTGGATTATTGTAATTGGTCTCCAGCTTGTCCAAAAATCTGCCGATAGACTTAAAATAGAACAAGGAAAAAGCATGATTTCATCAGTACTGGTCTCTCTTCTCAGGCTTCCAGTCAAATATCATATCCAGTTTAAAGCATCATTATCTGTTAATAAAGAGCGCTATGGTTTGACTTTTCTGATCTCCTTTGATTTCACACATCCAGACACCTCAGATCAACCAATAGTCTAGACCAGGGGTCGGCAACCTTAAATGTTGAAAGAGCCATATTTAACAAAAATAAATAAATTTCAAATATGTCCGGAGGCGCAGTCTAAGGTTTATATATGAAGCGATATATACAACTTTTCAGAAGGTCGTACCTGTGCATTTACTTTTAATAAATCCTAGAAAACCTGTATAAAGTATAGTTTGGTCTTAAATCACTCGACCGGGACACGTGAAATTACAATAAAACAATATTAATCGACAGAAAAAACATATGCAATGTGACTGAATCGTATCTTTGCCTCAGCTCTAGATTGACAATCACAGGCGTCCAATCACAACTGACCTCTGGAAAAAAGGGAACTAACCAATGACATTTGATGTTACTACTACAAGAGCAAGCCCCGCCCAACGACTGACAAAAATAAAAGTGCTCGCGCGAGTAATTAAAATGAGCTCGCGGGTACCCGTATTTACGCGTGAAACTCCGTTTTCCGCTCGCGGATGTAATTTACGCGTGCGCAAACATCAGTTCTGCGCTCGTATATTAATTGACACCATAGGATTTACCGCCATATGGGCGGAGCGACAGCGGACTGAGCGCGGATAGTGGGACCGCTGCTACAAGTTACGCACAGGGGATGAAAGAGCCGCAGCACAGGGGTGAAAGAGCCGCGGGTTGCCGACCCCTGGTCTAGACTAATAGTTGATTGTTCCCAGGACACGTCTTAAACTGAAAGGTTTAGATCCCTTCTTAAACTCATCGATTTATTACTGCATATAGCCTCAAGTAGGTGCAGTGGTTTACTTAGTACATTTAAAAACAAATATTGCATGCAATGCACAATATAAATAAATGTGACTATGTGGTGTGGTGTCTCGTCTCGTTTTTGGCACAGACGCACACAACACAAGTCAACGCCACAGTCGGATTTTGCAACTGCTAGTTCTTTGATGTCGGTTTGGTGTCACAGCCTTAACAATAAAAAATAAAAGGCACACCAACCTAGAGGACAACATGTTGGCAGAGAATGACAGTTGTCTGTGGACAAACTGCTTTGACTTTTCAAAGTTGAAGGTATGGAAGTCATCGATGTACAGCTCTCCTTCAGCAGAGCCCTGAAGCAGAAGAGAGCGGTGAATGTGCAGCACTTAATGAACAATATCCATGAGTACGGCCAAATCACGTTCTGTTTGGATTTCACTGCTTCTTCACATGCATACCAGATACGAGGAATTACCTGAGAACTGAGAGCAACATAGAGACTGTACGGATCGTTCTCCATACAGGAAGAAGATCTTCTGACACGGTCTTTCCTGCAGATAATGGACCCTCCTCGCTGGAAAACTGGGATCTGGAACATGAGACAGTTTTAGTTGCCTGACAAAGCACTACCATTGAGATTGAGTGTATGGGAAAAATGTTTGACCAGTCATGGAAAGGTCTAAATGTGTTTAGTATCATTCAAATAGTACTATAGTTTTTAATGTTTTGAATCCGTGATTTGGGGTTCAAGAGCGTGGCACTGAAACACTACTGTAATTGTTAGAATTTCCAAGGATAGTCATTCTTCCCTGTGCAAACCGTAAGTCGCAGAAACTTTGAGTACACTCATAGTCCACGTAGTCACCAAGACTCGCCCTGATGGTGGCGCTACAGCGATCAAAAGTATGTAATGGCTCATAACACTTTGTCACAGGCTCAAGTGGCTTAAATGGATGGAATCTTTGGCTCAAGGCGAAACAAAAACACTTCGGATTCGCTCGTCCCTCTGGAAAAAATTCAGGCATTTCGAATTTTCCAAAAATCAGATTTTTGGATTCGACTGGATTGTTATGGTTAATAATTACACAAAAAAAGGAGTGGGTGGCCACTTCACTTAAACACCTATCCCTCTTGAACAGAGTGAGATAATGCCACTAAACTCGGTGTACGTCTATGCATAGAAACTGTGGTTGTTTGAAAATGGATGTGCCGACTGGCCACTAGGTGGTGCCACTAAAAAAATTGGTTATAGCTACGCAACAATAAGTCCGATTGACTTGAAAACTGGCATGTGGCGTCTTTGACCAAAGTGCCACGATTGACAACGAGGAGATTTGTGCATCTCAAAAAAATAAAGCCGCCATCGGCCAATTAAGTTTGTGCGGCTACATCACATTTTTTTACTCATTCTCACAACATTCATACCATAAGGTAGACCTCACCATTCTGAGTAACGTTACCCCCAAGACCCATCATTGCCAATTGAATAGTTCATTAAATATTGGAGATCATTTCAATGATCCATCTCTTCAACTAGTTACCTCAACCTTCATAACCGTTAAAAAGCTTAAAACATATTTGCTTAGTAAATTGCCCAGTTTGGCTGTAAATTGTCTTTTCCATTTTTGATCTGGGGGTTACAGGCTTACTACGGTAAATAAAAGCTATATTTATTTTTATTTCTTCCATTTAAAAATGTTAACGTTTTAGTACTTTGGTTCAGATCAGAGTTACCATTGATAAAGAATTTTTTTTTTTTAAGTTCAACTTGATTTAACAAATATAATTTAACTAAAAATGACAGACATTTAGAAGGAAAAAAGAGAGAAACCAAATTCAAGTAATGCGTGTTAAACAACAAGAGTTTTGGCCCTTAATTTATGCAATCTATAAAAACGAATGAAAGAGTCAACAATAGAAAGCGTCTGGGCTTACGGAGCTCATAGTGACAGGAATGTAGAGGCTCTGATCCCCATCATGCTTCTGGAAAGTGTGAACATCATACCAGACCTACAAGAGCAACCCAGAGGAAGTGTTTGAGAGTTAAGAGACAAAGGAAATAAATCCATTCAGGGTGTGCCATTCATGTTGAGAAATCAGTTACCTCGCCTTTCCCAGGCAGAAAGGCAGTAACACCACTAGCGCCCTCGTCAGTAACAGGGTGCACCAGTAAATCCTTCCCTATGAAGAGGAATGAACCTGTTAGCCTTCACTGCCACAATATTTATTTGCGATAATTATAATTCATGTTTAAAAACTCACCAATCAAGTACTCATCCTCAATGGAGAAAGTGGCAACATCATGAGGATACTCTACCCATAAAGGTCTATGAAAACAATGAGAGCATCAATTAAATAACTGCAAATATTAAGCAAGCGATCTTCAAAACCTAAATAACAACCTGGCTCTTCCAAGTGGGAGTGAATGTGGAAAAAACCCTCATCCATCTATCATAAAGTAATCCATACAGCTCCAGGGAGTTAATGCCTTCTGAAGCGCAGTACTTTTGTAAGAAAAAGATCCATATTTAAAGTTTATAAACTACAAATCACTTGAGAGAGAGACTAGTTCTGGCGGAAGGGTGACCTCTAAGCTTACGCCTATGTAGTGCATCCCATGTCGGTTTAGAGGAGAATTGTCAAATACGGAAGCACAGGTCATGAATCAAGTCTAAATGAGAATTTAAACAAAAGTTGAAGAATTTTGATACAAGAGAAGTCTGTTGCCGGAATCCTGTGAGTACGGTCTTAAATATGGATATTTTTCTTACAAAAACTCATTGCCTCACTTCAGAAGACCTTCATTAACCCACTGGACTCAAATGGATTATTTTTATGATGGATGGATGGATGCGCTATTCAATGCCATTACAAAGCTGGGAAGAGCCAGGATATTTTTAACTTTTTAATATAATTGTATTTGGCAGAAAGTAATTTACATCTAGGATGTTTTGAGGGTGAGCAAACTATGGGATCATTTTCATTTTTGGTTGAACTATTCCTTTAAAAATGTGCTGTGATTTTAAAAGAGTTGGTTGTTTTGATCAACATACAAGAGTTATCCATTAGTTTTGAATGTAGGAAAAAACTTGTTCATTTTAATCATTTTTGTGCAACTTTCCATCTTCGTCACAACATGACAGGATGTTTTCTTGTACTACAGAAGATCGATGACTCAGAGTCTAAAATTATTCATGAGACTGCGTGTTATCCTATGAGAAGACATTTTTAATCTTTATTTAAAAGAGTTTCTGCATTGCCTAAATTCTCGTCAATAGAGCCAGAGTCAGTTCATATATTCTTTTCAATTCAAGGAACAAATGCAAATGGCTATGTATTTATTTGTGCACGCCCACATCTGTAAAATTTATTAAAAACAGTAGTGAGAGCTGACCGATGTGTCAAACAGTAATAGCTTGAGATAGGAGCATAATCCGTTCCAGGACTGAGATCGTAACAAGTTGTAAAACATGTTTTTAATTGCTATAGAGACACACACCAACAGCTATAATATACAAGGATTCCTGTGATATAAAATGTAGCTTTAATTAGGAGTTCTTACCTTCGAGTCAGACAATACAGTAGTGGCGGAGGAGGGAGGGATGACGTAGATCAGTGGTCCCCAACCTTTTTTGTGCCACGGACCGGTAAACGTGTGATAATTTTACCAAGGACCGGTGACTGCGCGAGATTGTAGACGGGGGGGGGGGGGGTGCACCCGAATTCGATCCACGGGTTGGTACCATTTGATCCACGGGTTGGGGACCACTGACGTAGATTACGCAACCACAATACGGAAGACTACTATGGCGGAAAATCCATGGCAAAAATAAACGAGTGCAAAACTGATGTTTGCGCGAGCGTAAACGACATCCGTGAGCGGATAGCAGAAGCTACACCAAAAAAAAAAAAAAAAAAAGCTCACTTTAATCCCTCGCACGCATGACATCTCATCTGCAGCAATATGCGCATGAACATTCCCTACATGCACTCGATCTTCTCTCATCTGCTGTTTTTGCTCACACAAACACTTTTAGTCAACGAACACGTGAAGTGAATAAGTGAGGGCGTGGGAGCCGAGTGATCAGCCACCTGTCAGCTGCTCGTATCTCAAGGTATTACTGTACTTAAACGCCATTGCACCGGCTGTTTTCTGGGAGGGTTTCTACTGATCTCCTGCAGCCCACACTTTGAGAATCACTACTTTAAACGCAAGAGCTGTAATACGTTTAGTGTAATTGTGCAGGGCATTTTTTGCTGCCTTATCTTGAACCTGGGTGGCATTCACTAGGCCGACTCACCTCATAACAGGCTGTCCGGTGTGGTGTGCGTTGTAGAAAAGCTGGTACCAGTAGGGCAGGAGAGCATATCGCTGGCGTACCGCCTCCCGGATGAGGGCGGTGTTCTCTGGGCCGAATAGCCAGGGTTCCCTGCGGGGCGTGTCTATGTGAGCATGTGCACGGAAAAACGGCTGGTAAGCTCCTGCCTGATACCATCGCACCAAAAGCTCAGTGTTGGGATGCTTAAAGAAACCGCCAACGTCGGCTGAGGATGAGAAAGACAAAAAGCTACAGCATGCGAGACAAAAACAAAAGACTTTCAAAATACTTTACATTTATAAAGCAACACTTTAAGGTTACTGTCAGAAGTTGTAAATCATTAATGTACACAACCAGTTGAAAGTTTAGAATAGTTAAACTTTTCTTATGCTTTTAAAAGTGTCTTCTGCTCACAAAGGCTGCATTTACATTTACTGATAAATGTACTGAAAAAAAAGGTGAAATATTACCAATTCAAAATAACCGCTTCTATGTGAATGTATAGTAAAATGTAATTTATTCCAGTGATCAAAGCTGACTTTTCACCATTACTCCAGTCTTCGATGTCACATGATCATCACAAATCCTTTTGACATGATGATTTGATGCTTAGGAAACATTTATGATTACTAGCCAATGCTGAGAAAAGTTGTGCTGCTTCATAGTTTTGGGGAAAATGTGTACTACCACTTCAAAATTTGGGCCAATACAATAAAAAACTAAAAGATGCATTAAATTCATTATACTCATACTAGAAAAAAAGCTTATAATCATATTCTTTTCTAAATTAATACAAATGTATTTGAAAGAAAACGTTAATTAATGAGAGATTTAACAATATAACAAGTTAGCTTTTGACAGCAATTATCTAAACATTATGCGGTTTTGTTCTCCCATTGCATGCACTTCTTAGGTGCTGACAATTTACATACATGGGGATCCAAATCTCAATACTAGAGAAACTGCTCACCTCCACAGAAAGAAATGCCCACTAAGCCCAGACTCAAGCACATGGGGATGGAGATCTTCAGATGACCCCATTCAGCTGCGTTATCTCCCGTCCACACCGCACCTGACCCACAGACAGAAGAAATCATCACCAAAAGTTACACAAACACGAGGCTCGTGTTTGAAGTGAAGGCTCTCACTGTCTCACCGTAACGCTGGGATCCTGCAAAAAACGCTCTGGTCAGAACGAAGGGTCTCTCCACTCCACCTGAACGCTGAATCAGACCGTCTGCAGTCGCCTTTTGCTGGTAATGCAGATTTATTGTTATGAGAGAAAGAAACAACCACACCGGTTCATTCTCCATCACACGTCTTTCAGTGACATAGGTGCGTTCACACCATACAATTACAAGATTATGACTTTGTGAATTGGGTTCACATCCTCCTAGAACAAGGAGAAAACTGGGAAGTGTCAGAGCACCACCTGCAGATTCACAGAGTAGAAAGTCACGGTTGCCGTCTTGTAAGTGCAGCATATATTTTGTGATATAGGGAAGAAGTATTTTAAAGTTGTACTTGTATGATTCCTCAGGATAGCAATTATTGCCCAATTTAGTCTAGTCAGAGTAAAGTCTGAGTTCAAAAGGGATCAAGCAAGTCCAACTTAAGCTTAAGATAGTGATTTAAATGATAGAAATTAATATTGTTTCAACCTTGCATTTCATTAATAGTATCCTACGGAGCAAACCACACTTGAGTAACAAGTCATGGTTGACTTGACATCCAAATGTTGAGTTAAACTTTTTGAATGTGAAAAAGTTGTCATGTGACAAGATGTCCAACCTTAAAGTTGAGAAAACAATATTCTTATGCACTTTTTACATGAGCATAGTTGTGAATTTCCAACTGCAAGAATAAGACACCCTCTCTTATGCCCGTTTTACACACGTTTGCCGATATGTTGGCTTTTTTGATTGAACAGTATTTCATGTTATTCTTATGAAATCATTTCCTTAATCTGTGCCTTTTTACCCCCCTGGGTGGGTGAATCTTGATTATTTTTAGAGAAGCTAATGGAAAAAAAACAAAAAAAAACACCATTGAGCAAAAAGTGAATAAAAAAAAAAAAATTGTTAAAACGTCCAGACACATACTAACACAATCCTTACGGAGGACAACATGCTATATAAATAAAACTTGACTTTACTGGAGGGCTGAATTGCAGAACATATCCACATCACTATGACCAGATGCTTCCTTAACTGCAGTTCTCTCACTGCTGTCATTTTTTGTGATTATTTTGTTATTAAGACAGTGAGCAGCAGATACTTAACATACTGTTGAGATCACTAATTGTTGTTAACAGTACATTTCTGCAAAAGGATTTTTAACAGTTTACCCCCCAAACGAAGAACAAAACTTTACAGTGAGTATATCAGTGCCTACAGAAAACTGAAGAGAGAAAAAAAATATCCCCCAAAAAACTGGTCTCTCACCACATAGAGGCCATAAAGGTTGTGAACATCTCTGTGCTCCCAGACACCATGAAGAGCATCTTTGTGCATTGTCACTTCAGGCCCATTAAACACAGACGGCTCGTTCATGTCGTTCCAGACGTACTGATTCTCCATGGATCCCTGGACAAAGACAATGGGGACTTAAACTTACAATCCTAAAATTCACATATAAACATTGATCAGTAAACACAAACAGAACCTCATTGGTTGTTGCTGAAGCTCAAACGTGACGCATAACATGAGAATCTTAATTTGTGTTCCAAAGATGAACGAAAGTCTTTCATGAGGGTTGAGGAATTAATGATGATTTTCATTTTTTTGTCAACTATACACATATTTTATCAAATCTCAATTTTTACTATAAGAGCGTTTAATAAACAGTCAGGTGTATCAGATGTTCAGAAGCCCCTTACCTCATACTGGTCATAAGCAAACATGCTGGCCCACCAGGCTCTCATTTCAGGGTTAGTGAAGTCAGGATAGCCAGAATTCCCTTCAGCAGAGAAAACAGTGCGTTTAAGCACTCTGAAGAGTAAAGAACATTGGTTTTAAAAAGACAGCGGGACGAATGGCTACACACCTGGCCAGCACCAGCCTTCATAGTCTCCTCCATCTCTGTTCTTGACGTAAAAGTTTTTTGAGCGAATCTCATTGTGAATCCTGTAGCCGCTGTCCACCCTAATGTGAGGATCTACGATGGCCACCAGCTGAGGAGACAATGTTACACAAGTTATCAAAGCAGAGAATTTAAATTATTTCAACAGAACCGCAGCAACGATTTTGCTGGTGATATAATTCATAAGCAGCAACATTAAGTTTTTCAAAATTTACAAAACCATCCTGATTAGTTCATTTCATTACTTGCATAGGCTATCCATGAATTCCAGTCAAAACCATTACGTGCATAATTTGTCCTCGTTGTGCAAATTTTCAAAATATAACAATTTGGTTGATTGGATTGAGAAAAGCATTGCATAACACTGCAATACATTTATTTTCATATTTTAACAATACAGTAATATCTTGACATACGAGCATAATCCGTTCCAGAACAGAGCTTGTATCTCAAATAATTTTCCCCATAAGAAAATTATCCGTTACACCCCTCTAAAAAAACTCCCTTATTAGTGCTAATAACATTGGAAAAAAACATCTTTTTAATTTCTATAGAGGCACAAAAAAAAATTATAGTATATAAGGATTCCTTGTGCGGAGGGATTACGTAGAAAACGCATACACTATGGAAGTGTAGTGTATTGGATAGACTATACGCACAATGTTTGCCTCAGAACCTCATATTTATTAAGGAATACTCATAACTCCTGCTGCTCCCAGCTTAATCACTCGTCGCCCCCGGTAACCTCCTGCTGTAAAACAAAGGTGGCCCTCTAGTGGAGTCCATATGCAGTTACCCCATAAATGTATATAGAATACAGCACAGGACTCGCGGGAGATGCGTAAGAGTCAACGTAGCGACCGCATCTGTAAGTATGCTCGTATCTCAAATCTTTACTAATTTCAAAGCAAAGAAATGCTTGAAGTCTTGCTCGTATCTCAAGGTATTACTGAACTACTGTTTATACTGAAGTTTTGATCAAATAAATGCAGCCTTGGAGAGCATAATATAATTATTTTCAAACTCTTGACTGGTGTGTGCGTGTATGCACATTATTTCAGCTACATCACACAGAGCATCATTTTTAATCACACCTTGCGTCTTTTGTCCATCAAACCCTGCAGCATGTCTTTAGGTTGAGAGAACTTGATGGGATCCCAGGTGAAGTAGCGCTTTCCATCTGCATGCTCAATGTCCAGCCAAATGAAGTCATATGGGATGTCATGCTCATCAAAGCCCTGATCAACAGCCTTTACATCCTCCTGATCGTTATAGTTCCAGCGGCACTGATGGTATCCCAGTGCTGAGAGAGGAGGAAATGATTGGGTGCCTGAGGAAGAGAATGTTACATTTAGTTACATTTAATAAAAAGTCATAGAATAAGGTTCTCTCAACTAAAACCCATATTGTATCTGATTATCATCAGCTCAATGAGTGAATGAGCAAACTTTAATTTTCAAAGAACTTCTAGATAAATATACACATTTTTTTTTTAGCAATGTCATGAGAATTCTTGGAATACGCAATAAATTTAAATTTCTCATGATTGTGCAAGACAGTGCAGAATTACCCAACATACATATATATATTTATATTTATTCGCTTTCTAACAAAACATCAATATTTCTCTGAATTAATACATTTTGCTTTCATGCTTCAGTAGTTCATCAACAGGCAGAAATATGTTTATAAATGAAATTCAGATGAAACTTTTTTTTTTTTTTTAAATGGGAGCTCTTAAAATAAATCTGTATTTTGATAGTCTTGACTCATTTGCCTAGATTGGTTCACTTACTAAACTATGCTTTTTTTATTATACATTTCTTCTGGGTCAAAACTGACTCAAATACATTATAAAGAAAAAGGATATTCTAGATTATTTTCAAACCAATGACTGATTACATACTACTTCAGTGACAGTGTCATGTATGGATGCGTCATTTCAGATACTGAAAACTTTCAGATGAAACCGCTATTTTCAGGTTTCAGGCCAAAACCACTGACTGAAACAGACGTTTAATTAGACACTTCTCCGATGGCATGTCCTGACTGTTCAGAATCTATTTTGCGCACATGGATAAGCTACAGCTGCTGAACGTGTCAGCTGTGTGAAGACTGGCTCTGGATTGACAATAGAATAAAGAAAAATGTCTTAAATGTAAAATCTTTTAGTCAGCATTTTCTGTTGATTCATGAACTTCACATCAAATTTGCAGAACGCCTACCATCAAATAATTGCACAAAGCTTTGATCTTTGTGTGATGATTTTATTACTTGCATACTTATTAGTCCTTATCTTTAGAAGTAGGCAAGCTTATCAAAAAACTAGACGTTCTGTTCCAAACTCAATGTAGAATAGGATTTATTGTGTTTAGTCACCAAGAGTTTCTGATATTTGAATAAAAGTAGTGTGTGTATCTGCCAACAGGAAAACATCTAGTGCGTGCAGCTGAGAAATGAACAGTATTGTGCACAAATATTTTCCATGCTTAGTTACACAAGTATGATATGAGTCTAACTCAATGTAACTGTTTGAACAGAGCGTCGCTCTCGACCTTCTCATTGCTCAGATGTTGTCTGTGTGTGAGAATGCCTTTCTTGCAAGAAATAAAGCTTAAACCTTTCAAGAAACTCATTTGTCCTTTATTGATAAACATTTATGAAAAGAATTTCCACGACATTTGTTACTTTTGATATAAAGAACAGTTCACACAAATGTAAAAAAATTTGTATTTATACGAAACTCAAGCGATACATGTGATTTTGCCACTCTTTCAATCAGATCGCTGATTTTTGTGTTGATGCTTCAGTTCAAGCGGCAACACAAATGGAAGATGCTATGAAGAAGATACTTTACAACTTGCTGATAAAAATCTAATCCCGCATTTCAACCAGGGAAAGTCAATAAAATATTTTTTTAGGCTACACAAAATCTAACTTAACGTTACATTTACCTTAAAAGAGTTATTCAATTTCCATAAACTCATTAGTTGGCTAGAGAAATTCTCTTTTAAACTTGTTTTCATGACAGTTTATACTCCAGTTTGTTGGGGAAATATAAACATTATTATAAACCTGATACAAAAACGTATGCCTAATGTGCAATTTAAATGTTGATCTATTTGAGTGTTTGTTAATAAGTTTCTTTAACTTGCGCATTTATTTTTGGCCATGTGCATTCAGAAATTTCATTTTGCCGCATGCCTATGTTTTAGTCTCCAAAAAGAATAAGAAAAAGCATGAATGAGATCTGAGAGCAAAATTATTATGCAGAAATGTCTTCAAAATGTCCTAAGATTTAGAAAAACATTAAGGCAAGTAAACGACAACAAAGTAAACGGAGTTGAAAATAGCATGAAATATACCATGTTATTTTCGAGTTCAGCACAGACTCTGTATGTAGAGCGAGTTTGAGTACCTGTAAGTGAGGCGTACTGAGTGAAGACATCCGTAGGTTTTGGTCCCAGCATGATAAAGACATCAATAATACCACTCTCAGATATCCAGCGCACATCCGTCTGAGGAGCTTCACTAGAGACCTGTACAAACTCCAGCATTTTCCCAAACATCGTCTAAAAAAAAAAAAAAATCCATTAACACACATTTCAGGGAATTGTGATAAAACATTTGACCAGAAAATGTGCTTTTAAAAGCCAACTAATGTTAACATCACACTGTAATCCTCTCCCATATATTGTTTCCCTAATTTGAACATTAAGGTTCAACCAAATGCATTAGATATCTTAGCAAAACCACAGAAAATAGCTTATAGGTCTGCTCCCTCTCACCTTTCCGGCAGTATTTGAGCTGATGTCCACCCATGTCTCTGCTGCATTGAGCCAGAAGATGCCCATGGTGCGCTCAGTACTATGAGATATGAGGACTGGAACTGACCCGTAAAGGGCCATTGGGTTGTGTAGCTCATACTGAAAAACATCCAAGTTGTACAGCCGATACGGGTCTGACCCACTAAGGGAAAAAAACAACATTTTAACGGTGCAAGTCATTTCAATCACCCTGGACCAGCATCAAATTTCAACCCATGTTTGAATTGACATTTAAAATTTGGTTAGGCTGCTTGTTTGTCCTGAACATAAGAACTCACTCTGTGTTTTTCAGTTTGAGCGGGTCTGCATGCTCAGGAATGCCATAGACGTGTTCCACACCAGGCAGAGAAAAATCTAAACTTATAGATGATGGACCTGAATTCCAATGGAGATTTGAAAACACATTTAAACAGACGCTTTTATCCAAAAGTGACTTGCATTGCATTCAAGAAACACATTGACATTTTAATCAGTTCTTGCTTTCCCTGGGAGTCGAACCCATGACCTTGACGTTGCAAGCGCTACAGGAAAATGTTATTGAACAATCATGTTATAGAATAAGATTGGAAAGGTTTAACCATATACCATTGGGCTTTGAATCACTATGAGATTTAAATGTTTCCTCCCACATGCCCGGTTTCGCCTCCTCTTCTTTGATCTGCCCATCCTAAGTAAATCGAGGAAATAAAGAAAGCAAAAAAGGATACAGTTACAACTTAACATGTTTACATTAACACTAATTTAAGGAGTCTCCTCAATGCAGAGCTCAAAGCTCAATTAACACACATTACACAATCTAGGTTTAATAAATGCTAAACAGTTCAGTTATTAAATACACACACACCTCGTTCGATTGCTTCTCCACACTCTCCTGTCCTGTTATTTCCTCCGACTCACTTTTACTGCAAAGTAGACAGACATCTCTTAATGCACATACAACTAAAACATAAATCTTGAATAAGTTGTGCATCATTATGACTCATTGATAATCAGACCAGTGCAATACCTGAACTTGATTTCACTTTGTAATTCAATTTAAATACAAATACAGTAATGCCTTGAGGTATGAGCGTCCTGACATACGAGTAAGCCTTGAAGCAATTTTTGCTTTGAGATACGAGTAAATATTTAAGATACTTACAGACGCAGATGCTAGAGCCCTCGGAGCAACTCAAGCCGCCTCATTTATGGGGTAATTGCATATGATCTCCACTAGCCACTTTTGTTTTACAGCGGGAGGTTACCGGGGGGCGACGAGTGATTCATGAGTATTAAGCTGTGAGCAGCACGAGTTATGAGTGTTCCATAATAATAAATATGAGCTTCTGAGGCATACATTACACTATCCAATACACTACACGGGAAGAAACACTACATTATCTACGTAATCCCTCCCTCCTCCGCCGCTACTGTATCGTCTGTCTCGAAGGCAAGAACTTATAATTAAAACCACATTTTATTTTTTAAATCACAGGAATCATTATGTACTAAAATCTTCTCTGTGTGTGTGTGTCTCTATAGCAATTAAAAACATGTTTTTTTTCCCATTGTCATTAGGACTAAGGGAGTTTTTTTTTTTTAGAGGGCCTAACAGATTAATTTTTCTCCTGTTATTTCTCAAGGGAAAAAACGATTTGAGATACAAACGATTCCAGTTATGAGCTCGGTCCTGGAACGGATTTTGCTCGTATCTCAAGGTATTACTGTATATAGCGATTCTACAACAAAACAAGCATTTGTTGATTGACTGGCCATTGCTATTAAATGCTTGTTAAACAGAGCATATCCGGCTAAAAAGCAAAATCTTTATCTGGGTGAATCTGGAAAATGCAATTGTGTAGACTTGACTGTTTAACAATGGTTATAATAAAACATCTTCGCAAAGCTGGGTGGAGTTTGTAGCCCCTTTCACGCATACAGTCTATACTGGTAAATTGCAAAATAAGAGATCATGTGTGAACAGGACCTTTCTAGAATTTACCAGTATGAGAAGTTGTAACATTGCCAGTAAATTACCGGTGTGATGATGTGTGCGAACGCAGAATGAAGTATGAGCATGACATCTTTTGGGCCAATCATAAAGCTCTTAGGGAGATGACATGATTATTCCACATGGTTTACAGTAAGTCCTGCTGCTTTTAAATGGTTTTTCTATGCAAATATGCACTAGATGGACATCTTTGCAACATCTTTTTCAGAGTGGCACTTGAAATAAAGCCGTCGATTCCATTCATCAGGGCTGCAGCTTGATACTTTTGTGCACGTCTCGTGTTTTAAGAGCAAAAACATCCGCTCCTTTATTAAATTATAATTAACAGAATAATTTCTCATGTGAGCGAATAAAGACAATGTAGCAGCATTTAAAAGAATTTCTGATGCATATTTCGGTATTTTGGTGCTGATGAGTGAATCTGTGCATTTATCGGCGACGTCATTCTGGTAAGTTCACGGTAATTCACTGTGTGAAAGAGGCTGTTTGACTAGAAGGCTAATTTGCACAATGTAAACAGACACTGCCTAATTAAAGATTATATTTGTAAGGAAAAACAGTATGTAGTGCAACAAAACAATCTATCCATTAAAACAATCAAGAGAGGATGAAACATTTGTTGAGACGCATGTGGTGGCGTTTAAGAAATAACATGATAAAAACGTTATAAGTTGAGATTCAGAAGCAAATATAAATTTAAAAAAAATTGTCAGTCAATAATTGTGGTAAATATTTCATGATCCAACAACTGACAAAAAGTACATTTTGAACCTAGGACTTTATGCATGTAGATGTAAATCTAAACAGCCATTACACCAAAATCAATTATTTTTACATGTACCAAAATTACGATTTCAATACCATTTCAACATCTATTTTAATACTAAATCAAAAGCAAATAGTGTAAAAGCAAATCAATTAAAGCAAGCATGGGTAATTTGGAGCAATACAGATATTTACACTACCGTTGATTTGTAAATGATTGGTTAATAAATGGTAAATCAAATATTACATTTAATGAAGTAAAACAAACTATGGCGTAAACCTAAGATTTCGTACAGTAAAGAACTAGACAAATGGATGTTACCTAGAGAAAATGCTCTTGACCGAGTCCCACATGCTACCAACTGTGCTACTTATTTTATGAGAGATACTGCTGAGTGTGACAGAAGAGAGGAAAGTTGAGAAAAAGAGGGGAAGGAAAATAGAATGTGATGAGATTCAGTAAAAAAACATTTACAATGAAATGTCTGACATTTAAAGCATCCATTCTTATCTAAAATATACAAATCCCAAAACTTTTTCAAATGTAATTTTAATGGTCAATATTGCTTTGAAAATGCTCCCAAAATAATACGTTTTGTCACGATCATTAAACATCACAGTACAAAACCAACCAAAACTGCAAAAGTACTGCTTAAAATCAGTAAGCATTCACTGCTTAAAGAGCATTGAAAATAAATAACTTGTTAATAATGTATAAAATATTTCACGACAAACCTACCATGGATCCAAGGTTTCTGCAACAATTAAAATCACAGCTACTTCAAAATGTTCCCATTCATATATACGTTATTTTTTAGAACTATACGTCAATTATACCGCTATTTCACAATACAACACTATATTGTCATTGCGGTTTAATTGACAATGGTTATTCTGTGATTCACCACAGAACTTGATCCGGCTCAATATTTTATTGAACGGGAAAACCAGAAGGTCACTGAAAAAGTGGACAATCATTGACTACGTGTACATGCACCAATAATGCAATTATTTCCAATAATCCATGTAGAACTGAGCACATGCACTCTTTAGCCAGAGCAGTAATAATGCGATCAATGCCCGTTGCAATTAATCGTCGTACGCCACAGTTGAATGCAAATATGGTTACTACAATTATGAGATTAAGTCGCACTAGATTGATTGAAGTATTGGGTTAAGATGACAAAGTTTAAAGCGCAATATAGTAATTCCTTGAGATACGAGCGTCCCGACATACGCGTATTCCGAGATACGAGCAAGCATGCGAGCAAAGCGCGCACGGTGAAATTGAGCACGAGGGATTAAAATTAACTTGCAGGCTCGCGTTTTTTTTGTGTGTATATCTGTTATCCGCTCGCGGATGTAATTTACACACATGCAAACCTCAGTTTTGCGCTCGTTTCTTTTTGGCATGGATTTTCCGCCATAGTCGACTTCCGTACGCGTCTCCCGTGAGTCTTCCGCATTATCTATCCCTCCTTCCTCCTCCGCACATGCCGCTACTGTATCTTCTCAAATATCTCAAATGTAAGAACTCCTAGTTAAAACCACATTTTATATAACACAGGAATACTTTTACACTAATTGTGTGTACGTCTTTTTATGCATGTTTTTTCAAAAAGGGATTTTTTTTTTTAGCCAGAATGGATTCTTTTTGGATTAGTTATTTCTTATGGGAAAAAAATGATTTGAGTTACGAGCTCTGTCCTGGAACAGATTATGCTCGCATCAAGGTATTCTTGTATTGCCAAAGTCCCATTATGAATCCCATTATGAGGGTGCATGCAAACGCACTCATTCTTGTGCTCTACTAGGTTTAGACAACAGCAGCCCTGACTTAACGGAGTTAGTGAGGAGAGCAAAAAAGCCAGAAATGAAAAGAAGCAACAGCAAGAATTCAAGGAGAGAGCGTGGAGAAGTTGTGAGACCTTAACCCTCAGATCTAAGAAACGGTGTGTTTCATTTTAGATATTGTGATTGCATGACAGCAGCAATCCCTTTTAACTTTACAGCACTTATTAAACAATGATAAATTAAGCTAATTCTCAAAAAAAAAAAAAACATTACCGTCTGGACAAGATTGTTTAAAAACAAATCTAGTCAACAAAAAAAAACACTTTAGTAAATACTTTTTCTCCCTTCCTGATTTTTGGTTGAAAAATGATCAATTTACTGACTGTTTTTATACTAGTGCTAAATTATACTAATATAATCATATTTAATTCATGTGATGTATTGTTCGGTTTCATTTAAATGCCCGTTGACACCAAGGATTACAATAAACGTATAAATATAACTATAAACATGACTGGCCGTGTGAAAACCGCTCGGGACACTTTTAAATCTTGAACATTCAGGTGATTTTAAATCATTCAAGCACAAAAGGGTAAATACACACAACATCAAGTCAAGACTCCTGGCTTGGTGAGTTCACACACAAACAGACGGTTACGTCTTAAATGAACGTAATCCATTGGGAGACAATCCATCCATGCCTTGCGTCTTAAAGTCCTTATGTCTGTGCCAATATTAAACATTGCTCTTGACTGAATAACTTCGTATCCATATTTAATGAACACAGACTTATTTCATTGTTATTTTACTAGGAATGCAACAATACACATTTCACGATTCAACATATCTCGATGTAACACTAACATTTAACTGATATTTTAGGCCAATGAAGAGATTATTACTTATAATTAGAAGAATATTTTAATGATATGAGGGGAGAGACCCATTTTACACCGGTTTTATTGTCTTTTTACAATTTCTGTAAACTATACACACACACACACACACCATGCATATTAGTAAATCTGCTCATTGATTATTTCCAAGATGCCTTTATGACATTTGTTTAGATCTTTTAAATTTTAGAGCAATAGACTTTTATGGAGGGATAAAAATCTCTCAGGTTTCATAAATATCTTCAGTTCGGTCTGGAGATGAACGAAAATTGTGAGATGAGTGCTGGATAAAACAAACTCTATAATCAACAATACATATCGCATCTCAATATACCATTGTTACACCCCTATATTTTACATTTGGTAATTTCAATTTCTATAGTACTTCTATTATATGAACATTACGGTTAAACTTAAAGCACATTTAGACAGCATTTATTCTGCATTTTATTACTGACTGTTCCCTTGCCTTTACTAGCCAAACTAAATTTAAGTTCAGATATTAGTTTTGCTGCGGTATCAAAATTAGAATCAAGAAATGTGAAAGATGGCATCTAAAATGTTAATGTCATAACAAACTTAATTTATTTTTTAATTATTTTTTTCCAGCTGAATAAACAGCAACAGCCAATCAGAACCCACTCAACTTTAGAGACTATGAGCACTGGAATTATTATTATTATTATACTGTGCATTGGGATTGGTGTGGACGATAATATAGTTATCTTTCTTGGTGTGAACGGGCCTTGAAGTGAAGACTGTGTGCCTATGAGAGTAAGGCCTTATCAATACAAAGGGAAGAAAGAGAAAAATTATATAGTTCATCAGAAATACAGTCCAAGAAAGCAGTGTTTAGTGTTACTGGTCAGCATTATCCACTTTAACTCTTTCCCCGCCACTGACGGAGATTTCAGGCTTTCCTTGATTTCCCCATTATACGGTAGGGGGCGCCATGACATCATCAGATGATGTTTTGATCATCGTTCTGAATCGGACCAGGATGTAGTCTTTGGTAGAAATGCGATTTTCTCAGCTTTATAAATAAAATTGAGTTCAAGAAAGTGGATTTCACACTGCACGATTTTAGCCCTGATTTTCACTCGCCGGCAGTCTTTGCAGAACCACGATAAAGATCCGGAAACTGAAAAATTAATCAGTGCTCCTTCATGCCAATTTTAAAGACACAAACTGAGAGAACTGACGATACATCGCCAACGCCAGTGAGATACTTGGCATGATAAATATCCTGCCGTGTGAAATTTGATCTGACTAAAAATTACATCGGCGAAGTTTGTAATTAATAACCATCTATAATAATTCCAATCTCACATGTGATCTGTCATATCCTTTTCACTTCCCACGTGTTTGGGTACAAAACATCTTTTGTGGACCAGACAAGAGTTGTCAGCGATTCTTTCTATTGCGTAACCCTACCATCTCTAATCCGAAAGTGAACCAACCGGCAACTGAATTTGAGAGAACTGTGAGCTGACGACTTTAAAAAAATAAAATTGTGCAATGTGAACTTGACACCCCACAAAAAGAGAACGCATTAAGCTAGAATAAAACGCGTTTGGTGATTAAGAGCAGAGGCTCTATTCTTTCATTTGATATACATGATATTCATACAACAAAATATTCTGGGGGATATTCATGAAGATTATCAAATGCTGGCAGGCAAAGAGTTAATAAGAGGCAATATCTGTAACAAACTTCCCGAATGAGACGCTCTTTCGGTCCGATTTGCGTTGTACTCACGTGTCCTTGCGTGCTCGTAGGTGCTCGAAGGCCAGCAGGCCGCGAGAGTTGAGGGACATGAGCACTTGATGACCTTCAACGATGTCCAGCCGAAACGGCTGAGCATTAACGATGAGCCGCTGCTCCTTCCCACCCAGAGACAACACAAGACTATTCTCATCCTGAGACACCACAGACAGCCTGACGACAGACAAGAAGTTAGTTACATTTAGCAAACGTTTTTGCATTGCATTCAATTAACACATTGACATTCTAATCAGTTCAACTGCACAAACAGCATTACCAGCTTCACACATTATAAAAATATAAATGTCCTCTAAACGGCCCTGTTGAGAAACACTACTCTATACAGTAAAAGCCATTGGTGTGAGTAGATTTGACTTACGCTTCAGTAAGGGGATCTGAGATGAGCACATCTGGAACCTCGTAACGAGGCTTGAGTGGTTTGAGTTCATTAATCTTCACCCGGGTCATGTTCCCCTGCAGTCTGTACAGCTCAAGCAACAAGCGAACCTACAGACAAACACAAGAGTCTCAATTCCTTCCCCTTCAGAATGGTCAACTGAGACGTTAACCTAAACAACCAACTCTGAGATGTTGTCAGTTACAGTTCTGTTTTTTGTGCATTTAGTGACCTTGTTGTTGTCATTGATGAGCTGCAGGGTGATCCTGGAGTCGCTCAGCTCCAGCGTGTCCAGCAGAGCTCTGTACGGAGACTGGCCTGGCTTCAGCTCTCTCTGACGCCTGCAAACAAACACAGAAAACATTTGCATCTGATGAAAAGACTGGCAGTAATCAGGACCTGACATTAACACCCGTCAACGGCGTGTGAATTTGTGCCACTTTGGTGGGTCGAATTTTATAATGTATACATTTTTCAACGGGCATCTGAAGAAATAATCTGAGTGCAATGAAGTGTCAGAAATATTGATACATATATACTGATACATGAAACTCTTCCCATACTCATTTTCCACAGAATAGACGCACAATACAGCAAGATTAATGGGTTACACACAAACCCTCCTCCTCCTTACTCACTCGTTTCATTTGCTCTGAATGTTGTTGCCGTTACAGGGATTGAACTCAAGTGTGGGATTGCACGTATTGTGCATAACTTTTATATTTCCCGTAGACACCCAAAAAGTGCTAAAACCAGGTACATCGGCTGTATAAAACAATATATTATATTGAACTTGTCATACTCACTTGCAGAAGGAGCTCTGGTCGCATGTTTTAAAGTTGCTGCGGTCCACAGCCTGGGCGCTCAGACACAACAGCAGAATCAGCACCAAACTGAAACAAAATACAACACACTTCACTGCAAATACTGCGATTAATTCATCACTGTGTGCCACAACAGTAGTGGCAGACAATTCTGACATCGTAAAGAATAAATCACTGAGACTGTAAACTATTTAAATATTCACATCATTCGAAAAGTAAAATAGAGTAAACATAATCCTATTATAAAGCCTGAGCCATTCAATACCTGTCGCAGGAAGCCGCCATCTTGGCTCCGTGTGAACTTTGCCCTCCGCGCTCATGCGCGTCCCGCCAGTTGGGACGTGTCGTTCACGTGGGCTTTTTAAGCAAATTGATGAGCTTATGTACATTGGGTTTTTAACTGCGTCAATCATTAAAAATATATATATATTGTACCCTTTTTCATTCAGCCCCAAATAAAACAAACATCACGCAATATGCAATGTATTACTTTTAACAGAAACTTTCTCCAACACTGATTTATATTTAGACAATAAAAACTAAACTTTTGCAAAAAACTAACAAAGAAGATGCATTGAGAATGGAGAAAAACACACAGCAAAAACAACAAAAATCGGCTTAAAAAACTGCATTCTTTGTTGACAGTTTTCTAAGCTTTCTTTTTTTGCTAAACTGGCTGGACTAATAGTTTATTGTTGTTTATAAATTATTTTATTGTATTGTGTAATATAGAGATGGTTGAAGTAATTTTCAATGTGTATGTCACTAATCTTTGTTTTCTTCTATTAGTAAATTTAAACTACTATACCACTATTAGCATATTTGTTTTCAGTAAAACAAAGATACACGTGAAATCGGGTCTCGGTCACAAACGAAATCTGTAGCTTATGTAATTATTTACTATAGTTCATAATAAATAAATAAATTTAAAAAACTTGACATAATAACAGTAGTAGTAGAAGTAATATTCATAATAACAGTAACTGGATAGTAAAGTTGACAAACTTTGATGTTGGCTTGAAAAAGCTTTGCCAGAGAGTTTGTAGTTTTAAAAGCTTGAAGTTTGAAGGTGTTCTTTTGTTAATAGGTTTAACGGTAAGTAGATAGTAGTTTTGATAGAGAGATAGATAGATAGATAGATAGATAGATAGATAGATAGATAGATAGATAGATAGATAGATAGATAGATAGATAGATAGATAGATAGATAGATAGATAGATAGATAGATAGATAGATAGATAGATAGATAGATAGATAGTTAGATAGATACAACATATATTTAAAATGTGTAATTACAAAAATATTTAATTTGTTTTTATAACTGAGATATAAAAAACGTCATTTGAGCGCATGCGCTCCCTAGCGGACGATGGCGTCATCAGTGTTTGACGTTGAACACCGAGTCGTAAGATGATTGGATGCTGCCTGCAACGCTGAGATGACATCATATCTATAGCTCGTATAAAAGAACGCGCATGTACACACTTCCTCCTCTCTCACAGCGCAGCGGCTCACGGAACTGGTTGATGGTATGTACTTGCTATTTTTGCATAGTAGCCGAGACTCAAGTGTTATGATGGTTAATCGATATCGCGGAGTAAATCCAGACCTCCATTCTTGGCATGCTCGCGGGTTTCTGTGCGCTTGTGTGTATGTATGGAGGAAGAGCAGCGCCAGTGTCATGTCTTCGGTGCCAGCGTGTTCCCGTCCGCTGGTTCTATCCTCAATCACTGGGACACGCTTTAAAGCGAGCTCAAACTCTAGCACATGTTGTATCCTGTATGTCTAACTGTAGTTTGTTTTCTTCCATAGATCCACGTGTTTCCTGGAGGCTCCAGTGTTTGGGATTTGAAGTGAAGCTGCTTCTGTTTACACACGCGCTACATGAACGTATATTTAGTATATCCAGTGTCTCATTATATCGCGTTTGCAGTATGTTTGAAAGTTATATTTACAGTATTTAAAATCGGTGTTGGATGGACTCGCGAGTTAACGAGTTAACCGTGAAATTAAGTATTTCTCGTTACTCTTGTGCTTGAAGTACCCATTTTTTGGCTCATGAGGGAAATCGGGAGGTGTGTGTGTCTGAGACCCTGATGGTTGTTGTTGATTGTAAATTTGAGCATTTATTAATCTCACTTGCTCAATATATATTTCTATTTAAAATTAATAATCAAAATAACTCATTCATCAAATGTGTCGTAAAACCTCCAAATAAATGTTGATGAAAATGTACATTTAATCTTTTTTTTTTGGGAAATGCACTCACTGATTCAGTTGTAAAAGGTTTGAGTTTGTTCTCCTCAGTCTTATTTAATTGTTGATGTGAAGTGCCTTCACGTTTTACCCAGAAATTGAATTAATGTATATATTAGAGCAATGGTTTACGTAAAGTGATTAAGTAATTAAATGAATTCCTCTTATTTATACTCACACTTCCAATTCAAAGGGACTATCCTCAACACCGTTTTTGCATCAATCATTTGAGTCTCAAAGTTGCTGTATCTGGAAATAAGGTTGTTTTTTGTTATTGCAGAGTGATTATTTCCAATAAATTCTTTGATCTCTGGCCTTTCTCATTTCTTTTGTGTTTGGGGTGGAGAAACTTTGGCTTTATTTTAAAACTGGTGGCGGTTTATTTTAAAACAATATAAATGTCAATTAAAAAATATTAATCATGTTGGCTTTATGTACTAGATTGCACTTGTCAAAATACGAGATTAATTCTGGTTAAAACCTGTAGTATAGCATCGGTAATTAGGACCAGCAGGAGGCTAAACATCCGACGTTAAAATACACCCAAAATCGCTGTAATAACATGAAAAGACCCAACAAAGCTTGTTAACAGTTTCAAATTTATTTAAAGCACCAATCACGGATAGTTCAGTAAACCTAAGATATAGCGTCTTTAATTAGACTGTACCCTCTACCATACCGGAAATATTTTAGCAGACAACAGGAAGTTCCTATGTATTTTTTTATTAAAAGATATTTAAATAAAACAATCCACATTGGCAGGAACACCACGAGTGTCAACGACTATTGTACCACCGAAACGGTGCTTTAAATAAACTTGAAACTTTGAGCATTGCTGGGTGTTTTTTCATGTTATCACAGCGGTTTTTGGCCTGTTTTAATGTCGGAGGTTTAACCCCCTGCTGGTGCTAGTTGGTATTTACCGACGCTATACTACAGGTTTACCAAATATAAAAATGTTAATGTCCACTTTAATGTCCATCCTGTTAATGTCCATCATGGTAATGTCCACTTTGAGCTGTGAGTCAAATCTTTATTTATATAGCCATTTCTCCAATGAAGATTTTCTCTAGAAGAGCCAATCAATAATATTGATGGATGTTAAGTGTCCCCAACTTAGCAAGCCAGAAGCTAATAGTTGCAATAAAACAGTTTAATGTGAAATGTTTGCATTTGAAATCATGCAATGTAACTCTTTTTGATCACTAAACCCGTTACTCTCCTGGTTCATTGTGTGTGAAGTTGCTCCTTGAGGTAAAGAGGTATGAACGCCTCTGAATAGTTGATCTTGGGGGTGCATTAATAATCAAAATGCTTGATTTACTTATTCTTTATGGCTAAGAGATGCTTTTAAATTTCTCTTAACGTGCCACAGTCATGTCTGAAGAATGGTGTTGGTGCAAGACCTTCAGTGGTCAGTAAGTCTGCAGTGCTTTGTATCACCTATGATTGATGTGATATATCAGTTGTTTTCGGTCAGAAACAATTCTGTGCTTTGTTTTAAATGTTAGTAATTGAGTTTTTTGTAGTAGAAACCAAAAGGAATTGTTTGTACTTGATCTGGGAAAACCCACAAAATAATTGACTGGATTTGATGAGTTTGTGGTTGAAATTTTAAAAGTAACAAATCCTTTTCTTGGGTCAATTTGACCTCTATATGGATGAATGGAATGTAAGAATTCTTTTTTTATTTGTCAAAACATACACACAATTTTCCTATTGAGAGCTAATTTGCTCCATTTGGGCTTTAAGTTCAAGGCAAGGCAAGTCATGAAACATCATGTTATTTTATTTCTTTCCACAAGAGGGCAGCAGAGATTATTTTGAATTTAAGTTGAAAGAATATGCTTAGACTATTACTTATTTATAATTTATTTTTTATAAAATCTAGTAATTTAAAGGTAAATAAAAAGTAATAATAATAATTTTAAAAACTCCAAAAGAGTGCATTAAAAAATAGAAAAAAATTATCAAAATGAAATTAAATAAGCTTTCTTAACAAAATATAAAAAGGAATAATTTTAGACCTTTGTGTCGATCTGATCCATGAGGAAAGGATGAGGGTGTAAACAATTAGCAGTCGCACTTGTAAATACTTGTATATACTTGTAAAAGCAATGTGCATTGCACATTTGTGCCACCATAACAGTGAATAAAGAGTAAATAATAATCATATATTGTTTCAATGATCTTGGTTGATGAAACATGTATCCTGTCTATGGACACAATGGTGCATTTTGCTACATCATATGGTTAAATGCGTATTTCACTTATAATTAAAAGGCTACTGTAAACTTTATAAAGTTCAACCTCATTCCCAAACTGTTTACAATATGTAAACTGTTTACAAAATAAAAGACACAAGCTATGAGGACATCCCATAAATATAAACTGATTTATGCCATGACTCTGAGACCAAAACATTCAATATAATTGCCCAATAAAAATTAATCATGCACATTTCTATGGGTTATTTGTTCAATTTAATAGATAGATGAAATGGGGGAATGCAGTGGTTATGTTTCTGTTGTGATAGGATGAGAAAAATACATAATATTAGTTCATTAAAAAAAATAGTGAGCATAAGAACAGAAAAAATAGGTGATAGGATGATGATTTTTGAGCTTTCCCATCTGCTAAATGCATAAATGTAAAAGATTTGTGAATAGACAGGCATGGTCTTGATCTTCTTCTTTTTTTATTGTGTTTTTTTTTGTAATTAAAACTAGGATGCACAGCTTTCACCTGTGGCTTTACATCTAAATGTGTTCACAATGACAGTGAATTAAAGTCACTCAAAAAACACATTTCTCAATACTTGGGTCACTTTTTCAAAGCTCAGTTCTCCTTACCAACATCCCACTTTTCACATTCGAAATGCACTAAAACTACCAAAACACCTCATACACCTCTCAAATCAGCTCATTCTGCCACAAGGTTTTCACCCAACAAACACACATTGTCACTCATAACACACATACTAAGAAACACTAATATCAATGTCTAAACACTAATATCAATGTCTAATATAATGTCTATAATTCACTGCAGTTTATGGTCCAAAATGATTCCTATTAGCTCTTTTGATTGTAGGATAATAAAACACTTGTGTTGGTGTTCAGTTACATTTTGTTGCTTTGATAGTTTTTGATATTTATTTTAGTTTCAGCATATATTTCAGTACCGTATTACTGTAAAAATGTTGCAAATTTCTTTCTTATATATTTTTTTGTTGTGCAATGGGTTCTGAAATGAAGTTTAAGAGTAACATGCACATTGCCTGTAGTACATAAAGTTTTGCTGGTGTTTGTGTCTAAGTGAGATAATAACTCAGGTAAATTAAAATATGTTGTCATTGAATGATAAATGATCCTCCTTTCAGCTGTGATCAATAAGTGACTTTATAATTGAGAAATGTGTTCATTTATGTTCATTTGTTTGATTTAAAAATACAGTTACAACAGAGATAATGTGAAGCATTAGTACAATTTAAAATGTTTTCCATTTGAAAATAAAATATCATTTATTCCTGTGATTAAAGCTGTATTTTCAGCATTATTACTCCAGTCTTAAGTGTCATATGATCCTTCACAAATAATTTTTACATGATGATTTGATGATAAAGAAACATTTTCGATTATTATCAGTGTTGAAAATAGCTGTGCTTACTATATATTTTTGTGAAAATATCCTTCAAAAATTTGGGGTAGTTAGATTAAAATTCAGCATGGGTGCATTAAATTGATCAAAAGTGACATTAAAGGCATTTATACCATTCCAATTATTTTTATTTAAAACAAATAGTCTTATTTTTTAACTTAATATTCATCAATTAATCCAGAGAAAAATGTTGCATGGTTTTCACAAAAATATGAAGCAGCACAATGTATTGATAATAATCAGAAATGAGTCAAATCATCATATGAGAATGATTTGTGAAGGATCATATGACACTGAAGACTGGAGTAATGATGCTGAAAATACAGATTTAATCACAGGAATAAATGACTCTTTGCTATATATTCACATAGAAAACAGCTGTTTTACATTGATATAATATTACACTGTTTTACTGTATTTATGATCTATTAAATTCAGCTTTGATCACAGGAATAAATTACACTTTATATTTAGTCGGAAAACATAATAATAGTATATAATAATGTACGGTAATAATATTTCACAATATTTCAGTGTTTACTGTATATTTGGTCAAATAAATGCAGCGACTTATTTCAAAAATAAAATAAAAATAAAAATTATTTATTCCCAACTTTCGATTAGTACTGTAAAAAAAATTGGTTTTCATGTGACAAAATTAATGTAACAGAATAAGGGCACGATAAAACAGAGTACAACGTTATGGGCATTCAAACGTTTTTATTATTATTTCTTTATTTACTGGGAAACAAGCAGCCGTTCGAAAGAAATATTAATGCTAAAAACTAACAGACTAAAAGCGCGAAGCGTGGGAAACACATCCGACCTTCATTCCCGGGACACACGAAGGTTTATTGTGTAAAGAACTTCACGCTTCTAATGGTTCAAACGGATGGAAATGCGCGTGCCAGTCGTTGAGTCGTGTGGACTTGACACTTGGGAAAGATGTGTGAAACCAGAGACCAGTTTAGCCTTTTGTCCAGTCATTAGCATCTCTCAGATGTCTAGGAGTCTTTCCCAGCTTTTTCCAAATCAGGCACAAAATAGTTAGAACAAGAGCAGGAAAACAGTGGAGTTTCCCAAACTTCTGCTCATTAGAGTATATTTGGAGATCGAATCAAATACAATGCAAATCAATTTAGTTAGTTAAATATGTGTGTGAGTGTTTGTGTGTCTGAGTGTATATATATATATATATATATATACACACACATTACACACACAAACAAACATATATATATATATATATTAAACACACAACTATAGTCTATGGATACTTCCGTGATTTGAAACCAATTGTAGCTCTTAATAACTATAGTGAAAAAGTGCTCACTCTTTATTCGGCATGTTTATAATTCCTGGGAAATCTTTCGGCGGATGTGCCAAGGCACGTGGCGGCCTTTCGCACGGATTATTCATCAGACAAACGAGCCTCGGAAGCAGGAGTGTGAGAACAGAGTGTGTTTAAGTGTGTGGAAGTGTGCCGGCAATTCGGCGCCTCAAACACTCACACTTGCGCGGCGCTTTTGGTCGGTCGCACTTCAAAGGCTTCGATGATCAAAGCAGATTTTAAATGTTCGGCGCGTGCAGAGACCGATCATCAAAGCAGCGCACGTCATCAACAGTTCATTTGATTTAAAAGACAGAAACACTCGTTCATTTTAACATTTTAATGGTGGAATGTATTTGCTTCGATCTCTAAAATATACAACTATAAATCTGAGGGTAAAAAGAGAATGTCCTGAATAAATAAATGTGCAAAATAGATAAATACATACATCAGTTATGTGTTTAAAAAATGATCATACACCCAAGTAAGGATCATGCAAAAACAAAACAAAAATCTGTGTAAAAAATATACTGCCATCATTTATACACTATTTACACATTTACATTTCTAATGTGATGTGAGCAGATGAAATCATTACACATTTTATTTTTGGGAAATAAACATCTCTCTGCAGCTTAATTTGGAAGACATGAAGTATGTCTGATTATTACACAAGCCCGCTGTTTTGAGTCCATTTCTCTGCCTTGGTTTGTCTCAAGGCCAAGGTCTCCAGACGGTCTGGTTGGCCGGCGTTTGGTGCTGTGAGGTTGGCCGGCCAGTCGCATGCGGTGTGTTGGAGTCTGTGCTTCTGGATAGAAACCTGTTGGAGTGTAGCACAATGTTCCTGCAAGCTGATGCGAGTCCTTGTTTGCATACCGAGTTCTGCTGCTGTGCATGGGGATCTGGAAGCGGCGTTCTGGAGGAGCTCTGGATTCTGACAGGCAGTCTGATGCCGGTTGGTATGCAGGGCCGGCTCAGGCGCTGGCACAGTGTTGCTGACACCGAACCTTCCAGTCCACGGGCATCACCTTCGTCTGACAGGAAACGGGACGCTTTCTGAAGACATGAAGAGAAGCCGTCCATGAACTGATGCTTTTCTCCTCTTTCCTCGTCCTTTGCTTTCTTGGCCTGAGCGACAGAGTTTTGCAAAAACAGGACGGTGTATTCCAGGATCTCTGCTTTCTCCAGTCTTCTTTGAGAAGGACTCTGCAGAAATGAGAGGAAGAGTTTAGACCAAGCAAACACAGACTGAGTAGATAACATAAAATGTATTCTTATCACACAAAACAAAAAAATAGTTATTGACATCAAATAACTTAAATTGCTTCTTCAAAGGTTCTTTGGGGAACCCAAAAATGGTTCTTCTATGGCTTCGCTGTGGAAAAAAACCTTTTGGAGACTTTATTTTTCAGAGTGTATGAGCTGAAAGTCAGCATTATGTTGATTAAATATGGTGATCTTACATTGTGCTCAGGGCCTTGCAGAAGCAGAGCTCTCAGGCTCTCCAAACTTCGATTCATCCTTTCTCTTCTTCGTCTTTCTACCTGAGGTTTCAACAGCTGCAGAAAACATTAACACTAATGTCAGTGGACAGGTCTTGGTTTACAAGCTTAATGCACATGCCAGTATCAGAATTATGATATCTCAATATTTACCTTTCTGTCCATTTTAATGGCCTCAGTCTCTCCAAGGATTTTCATTGCAAGTCTTCTCCAAGCAACGGTTTATATCAGTGCTGATATAATCCAGTAAAGATCCAAATTCTCTTCTTGTAGATATGCTGGGAAAAGAGCTGTCCTCGAGGCGCGCAAACAACTGTGAGATGCAGGTCTGAAGCTGAGCTCAGGTCTTTATAGGCATCCAGGTGCGTGCGCCAAACCACGCCCCTTTCCCACAGGCTGATGCTGAAGGCGCAATACTCTCGTGCAGTTTGTTCCCAGCTAAAGGCAAAACTCTAAAGACATATAGGCTATAATATTAAGAGTTATTGTAGTGTTAAAGATCATATAGGTTGCATTGTACTGTATAGACGTTATTAAACACGAACGTTGTGGTCGAAAGCATTAGATCGAGGTCATAAACAATATAAGCGCGGAAACTGGGTATATGTTTATTACTTATTTCTCCCTTTTTGATCAGCTGACTATAGTTAGCTAACAACATATAATGTCCAGTGAATTGGTTGGAGACATCCAGGCCGATCTTCTATCAAAAGCACTGCTGGAACACGCTCTCTGACACCTGGACTTCCGTGGGCACGTGTGCGCACGAGAGAACAAAAGCCGGACAATGTGCGTATCAATAGTCCACGCGCGCGCATTATAATAATAAAGATCTCCTTTTTACTTTCAAGAGTGCTGGAAACGCTCGGTTTCGAAAGTTTCGCATAATTGTGCAGCAAAAGCAAAAATGCACTGCAATCTTTACGCGTGCGTTGCAGTGATTTTATGACTAAGCGACACCCCAAAGTTGCATACAGCTGTAAAACAACAGGCACAGCAACATTATAATCAATCCTTGTGGACATTGGATGCATTAGTAAAATGTTCAAATAATTCGTTGAATGGTGATTGACGCACGCCTGGATTGCGTTTATTTGGCTTCAAACCCGGCATATTTAAACTGAATTTAAAGTTGCAATTTTCTTGTAGCTCAATCAGCTTGCAACGCTATGGATTCGATCCCCAGGGAAAGCAAGAACTGATTAGAATGTCAATGTGTTTTTTGAATGCAATGTAAGTCGCTTTGGATAAAAGCGTCTTCCAAATGTAATAAATAAATTACATTTTGCAAGATTGTCTGTAGGTAAACAAGATAAATAAGCGCGTGCCAATCCACGCTTCCCCCCTCTTGAGTACATTTGTTTTGCTGAAAAAAACCACAAAGTCGCAGTAGCCCGAACATCTGGGTACAATAACACGTGTGAAGATGTGCGGGGGGTGGCGTGTGTTCTCACCTCTTTAAGGTCCTGCAGGAGCGCGTGCCGCGTGCCAACTTCACTCCTGAGAACAACTAGCGCGTGTGCGCAGTCGAATCCACGCGTGCATGTAAAGCGGTGCGTGTGCATTATTCATGGCACTGAAATCACTATGTTAATAGTCTCTTGTTCATTTATTTTCTGAAGATTGCTTACATTCTTAGCTTACAAGCTTTAAAGGCTGATCATGTTAATACGAAGAACGCGCGCGTGAAGTTCCTTCACTGGATATGCTTTGCTAAAATACGCCAATAAAGGAAAGGCGGGAGAGATATTTGATAAATGTGTGCATCTGCATTATTTTTTAGTGCTTTATCTCCACGCGTTCAATGCAACAGAAAGCTCTTGACCTTCATATGAATGGAAACACACTCGTCCCATGAAAGTGATAAAAATGGAGAGTAAATGTGAACGCAGGCTGTTTATTGAAGAGTATCGTGGGAACGTCTCTGTTCATTGATAAATCCCGACAGGTAATAAAGGCCTGAGGTGTGAGTCCATGTTACCAGGTGAGGTGTAAGATGCTAGTGTTACTGGGAGAGCGTGGCTGAAAGCTGGTTCCCATCACAACACTCTTGAAATCATTGCCTGTTGGTGAATTTGGAATATTTGCGCAATTACGCGGCCTCTGCATTGCCCTTTGTGCAGTGTTGTTATTCTCAGTTTTGGTGATGCTGTGCATAGAAATAGCTCTCTTTCTCTTCTCTCAGGGTGCAAGACTTGAGCTTACATCATTTTTTCTTTTCTTTTTTTTAGAACAGGCCTTTTGTATTGCAGCGCGAAAAAAACGCACTGTTTTTAAAGCTTACCGTTCTATTATTTTTTATTAATATTTATTAAAATAATGCACGCACAGCCTGCGTATAGACCTATACGATATTAATGTCCACAGAGAGACCGTCTGCTCTCACCTGCGCCTTTCTTATTCTGCGCGCAAACACAACCTTTTAATGGTCCTGCGCGTGCCAGATGCTTTAACCTGGTCCTTTTGAATGCAAAGGTCTGAAGAGCGTCTCCAAGTAAAATAAGAATAATCTCTCGACTATACGCAGGCGGGAAATCATCGCATTCACTTCATGGCCTGATGCACTCACAAACATCACCGAGGTGAGGAAAATGAAGAGTGCATGTGAACTTAATCTGCTCTGTGTTCCCGTGTGGGAACCATCTCTGCGCTCGCCTAATAATGTACAAATTCTGACAGGTAATAAAATGAGCGGAGGTGTCTGAGCAGTCCGTGTTACTCGGAGAGCCTGGCTAATAGCTGGTTCCCATCATAACACTCTTCCAGGTCTCTGTCGGCAATTGTGGAGATTTCCATGCTTGCACCAGCGCTCAAAATAAAACATTTTAAAAGTAGGTGTGATATCCCATCCCAGAAAAGCCTGATGTTTTCTCTTTAAAACAAAATCATTGGCGTTATATAGACTGTTGTTGCACATTTCGAAAATGGGTCAGTGTTCAAATGTATAACTTTATTAAACTAATTAAACCAATCAACCAAAGTCAATTAAATCAACATGTCTGGCAACCCACGGCAAGTCTCAATTATGGCATGCACAAGTTATAGGCATAAATAAATAAATATTAAATAAGTATAAGTACAACGAAATTGACATTAAACACCATAAAAATACATTATTCCAACTTTTATCTCATGATTATTACTTTATGTCATTATTATGACTTGGTATGTAATAATGTCGACTTTTTATGTCATGATTGTGACTTACAAGATTTTTTATCGTTCACTTTGATAGAGCTTTCCTTCTAAACAGACCGGTTGGCCAATTTATAAATCTGTCCCAGCAGGAGGCGAAGGCAACGGGTCGTTTGTCCAGAGCACAGGTCCATCGACACACGTTTGGTGTGAACAAAATGTGTCAATGGACCCATAAGAACAGAGGCAAGCAGAGAAGGACGTGTGTCCTGCTTTAGTTACCGTTTCCCACGGGAATCGCTGTCTAGCACTCAGTAAAACTGAGCCTCAAATTATGGCATTCAAATAAGCAAATGGTCAGTTTTTTTTTTTTACAGATGAAACCAAGCAATCGTGCTTCATTGCTTGTGTGCTTTTTGTGCCTTTCCATCTAGAATATTCATAAAATGAACCAAACTGGTGGGTTTTTAAAATATATTTTAGTTTATGACATTTATTTTTCTTCTGAAATGTGTTTTTTGTAAGTCTTGTGTTGCTTTTTTGTTGCCACATGGTTTTCTGGAGCTCAACCTCAGCAAGTGCTATTCATCTTAATATTTAAATGTTAACTTTTACACTTTATTCCTTACCATATCCCATATTAACCAAATGTGTAAATGAGACCAAGGATACTTGTCTGCTCTTCCCTACTAAGCAAGTAAAAAATAGTGATATTCAATTTATTATCCACAAATTTTCAAGTGTTTCTTTGGTTTTTGCAAATGATAATATAATAATAATAATAAACTTTATTTTATATAGCGCCTTTAAAAGTTACATCTCAAAGCGCTGCACAGAAACATATAAATGCAATAAACATACATTAGAGTTAATTTAAAAGAGAAAGATGCATTATATAAAAAGCAAAGCAGAACACATAATAATAATAATCACTTGTATGCGAGACGAACGAACATTGCGTCTTAAAATTTGCAATAAAAAAATGCAATTAAAATTTCAGACAAATATTGTGGCGCTAAACCATGCAAGGCCTTATAGGTGAGCATTAGAATTTTAAAATCAAAATGATCCCATGACTTCATATCACGTTTTCCTTTTAACACTGTGAAGGGCTCATATATACTGTTCATTCACAATGGCATCTTTTGTGAACGCAAGTTCTTTTACACTTGCAGAGAGGAACTGCCAATCAATTATACCAAAATACACCCAGAATATGAAGGCATCACAGTACAACACCATTGCAAAAGCTGAAGAATCTGTGATTCATTAATTCTCTGGAACCTTTATTTAACTGACAAAGGTACAAATAAACTATTCAGCTTGTGGTCACTTACCGGTTTTATTGAAGTTTGTATATATAAACACATTTTGATTTGATGGCTGCAACAAAGTTGGGACGGAGGCAAAATAAAAGTCAAAAGATTATAAAATATCCAAGTTAAGCTGTTTTGAAAAAGTTCACAAGTCTTTCGCCATCTATCATCCATAATATTGTGAAAAGATTCAGGGAGTCCTGAGAAATCTCAGTCCGTAGAGGGAAAGGGAAGAAACTTGTGTTGAATGTGCGTGACCTTTGACCCCTCAGATGGTATCGCATGAGAAACCGTCATGTTACATGTTAAATAGTTTCATGGGCTCGGGAGAACTTTTGGAAACCGAATCTCTGTTATGCAAGCAGAAATCTATACACGTATTTAGTGCAGAGGTGCTCGAGTTCATTCCAGATGATCCAAAAATCAGGAGAAATCTGGTCAGATGAGTCCACCTTTCAGCTTGATTTAGGAAAACTGACTTTGAGTTCTCAATCCCAAAGACGAAAGGGACCTTCCACACTTTCATCAGCGACAGGTGTGGCGGTGTATACTGAGACATTTACTGCCATCAAGATGATCATTCCTGGTAAGCAACACAATGCCAGGCTTTTTTCTGCAGATGCTATTGGTTTCTTACACACTCTAAACCTTCAGCCCACATGTCATCTTATTGAATATGTTCGACAAATCATGAAAAAGAGAATCAGACAATGATGACCAGGGGACTGTTAACGAAATTGGGCAGAACTTTATTTTTTACAAAACTGCAGCAATTAGTATCTTCAATTCCCAAATGATTAAACAGTGTAAATAAAAGAAAGGGTGATGTGACACAATGCTAACCATGCCTGTACAAAACATTGCAAATCTTTTCTTTGTACTTGCCGGTTAAATAAAGGTTAAAGAGAATAAACAAATGACAGATTATTGATTCAATTGCATTTGACTAAATGTTCCACCTTTTCTGGAAATGGGGTTGTATTAAATCAGATCAATATCCAACCATTATACAGCTAATAATGTTCTTTAAAGCAATATTTAAAGCAAAAAGCTTACAATGATTACAATCCTAGCTCAAATATGTATTTTAGTCCAAGACTAGACTTAAGCCGTGTCTGTGAAATTGCACTTTTGTTATATACAGTGGAATACGGTTATCTCGACGGCCTCGGGGGTTGCAAAAAAGCGTAGAGAGAACCGAGGATCTAGATAACCAACAGCCAATATGGCGATTTATTTGATGAATCGATCGGCATGCTATAAAAATGTACATACACTGTATATGTTTGCTAACAACAAAAGGCATATGTGCACCAACTACCAGCAGAGATTTACCAGTATACAATAAAAAAACACCTTCCATTCTCCATACAATATTCTCCAACATTGCAAACACAATGATCGCTCACAGCGTAAACACATTCAAAACACACATAAACACATTCGCTCATAACACAGTAATTTTGCTCTGACACAGTTCTGAATAATATTGCACACACGGTTACTATGGTTTCTTTACAAACTCTTAAATGCTTTGTTGCTTTCTGCCTTTAACGGTCTGCTTGAAAACAAAAGCTTCTAAGGTTCAGTAACGACGTCTTTGTCGATGTCAATGTAATCTGGGAATTCCTGGACAATGACACTAACTCTTGCGCCTCCTCTTCCAAGATAGCATCTAGAAGGCTTTATTTTTCCGCCACTTCCATGAGTTCTTCTGCGGCTGCGTGGCACTGTACGTGCAACGCGAACTCAACGCATGCGCAGTGAACTCGGTACCATCATTAGTCACGAGATAACCATGTGAAGTGGCGAATTTGTCCCTCTTTTGTGCTCGAGATATTAGGGTTCGGCGACATAAAATAATCTACATAACCGATAAGAAAATAGGGAGTTTGGCGGTTCAACTTCAGAAATGTCGACATAATAGGGTTGGCGAGTCAACCGTGAGTCGAGATAAGTGAACTCCATGTCTATTCATTAATTAGTTCACCTGTTTGTATTTAAGTCGTTATCATGTGTGTATTTATACCCTTCAGTTCATTTGTCCAGCGATCACTGAGTTTAAGTACTCACTGTATCATGCTTGGATATCTGCTTTTTGCTTCTTTTGATTAAAGTATAACCTTATTTGTTTATCATCCCTTCTTCTTTGGACGCATACGCGCTACAGAACACCTGATCCAAAGAATGAGAAGAAATATGAATGTCACTGTCATCAATGTGGCACTATGAAGCTGCCAAGGTGGGAAGGAGTTTTTTTTATTTTCAAAATAAAATATTATTCTATTATGTTCTGACATCTGCCACAGAGCGATATGCGACAACGATTGATGGAAGCACATCAACTTTGTTCTCTCCACTAAAGAGGAGAATAAAGCGACTGTCCAGCCCAACACAACATCCTTCGTCACAGTGCCAATTTTAATTCCACAGTGCCAATTTCAAGCCAGTCATCACCCACTCACACAGACATTCAGCCAGAGCCCACCACAGAAGGGGAGTTCAAGTCTGGAATGAGAAAGCCAGAACCTGAGAAAACCGTGCCAGTCATTGACCTGGAGGCCAAGCCCCATAAGGAGTCTGACCAGGTGTCTAAGCTGGCACCACCGTGTATCGCCGTGGGACGCCTCATAGAGTATGAAGGTATAGTGAAGGACCCCACCCACCATCCCACCGCTTAGGGTGAGCTCAAGTTGGACTATGAATGTAGTTATTTGGAAAGTTTAGAGGAATTTTTTTACTCTCCTGTCACCATTGATTCCGCCCAGCTCAGAATTTCCTGTGTCTTCATCACTGATCCTGCCTAGTTTAAAGTCCCCTGTGTATTCGTCGTCTCTGCACCTGCCCAGCTCTGACTTCCTGTTAATTGCAGAGCAAGTTCCCACCCTCCATCTCCTCCCAATCCAGCCAGCTCTTCAGGCCTTAACATGTCCCTCTAACCCACTCAAGTTTGCAGATCTGCCTCAGCTCCTCTGGTCTCCAGACCCATCTAGGCAAGAGGTTCCCATAGCTCTGCCTTCAGCTTCTGGCCCATTCACTCCATCACGGCCAGTCAACCCACCAGCTCCACCCTGGTGCCTTCCATCAGCTTCACCTGGATTTGTCATCCTTTTGCTTCTGAGTTCCCTCATCTAACAGGCTCTAGCTTGGTTAGTCGCCACTCAATCTTCACCACGCACTTCCAGGTTGTCAGCTACTCTTAGTCCCTTCATCTGGCTCCTCCTCCTCTGGCTCATTGGCTCCACCTCCATCGCTCATCGCGGTGGCTTCGCCATGGTCCATGTACATTCGTCTAATCTTCTCTGCGCTACATTTATTAGTTTCATTGGCACTTATTCTTTCTAACTTTTTTCAACTCCATGCCACAAACTCTTTTTAGAAACGTAACAACTTTGGATATCAACATCGTTTCATTAACATTTAAACCTCATTTGGTTGGTTTTATGTTGTTTAGGTTTTCTCTAAGAAAAGATATCCCTCGTTTGTTAAAAGGGAACTTGATGATTAAATTGATTTAAGATCAACTTGCCCCTAACCTGGGGCAAAATTGAGCCCCAGGATTTTTTTTTAAATAAAAAGCTATAATTTTAGGATCCCTTGTTGTAAATGCATTATAATCATTTAAAATCATTCATTCCATTCATTTCATTGTTTCATTCATTTCATTTCATCCTTCATTCCATTATTTCATTGTACTTCTGCCTCATTTTCTAAGCAAAAAATGACACTTCTTACCGCACTCTTCCCCTGCATATCTTTTATCATTGATTAATCCCTGAGATTGAGCATCAATATTGCCATAATCACTTATTGGACTTTTAATGTCCATGTGTTGGGCCATATTGGTGAATCTCATCTCTGGATGCTGGCGAGATTCGGACTCTACATTCAACACCAGCAACTGACGGTTAGGATTTATCCCATATTCTCTCTCTGTCACATGGAATATTTGCCCGACCTCCTGAATTGCACAGACGGCGCGTGCTCGTGCCATTCTGGAAAGCGTGTCCCTCACACCTCTGAGCAACAGGCGCTCAAGTGCCGATAGTTTCCACGTGCCCTTTTGCTCCAGCGGGTGCGAAGCTTTACATTTGCCTAATTGCTCGACGGAGGGTCGCCCATCAGACAGCGGGAATGCATATCAGAAACCAGCAGGTCGAACCCCAATGGTTTTACATTGAACAAGATGATTCTAAATGACTCAAACCTTTGCATGTTCCACACAAAACATCCGATTCCCAAAGAAAGAACAATCGAAAGTCTCGCATGGGGTTTCCTCGTCTTGCCACACTTTAAAACCCAATATCTTAAGACAGACATCTGCTTTGCTCGACATTAAGTTTTGTCGCTCTTAAATCGCACTAAACTATCAGTTTATTGTAAGCGCAAGATTAGATTGCATTGCGATGCAAAGCGCGCGACCGTTTGTCCATGGCAGCCATGTTCACTGTTAAAGAGACGTGTTAAAATAATCATAATACTGATGGAATTATGAGCAAGGTGTGTATGCCACCACTCTACTTGACCAAATAGTAAACTTTCCCACGGGATTTTTCATAAGGGTTGACATGAGGCATGGGGTCAAAAAGTGAAGCAACACATGGCCAGTTCAATAATTTAGTGTAATATGCGGTCAATTTATGAGGAACAACATATCCCATGCTGTAAAGTGACGATACTAAATGAGAAGAAACGCCAAGTGGCGTTTGGCAACATATCTATTTGTAATAATCTCCTGTTTTTCAACAGTTATTGCATAGACTTGCATATTATTAATGATTATTTCTATGTTTGAAAGTAGGCAACACCCACTCTGGAAAATCAGAATGCACATATTGGCCTAAAATAAAGATTGCATTTAAAAGTTGTGCACTTTTATGAACACTTCTACTTTAATAAGAAATGCATATTAAATTGTGCATGTTTCCTACTTGGTGTTTATTCGTTTCTGCATATGGATATGAGCGCCGAGGTGTGAAGGCAATGCACGAGCATGTCTGAGCATCTGATGAAAGGATGAGTGTTCGAGTCTGGCGCTGTTAGTGTGAGTGTGTTCGTTTTTACACATGTGTAGTGCCATGGTATTCTGTTCCCACGAGAAAAACTGCTTGCTAACCCGACGCTCTTACAACGAAAATCAAAAAACAAAACTTAATAGTGAGGGGTGAATCATAGACCAATCATACTAATCAAAATGATATAATCTGACGCTATGTGATAGAATAGACGCTTATAGTGGATTATATTAATGAGTTTTCATTATTGTTTTTGAACATTATTAAGCGGGGAAAGGTTTGCTTGGTCATGAACTTAAACGCGAGGAGTGTCAAGAAGTTTGTTTAAAATGCACTGCAATTTGGATCTGTATTGGCGCAATAAAATGAACAAACTAGTTCATAAAAGCATAAGCGTTCTATTAGCTTCCACATGATTGGTTATTCTAAGAAAACTTCTAATTGCATTTAATATTGTGCATTAGTTTTCATCACCATGCATTTATATTCTCGGCCTATTCAGATGTGCGTAAAACCGAAGCTGTGCATGCGTAATGGAGAACTTTAGTGTCCTCGCTTCATCTCCGCTCTTGCAATAGTTATTTGATTGAACCTAATAGTTTTATAGTGTCTTATCTTGGAATATATTAAAATGGTAATTGCTAACAGCAGAAAGCCATAAGTGGAGGGGGTGGGCGACCATACGGTTCTGCGTCATTGACACCTCGTCACCACCAATGACACGCCAGCGTCCCGGATAAAAACCAAGAGTTTGCGCGGAGCTTTTCCACAGTAAGAGAGTTTCCTAACGCAACGCAGAATCACGGGAATATACTATGGTTACTCCAAAAATGGCAAGTCGACGACCAACCAAAAGAGTGAGTATTTCTTTCTCAATGCGCTTTTACTTCTCGTAGTATAGGAGGAGGTTTTAAAAAAAATCAAACCAAAGTTTTTGGTTTTGCGTTTTAAATATCTACCTAAAGGAAAGCTATAATGTGCTCCTTGTAGATTTTGAAACCGGTCATCGAGAAGAAACGGAGAGACCGGATCAACCAGCGTTTGGATGAGCTGAGGACTCTGCTGCTGGATCACACTCTTGACTCGGTATGAATGGAAACCCAGGGATTCATAGAAACACAACGAGCACTGGAGTCTTTCAGAAAAATAATGCACTTCCATTAACTCTTACAGCGACTTCAGAACCCCAAACTAGAGAAGGCTGAAATTCTGGAGTTAACTGTTGAATACATCAGGACAAAAGCGACAAGAGATAGTCAAGGTAAGTCTCTAGTCTCTACTTCATTCACCTATAAGAGAGAGATTATACCCATATTTTATCTTAAACTACACTGACCTTTTATTTGTGTACAGCTCTAGATTAAAGGATAGTTCACCCAAAAATGAAAACCGTAATTTGTTCACCCTGGGTTGCTGGTCCAAACCCGTATGAGTTTCTTTCTTCTTTTGAACACAAAAGATGATCCTTTGAAGAATGTCGGTTACCAGACAGTTGACGGCACCCATTGACTGCCATAGTAGGAAAAAAATTACTATGGAAGTCAATGGGTGCCGTCAACTCTCTGGTGACCGTCATTCTTCAAAACATCATCTTTTGTGTTCAACAGAAGAAAGAAACTCATACAGGTTTGGAACAACATGAGGGAGAACAAACGATGAACGAATTTAAATTTTTGGGTGAACTCTCCCTTCAATTGCGGACTGATATTTTGGTTGCTTGGGTAGCTTTCCTAGTAGCTCAATCAGTAGAGCGTGCTAAGGTCATGGGTTCGATCCCAGGGAAAGCAAGAATTGATTAGAAAGTCAATGTGTTCCTTGAATGCAATGTAAGTTGCTTTGGATAAAAGTGTCTGCCAAATGCAGAAATGTAAATGCTTGCAAGTGTGATTCTAACTGATTTTTATGTCTCTGTCTCTCCCCCCTCCCTATGTTTACCACTCTCCATTTCTCCATCGTCTAACCCAAAAACATCTTCATGTACATCACTCTCTGACCTCCGATTCTGGCAATCAACCATCCAAAAACCTTTGTCTTCTTCCTCCTAAACGTTCCTTTAACTTTGCTTTCAATTCTCCGTTTCTCAATTCTCTTCCTTTGAACGAACCTTCAATAACATCTCATCTATCCATCTCACCTAAACTCTACTTTTAACCCCCTCCTCTTCTTGCTTTTGCTCTTTTGCGCACCACGTCCCACCTCAGGCGACGCTAACAAAGACACAGACCCTCATGATGCCAACGCTCTGACTCTGCTCCCGAGGAGACCCCATGTGCATTTTGCTTCAGTCCCCGAGCCCGTCAGTGCCCAGGCACAGATGCCTTCTAATCCAATCTACAAAGCTGGCTTTAAGGAGTGCATCTCGCGCCTGGCCAGCTTCATTGACTGCGTGGAGCCTTCGCAGCGAGACAGCTTCGTTCAAGGGCTGTGTCACCACCTCGACTCCTACAGCAATGCTCTCCCCCAAAGCAGAGTTTCCAGCCAAGCTCCCCATCATCCGTGGCTTCCCAGTGCAGAGTTGACGTGCAGGTCGGACGTCCCGATGAGAGCCACCACCGAGCCCTTTTCCTACGCCAGTAGTTTGTATCCCACATCTTTTATGCTCCACCACCCAGGACAGCCCATGACCCATCCCTACCCTTCCCCTCCATACTCCGTCTCTCCTCCCCCCTCTCCTTGTTACTCAAGCAGCTCTCCTCCTTTCTCTAGCTCTCCCACATACCTCTCTGTACCCTGCCATTTCCCTTTCCCTCCCTCCATCTCGCCGCTCTCCAGTGACTCTTCATCCTCCTCGTCATCCTCCTCCTCTTTCAGTCTCTCAAACCCTGCAGTGCCTGTAGTCCCAGGCCCTCACCTTCAGATCTCCGTGGGATCCCCCACTCCAGGGCGAGCCGCCGGCTCCGCTTCCTCCTGCCAGCCCCGGACTCTGAGACGAGCTCTGTTCAACAACCAGACACACTCTTTGTGGAGGCCCTGGTGAGCAAAGCTCAAAACGCTAAGAGACTTAAAGCTCATCAGTTAAACGCAGAGCAACATCGTCCCATCAGAGCTCCCGTAAGACCCCGAGGAGGACAAGAGATCTCGGTCTCATCAGGAATGCAAATGTACAAGTGAAGGTGAGCGAGAAACCGCGATGGTCTCTGTGTGTTGACTCCTGCTGTCCTTTTGTTCTGCAAACTATTTTCCAATCTAAAATTCTTTATTGTATACAAATTGTGTAAATATATTTATTTTGTCCCTATTGTACATTGTATAAATTAATTGTACTTTTTACACCTATTAAATCTATATAATTTTGTTAGGTTGTGCGACTCCTTCTTTGCAGGGATTCAAAATGTGAACTGTGAGTTTCCTTGACCAGCAGATGGCATTGTGTCTTCATTCATAAATGTATTGCTGACATTATTACCCAACCTAACACACTAAAAGTTAAATTTTCATCTTTAATCACACAAATGTATGTGTGTGTGTGTGTGCATATATATATGCATACATTCACACTACCAGTAAAGCTTTTGGAAACCTTATTACTTATTACCTTATTATTTTGACTATTACTGTATTTTTACTGTTTTTGAACGTCTCAATCTGACCAAGTTTGCATTTATTTGATTAACTACAGTGACATTCTGACATATTATTACAATTTAAATGAACTGGTTTCTGTTGTAATGTATTTTAAAATGTGAAATATTAAAAGATGATTTGATAGTTATTATCAGTGTTCTATCTAGCTAAATAGAAGTATTCATTATCTTTTTTTATTTGCAGTGTCATGATTTCCAATTTATATATACACATGGTGTGTATAGACACACCACAATAAAAATACTTCTATTTAGCAAAGTCACACTAAGTATATCAAAACATACAAGAGACATGCATGAAATTCAGAAATATTCTAAAAAAGTTTATAATAAATAGTGTTCTTTAGAACTTTCGATTCCTCATGTCCTGAAACAACGTTTAAAGGTTTACACAAAATATTCGGCAGCATAACTGTTTTCAATATTGATTGATAATAATGATAAATGTTTCCTGCATTAAATCATCATATGAGAATGATCTGTGAAGGATCATGTGACACTGAAGACTGGCGTAATGATGCTGAAAATTCAGCTTTAATCATAGAAATAAATTACATTTTACTATATATTCACATAGAAAACAGCTGTTTTACATTGATATAATATTACACTGTTTTACTGTATTTATCGTCTAATAAATTCAGCTTTAATCACAGGAATAAATTACACTTTACTATATATTCACATGGAAAACGTCTTGTTTTTTTCTTTGGTTGTAATGGCAGCAACGAAGTAAATTCCTGAACGAAGACACATTGCCATCTGCTGGTCAAAGAGACTCACTGTTCCCATTTCTACGTTGAGCAGATTCCTGAAATGGAAACCTGGGACATTTTCAGGTGTTGAAATGCAAGTGAAATTATTATCTATGCCTTTAAAAACGTGGCCAATCTTTTTTATTTTATTTTTTAAAATGTTGTGGGTTTCATATAGGCAATTATTATTATTATAATTATGATGTTTGTGGGTCAAACATTTTTAATACAATCGACCAAAAATCACTATGAAAACTAATTGAAACAGTATTCTATAATATAAAAATTAACTTCACAAAAACACATTGCAAAAATAAAACAAATATAAGGACATGTAATGTATTTAACATTTTCTAATTGCATTTAATATTTTCATGTTTACAAGCTGTTAAAAAACTTTGCAATCTACAGTAATTACATTAAAACAAAAAATATTTTATGTTGGTGCTTTAGGAAATTCCCCATTTCTAAAATTGGTTAATTTTGGGCACAAAGCATGTGCTTTCAAACTGATAACGTTTTCTCTTTGATAATTGATAATGACAATGCTTTGTGTGTGTGTGTGTGTGTGTGTGTCATCTGCTTCTGGTTGAACTGAATCATTGAAGGTTTTAAGGATTCTTATATATGATATTATACAAATAAATCTGATTATTAAATCATTTTAAGGTTTAATTATTTAATTTAATTTCACAGATTTTAATCATTTTGAGCAATACTGAATCTGTTTTTGTGAGAGTGACATTAATAAATACTCACATTTAGGTAGTGTAAAACTATAGTAATCATCATAATCACACACACACTCACTCTCTCTGTCTCTCTCTCTTTCAGACACACTCCCTCCCCCCCCTCTCTCTCACACACACACACATACTCACTCCCCCCCCCCCCCCACACACACTCACTCCCTCTGTCTCACTCTCTCTCTCACACACACACACACTCACTCTCTCTCTCACACACACACACACACACACACACACTCTCTCTCTTTCTTTCTTTCTTTCTTTCTCTCTCTCACGACTCCTGATCTGTCTCGTCATGAGGACAGGAGAGCTGTCAATCAATTAATGGGGAAACAAAGTAACTGACAATTATAGGATTTTTTTTATTGTTTTTTTTTTTACAGTTTTTCTCAATTGCTAAAACACTGAACCCTATTGTCTGAACCAAATTCCCAGTTGCCTGAACCCACTGACTAATTCAATCACTCTTTTGGCAAAACCATAAGCACTTTTCACCTGTTTAGACACAACTTCCCAACACATTTTCATTGTGATGCACCCGTGCTGCATAATGGTGAGCACAGGTGACAAAAGTCAAACACAATTAAAGCACTGGTGTCACCACTTGAACACAACAACTCAAAACTAATCACACTTGTGGCTAATGATGTGAGGGAACATATACAGTAAGCAGTTCAGAGACAATGGATAGAAATCTGAGAGGAAGAGTTCATGTGAGAGGAGGTCTAGGTGGTCGGTAGATTCACTGTGTCCACCATAATCCCAAGATTTAGAGAAGAGAACAGGTACTTACCTTTTTTGACATTGGTACAGTATGTAAAGGTTGACAGCAATTACTATATGGCATACTATATACAGTAACACAGTATACTGTAAATAAATACATGTTGCAGTACACCACTGTACCAATGTACTGTATATTGTAACGGAGGGTTGGTCTAACTGTTTGTAGGCCTAGTATTCATGTATATTTTTGTACTTTATTTTTACATGAGCTTACTGTACACAAGTGGCAAACGCATACGATTTGTTTGTTTTTACAAGAGCAAATGCACAAGATTTATATTTTGTCTTCTTGTACAAGTGCTAAATGCACAGTTTTTTGTTTGTTTTGCAACATGCATTTAGCCTACAGTGAACAATAAACATTTATTTATCCAGCTTCATGTCCTGAGCATTGTGTTTTCTATTTTTCTACATAGTGTTTAGTGACTGTTCCGTAGTGTTTTTAATTTTGATTGACTCGTGGCACGATTTTACAACATAGTTCAGTTTTGAGCACAGATTGAACTGTTTTGAGGTGAAAGTTTGTTTTGCAAGAAGAGTCTGAGGTTTTGTGAATGTAGCTTGCAAATTGGGTTTTGTGTTCACAGTTTAGAAAAAAGGAGAGCAGCTTTAAAGAAACGTGTCTTAGCAATCGAGAAAAACTGTAAATCTGTATGTATTCTACTTGTGTCTTTGTAGGCTGTAACGTGTAAGTGTGTTGGAACTTCAAATCCCATACTCCACAGTGCGCGGAGGCGGGAACCTTCTGCTTATGGCACATAACTTAAAATAGCAAGCATTCGCAGAAGTAAAGCAGCCCGTGCTATATAAGTATCAGTCTTCAGTTGCAGATTGTGCATTTTAGGACACTGTATGTCATTCAAGTGTCAAAAAATGTCGTTTATTTACATCCTGGATAGAAAAGCGATGGGGCGTCTTGTTGTTCGCCTGTGAGGAAGTGTGTGGTGTGTAAACAACAGCCCAAAACACATAAAACCAAAATCACTGTTCTAATGTAACGAAATAAACCAAACATGAGTAATATACGGTAGGTTTAGCGCGATTTCTGTGCAATTATATGTACAGATGAAGCCCGTTTAATGAAGCTGACCTTTATGTGCAGGCACAAATTTAGGCCACCTATAAAGAAGTATCTAAGCTAGTTCCGCCCTCTTAGATCCATGATTGGATAGTGAAACGGACGTTTCCAGAATTCCGGTGTTCCATTGGCTGTTTTAGCTGCCTGTTCGTGACGTCATTAGACGATCGCAATATATAAAGCAGTGAAAGCCCCGTTCTTCACAGCGAGATTCTGCAGCTCGTTAGTAAGTTCAGACAAGTAGGCGTAGTTGTTTAGCCGCACAGTTAGACAATTATATTGTGATCAGTTCTTCCACACATTTTTTTTGTGATAATCTAAAACAGTGTTCGATCGCAAACAAGCTTTTTTTTAAAAGAGGTGTGTCCTTTGAATGCATTATTGTGGTTGTGAGTGTGACGTCAGCGGGAAGCCTCGCGCACTGAGTCCGGGATGTGTTGTGGCAGCTCCCGCCGCGCTGTCCACGCCGTCGCGCTGGTTTTCCCGTCCGCTGGAGAGAGAGGCAGGCGCTGGGGTGTGCGCCTTTAAGAGAGGGCGGAGACAGTGAGAGCCCGGGGCTGCTGCTCAATACAACACTGAGCCTGTTCAGGCGTCTTTCCCTTTTTTTCTGCTGTTTTCTCCGCGCTGGTTTGCAGTGTGTTGTTGGTAAAGGCGGTGCTAGCTCGCGCTGAAGGTGGGTGGACGTTTTGCCAACGTTCAGCTAAACGTTTACTTTCTTTATGCACACTTGCCATCAGGTTAACAGGTGTTTCGTTAAGCTCTAAGCGTATTTAATGTAGAGCTATTGAGGTGAATTAATCTCGGGTTTTTATAATGTAGGTTTCTATTGTCTTTATCAGAACTTAACTTAATCTTGCTGATCGGTGTTTAAAGTAATGCGCGTTACTTTTCTCAAAGAACTTAAACGAACGCGTTACTTTTTCAAATAAGTAACGCAAGTTACTTTGTTTCCCCATTTATTGACTTGCTCTCCTCATGTTGAGAGAAAATAAGGATTCGTTGTGTGTGAACATGTTTATTGTAGTTTTTTATTAAATATGAGAATTAAAAAATCTCACTTGCACAGAATCCGACTTAGTTTTTCTTAAAATAATTAAAATAAGTGAAATGCAAAGTCAGAATGATGCAAACCTCCAATGATTAAATGTTAAGTAAAACAAATAAACCTTTTAACCTTCAATAATTCGGTTCAACCATACGCAGAGTAATGTCTTTAGATGTTTAGTTTTTATTGATGAAGTGAGTGTTCTCCTCTCCAGAATTGTAGCAGCTGAAAGTTTTTCTTTCCTACTGTACACTTGTCAATCTGCTTTTCTTCAGCCTTATTTTGGTTTGAAAGGGCCTTTACATTTGCCCCAAAATATGAGTTTGTTATTAAACAAACAAGCTCAACCCAGATGAGAGACTAACGCAAAAGTAACAACGCATTATTTTTCATAAGTAACTAGGTAATGCAATTATTTACTTAAGGCTGTAACGCAATATTGTAATGCATTACTTTTCAAAGTAACTTTCCTGAACACTGCTACTGGTTAGTTGAAGGAAAGCTGTAGCAGTTTTTAAATCCTGAAGAATGTTTTTGTCTTATTGGGAATCATAACCAGAAATATGAGTATAAAAAAATTATTTTGGATTCCTGAAAGAGTTTTGATTAGGACTGGTGTTTGACCAATTTTATTTTATTTTTTAAAGAAGAGTTTGTAAAATTACATGATAGCAACTAGATATAAACAAAATTGGTGAATTTTCAACACTTGTTATTTGCCCAAAATGAACAAACCTAAATGAATTATACCTGAATCTAGACTGAATAATTTAATCCGCTAATTGCACAAAATGGCAAGATGCTAGACTATACATAGCCTGACTGATGTTAGGGAGAGAATTATTAATGTCTCCTAGTTCAGTTCTTTTAAATGGTTTTTATTCAGAAATGCTTTGTTGAAGTGTCGTATAATAATTTAATAAAGTTTTATGGATTGTGACGTTTTAAATATGCTAACATGGCATTAAAAATTTAACTTCCTCTTGGATCAGCTAGCCAAATAACGAAATTCCAGTTTGAACATGCTTTTGGTTTTGTATCGTTATGATTTCTGCTTGTTCATGTGGATTTGTGGATGATTGCTTTGTGCTTTCATTTCAGATCCATGTCTCCTGCAGCGTCAGCCTGAAAAATGATAGAGATGTCATTTGACAAAGGAACTGTTTTATCCTGTGAGGTGCAAACAGACCCCACTTCCCAACAGGACTCAGAAATGACTGGAAATGATACCAGCACCCTCCATCCATCTGAGAAAACCACAGTTATAAGCCTCAGCAAAGAGGGTGATGAAGAGGTAGGATGTGAGACCTCAGTGGAGCATGGAGAGAAAATCGCTGCCACAGATAACAATGCTTTGAGTGACAGCGGGGTTACTGTGGTCGAACCGTCTATACCAACTCAAAATGGCACCCAGCAGCCCAAACCTCAACAGCAGAAGGTCAATAAGCGTCGCAACACTATGAGCACTGGATTCAAACTCCCTGGTTATGGTAAACGACGACGGCGCACCAATTCAGAAAGCGAGTCAGTCCTGCCAACCAATTTTCTGTTGGGTGGGAACATTTTTGACCCACTCAACCTTAACAGCCTTCTGGATGAAGAGGTGAACCGGGCTCTGAATGCAGAGACGCCCAAGTCCTCGCCATTACCAGCCAAAAGCAGAGACCCTGTAGAGATCCTGATTCCCAGAGATATCACAGACCCCCTTAATCTCAATTGCCTTAGTGCAGGAGATCTGTTGACGTCTCCTTTAAAAAGTGGAGGAGGCAGGCGAAGACATCGGAACAAGCACCATGGAGCAAGCACTGGAGGAAAAGGTTTCGGTGAAGGAGTCGCACAGATCGATTTACACGAGTCTAACGGCTGTGCAACAGTACAAGATGATGGAAAAACGATGCTCTCCTCGACTCATTTGCACTCAGAAGGGTGTTCAGGGGTGGTGAACGCCCTTGTTCCTGAGGACCAAACGTTACCGGACTCGACTCTTGAGGCTCAAAGTTCTGATAAGCCCATTTTAACCACAAATGGTGGTGAGCTGAAGGACAAGGCTATTGACTCCTCAACTGCTGCTCCGTCTACAAACCCCACCTATGCTTCATCAAACAGGCAGCGCAAACGCAGGCGTGCCGGTGGCAGACTGGAGAACACTGACGGTTCAAATGAGATGAAAAGATCTGGAAGATATACTCATCCCTTTCACACCCCAGGAACAGGCTCTCGTACCGGAGCCGCAGAGAGGCCGCAGTACAATAACCAGCAGCCACAACAGCCGAAGAAGAAGTTTCAGTATGGCAACTATAATAAATACTATGGTTATCGGAACCCAGGTCTGAGCGAGGATCCTCGTATGCGTGTTTTCAGTTCTGAGTGGTTCCGAGGGAAGGCCGTGTTGGATCTGGGCTGCAACACTGGCCACTTGACATTGTCCATCGCCAAAAACTGGCGGCCGGCACGAATTGTGGGCCTGGATATTGATGCAGCATTGATACATGCTGCTCGGCAGAATATACGGCACTACCTCTCTGAGGTTCACACGCGGCAGGCCCGGCGTTCTGGGGAAAATGGGGAGGGGGATCGAGGGGAAGGGAGGGAGAAGACTGAGGAGGATTTGGTAAAAGAAAAGAGTCAGGGGAAGGAGAAAGACGAGATATTGGTTGTGAAAGAAGGCTCGGATGAGAAAAAAACAAAGCATATTGATAAAGTGAACACATGCATGGCTGGGGAAGGAATGGAAGTCAGTGGAGAAGAGAGAGGCCGATCCGCAGAGACTGATCCGCGAGGAGTGAGCGAGAAAATGGAAGATGGAGCATCTGTAAGTTTCCCTGATGGGAAGCATTCATTCCCTGTCTCGCTCCGGATCTCCAGAGGACCAATAGCTGGCCCCCCTTTGCCTGAGATGAACACAAACAGTCTCCCTCCTGGGGATTTCCCTGCCAACGTCACCTTTGTCAAGGTAAGTCTGAGAACTTCATTTCTTTTTTTTGAATTTGTTTACTCAAGTTTAGCTCCAAATGCTTTATCAAGTATCTTTGACGTTATCATCAATATACAGTATAAAATGGCATCAACATTGAACCAAATGGAGCTGAATAATGACACTATTGTCCTCATGATTTATGAACTTTGCAACATTAGCGCTATTATTTCCCAGTTCATCACAAAGAAGCTGCTTTGAATGAATCTATAATGTATAGAGTGCCATATAAATAAATGTCACTTCATTTAAATTATGTACAAAATATACATGCACACCTAGAATGTTTTTGAACACTGCGGCATTGGCCGAACTTGGCAACAGGAAATGCTACTAGTTGAATAGTGAAAACGCAGTGAATGCATGTGCCAATCGATGCATGCAATCCTGTCATTCATAGTCGTTTTAGTTGCTTACCTTAGTTTTATAAAGCCTCCTGTTTAAAGCACATGGTTGTGTTGATAAATTATGCTAAATGTCTTAATTGTTGAAGCTCAAGTGCTGTAGACCCACAGGAACTAGTTGTGTAGCATAGCTAAAGGTAAGTTGGCATCTGATCTAGGTCTTTGGTCTGTCGCCAGGTTATGTGTCTGGGTGATTCTCACGAAAACCGTTTTAAAAAAGTCAAACATGAAAAATAAAATAAATAAATGCTTGAATTAACAAATAATTTCAGACATTTGAACCAAAGTCTGAATTATTTGTGCACATTATTTTAAAAACATTTACTTGGTTTAAGACCTTTTTGAACATAATTTCCAAAAGAAGTCCTAAAAAATCTCATTACCGCAACAGTCTGAAAACGTAATGCTGTTAGAAAAGCGAATACACTTGAACATTTTAAAAATTGGATTATTAACAGTCATGTACAGTAATTTGGTATTGTGAAATAATGTTCATTTTTAAGTTAAGTTTTATTTTGATTGCTTTCTCTCATTACCGCAACACCTTCCACAATTTAGTATTTCAATGAAACCTGCCCAATTTTTTAATTGTGACAAACCTGAAAGAACAATGTGTAGAGCAGGGGTGCTCACACTTTTTCAGCATGGGAGCTACTTTTGAAATGACCAAGTCAAAATGATCTACCCATTATATTTGAGGATTCTTACAACTTATGTTCATGTATAACCACATATGTTGCACAACATAATTATGTACATTTTTTTTGTACATCCCATCAACTGGGATTTTAGCTCCTTCACCTTTGTCTTTCTCAGCTCGCTTTTCGGTGGGAATTCAGTGTCGTATTTTCCATGGCGAGTCCGAAAATGCCGCTCCACATTTCCCTACTTTGGTATTGCGACGGTAGACTGGCAGACGAGACAAACACACTTTGAAAATGTCATTGTGAAGAAAAAAAAGTCCTCCTCCCATTCCGTATGAAAGTGATACGTTTTTTTCTTCTTACTTGGTCCAGCTCCCCAACTCATTTTTATACCCTATTTTACGTTTAAGAGGAAAAAACCGAGCGAAAAATTAGGATGTAACTAACGACTAGCTTGTTAGCTTTGCAGCGCTCAGTGGTGTTGTTTGTTTGAGCACAGTGACCTAATTGTACGGAAAAAAATTAGATGTCATCTGACTGGCTGTCCTGTGTATCAATCAAGTGACGGGATGGCTGATACACTGACGTCTAGTTTTTATTCAAAACAACTCAACTTTATTTGTATTGCGTCAGTTCATGACAATGTCACCTCACCTTGTCATGCGATCTACCAATAGTACCTTGGAGATCGACTGGTAGATCGCGATTGACGTATTGAGCACCCCTGGTGGAGTCTCCACAAGTGTTGAAAAGTAAACTACAATTTTGTAGTTACAAATATGCCTAGAATTTACTACAATATGCCTATGCATGTTTGTCACAAGTACATTAAGCCTTTAACTTGTTACAAAAACAGACCTATAGACTTACAATGATGGAGTTACTTTAGCCACATCTAGAGAGAGTCATAGATGTTTCCAGTTGGAGAACACCAAGTGAAAATTCAAGGGAAGGAAATGGGTGTGGCACAGTAACTTTTAAAGATGTGTATGTTTGTATTAAAATGCTACTATTAGGCATGTAGCACCTGTCTATCCTGTTTCATAATACTGTCTAATCTACACAGGGGAACTATGTGCTGGAAAATGATATGTTGGTGCAAGTACAAAAGGAAGAGTATGACGTGATCCTATGTTTGAGTGTCACGAAATGGGTCCACTTGAACTGGGGTGATGCTGGACTCAAGCGGCTCTTCCAAAGGGTGTACAATCACCTGCGGCCTGGAGGACTCTTCATTTTGGAGCCTCAACCCTGGAGTTCCTACAGCAAGAGAAAGAAGCTCACTGTAAGGTTCATTTTTTTTCTCATCGCATCAGTTTTTCAGCCAAGATGCTTTGCGTTCAAACGTGGCTTTCTTAGATGTATGTCCTGTGATTGTATTTTGATTACAGGAATGGTACAAGTACTGAGTTTCTCCGCAGCGGTGCCGACCCGACGGGTCGAAAATAGTCAGAATATAAACTCTTATTAAAGGTGTACCGTAGTGATTCAGGATGAGACAAAAGTAGGCTTTGGAAATCGATTAATGGTGTACTCGCTCATTATGAAAACTGTTACGTAGTACAGCTTTAAATTTTGGTGATAGAAATTTTGGAAAAATATGAATGGTGCTTTTAAAAATAAAACTTGTCAGTTGGTGTCTTTTAATGAGTGAGCTGAATCCTTAAATGATTCACTCAACAGCTGATTTATTTATAAACACTTATAGACCCAATTTGACAAATGGTGATTCCTAGAAAGCAAATCATTCTGAAGAGGTGAAAGTACGCTAGTGTGATAATACTAAGGTTCGAACATTGCTCTTAATAAATTGGTCGTTGACTCATTCAGTCATCCGATTAATTTAAAAATATGCATTTATTCGGCATTAAAGCACCACTGTGTTTGCTCACTGCGGGACATTCAATAGTTCTCCTGTGGGTTTGTTTTGAACTGATTTCATTCTGAAATAGGCTATATATTTTTAATATTGAACTTGAAATCAGTTTCCGGTTATGCAATTATGCTGATTTTCAAAAGAAATGACACTTGCTTTTATTATATTGTATGTAAAACAGAAACTCATATGTCACTGTATCTTTTGCCACTGTATCTTGAATTTTCAGGGTATTTTTATGGGCCCCCCTCTATTCACTCATCCCAAGGTCAGAAATTAATGGGGGCTTATCTAATGTGGAGTGAAGAAGCTTTTCAAAAAAGGAGACCATAATCAAAACCTTTTAAAGTAACCTTTGAACAGACAAAATGGTATTTGAAGACCTGAGAAGCCGAGTTTCATTCAGAGAGCAGATCGGATAAGGAATGTGTTGCCAAGTCGTCTAAACCCTTCAAAGGATTCTTCACCCAAAAATGAACATTGTCTTGACTTGCACTCATGTTTTTCCAAACCTGTATGAGTTTCTTTCTTCTGTTGAACACCAAAGAAGATCTTTTGAAGACTGTGTTTGTAACCAGACAGTTGATGGACCCCATTCCATAGCATTTTTGTTTTCCTACAATGGAAGTCAATGGGGTTCATCAACTGTTTAGTTACCAACACTTTTCAAAATATCATCTTTGGTGTTCAACAGAAGAAAGAAACTCCTACAGGTTAGAAACAACAATTGTTCATTTTAACAGCCCTGTAGCAGCATTTGGAACTAAATGTAGACCATGATCCACTGTTAACTTTGAGTTGCAATCAATTTGAGAAATACGTCATGTAAAACCAGTTTTTGAATGACAAACATGGTTTTAGTGTAGCAGTGACCCTAAGCTGAGGAAAACCTTCGTCCACAGGATTTATCAAGTCTTACAGCCGAGTCAAAGATTACACCAAGACGAACTTGAGCAAGAAATGATTATGGTTTCATTCCTCAACTCAAAACAAAGGCAACAACAATAGAAGACTTCAAAATTCAGTAATGTTTGTTGTAGGCTAATGGTCTTTAAGAACAAGCAAGTTTTAATAGTTCATTTGACATCAGTGGCTTTGACCATTACATTGAAATTAAAGCAGTTTTATAAGCGCAACTTTAAACCACTTTTGGGGACATTTTTAACGTTGGACACTTGTTGTTCTCAGGAGGACATCTGTAAGAATTACCATAGCATCCGGTTAAAACCGGACCAGTTTTCCTCCTACCTGACGACGGGTGTGGGCTTCTCCAGCTACGAGCTCATCGGCACGCCACAAAATTACTCTAGAGGTCAGAGCTTTGTAATTCCTGCCTATGATATTCTGCTGTGTATAGATGTCATTTTTTTTCATAACCCTGTTCTTTCTCTTAGGCTTTCAGAGACCAATCTACCTTTTTCACAAAGGACCCTCACCTCAAAAGTGACCCTACCAGTTCTGATCGCCAACTTTGACTTGGAAATCCCCGAATTTGAAGATTTGGAAAACAACCAGCATTTGAAGTCCACAGGAACTTTAAGCATTTTCCTTGAAATTGAGATGAGACATTCAATATTTTGAACTCTTAAATGAATCTCATTGGTGCTGAATAAGATCACCTTTTTATCTGTTCAACCCCAGCCCACCCCAAGGACTCCACTGTAGAAGTTTAGCCACCGATCCGTTTTCCCTATTCAAACAAGATGATCTCTCATTAAGAATGGTCTTGTGAAGAAGCACAAAGTTAAAATCAATCCAATCAAATCCCAAGTGATTCTTGTTAAACACCGTTTGTTTTTCTTTTTAAATTAAAATCCCGAAAGTGTAAATTCTTGAGCCACTCTGCCTACACACAACTGGTAAAAAACCCATCTAGAATTAATGTTTGGTGGTTAAATTTGCAATCTCTTTTCAAAAGGAAAGATCAGAGCATGTTACAAATTATATTCAGAATTTTTTTTTTTTTTTTTTTGCTGATGTTGCTGCGCTGTCATGTACTTCATTTTTCCATTTTGAAGAAAACCTGGCTATTATCATAGGAAGCTTTTGACATCTGTCACCCATCAATTGTTTTGAAGACCGACATTTATTACACTTCTAGTAATGCCAATAGCTCAATTTTATATCCATCAATTATATTCCCTGGTCTAACAGGATCATAATTTCGTCCTTTAACATTTTGAAGCTGCAGGTTAGCTGATTTGCTATGACAAAGTGTTTATACCGGAAGGATGCGATTCCTTTTTAGTGTTGCTGGGTCACAGAGAATGATGTTATAACTTCTTTCTTATTTTTATTATTATTATTTGAATGCGCTGTTATGATTCTCCAACTGTTAATGTTTAACAAACTGATGTATATTTTGTAAATTGTTCGTCCAGAGTTCTTGTCACCACTGAAGTAATGTTGTTGTTAGTTTTATTCATATTTAAAGGTTTGCACTAAAACGAGAGAACAAATTTGTCTCCCACATTTGTATTTTGATGTGCAAATGTAAAGTTGGTGTGTCTCCGGACAGGTCCTTGTATTCAAAGGACTTGATATTGAAAAATAAATAACAAAATAACATGTATTTGTAATGCTCATTTGTTTATGTATACTGATCTTGAAGCTTGTCATTTCTGGGGTCATCGTAGTTGGACTACATGAGATCTGTTGTGTGACCATTTCCTTAAATATTAAAAGAAATTTCGTAATCTTGTTTTTACAACTTTCAAAAAGTGGAAAACAAAATTGATGTTGATGACAGCAGTCAGAAGAGAAAAAAAACGTAAATTTTACCACACGTGCAGTGATGTTTTTTGTAATTGGTTGCAAATATATTAATTCAAATATAGTGTTATAAATGTACATACAGTAATAAATGGACTTTGGACCGTTAAAACGCGTCATCACACTGAAAAAGGTAGATTATCTAAGTTGACGTTAAATTCAAAAGTTCGAAATTGCGCGGAATAAAATTGCGTATTTTGCCAATAATTAATTGTATATCTACTTGTGGAACACGACTCTACTTCGACTAGTGGCTGCTATTTCTAGTCGGTCAACTTCTATTTCAATAATTGGAAGTGTTCATTTGCAATTTTATATTCATTGTTCATTAAAGCGCATCGATGTCATTATTCTGGTTTAATCATAAACGACCGTTGAAGCGCTGGTGATTTTGTCACGTGGTACGCGATACTTTTCTCAGCGCTGTTCAACCAGAACAAACCGATTACGAATATGGGAATAATAATGATAATATATATTTTTGATTAATTTTTGTAAAGACCCCTTGAAAGATACAATCAATTTAAATATCAGATAGCTACGAGTCATTTGGGATAATAAAAAAAATATAACTGATATAAACTATTACATAAATGTGTCCATAAAATGACCAAAACATTTGAATATCTTGAAGTTTTGTTGAATATATCATAGGAAAAAGTTATTGTCTGCTTCCCGATGGTTTAAACATTTCACAATCGTAGTGTTGCAAAAATAATCAAATTACAAATCTGTTCCACCAAAACGATCACAAGAGGGAGCAATTTGACAAAAATTGTTTGTGCATCAAGACAGGGAAATTACTTTCATCTCGCTATTATACATCACAACTGTTCATCAAATATTGTAGCACATCCATAAATGTCTACTATGCAAATTGCACATTTAAATTTTTCTTTTCTTTTTTTTAAAAACATTTTAAATATATTGCTTAAGACCAGAGCCGGCCCGTCCAACAGGCGATACAGGCGGTCGCCTGGGGCCCCGCTTTGATTTGAGGGCCCCGCGACCCGCACATGATGTCACACATTTGTAGAAGTTTTATTTTTTTCAAACGTCCACTCATAGTAGGAGTTGTCATATGTCAATTACAACGATTTAGAAGTGCACAGACCCGATCAAACACCATACAATTCACAATGACGGTGAGCAAAATATAAAACATATTTTATTAAAAGAATATCTCTGAATAATTCATACATGACAAATAGCTGAAAACGATAATAATAAAAATAAAAAAACTGTCTAAATAAAAGCGGAAAAAAGATTAGAAACATACACAGCAGCACCACACTCTATTTAGCATAACACCTCCCGCAATAGGCTATTGGATGAACTAGAATGTCGTAACGTATTCCTAGTAGAGATTCCACATTTTCCACTTAGCCACATATCTCTGTAAATTCCTTTCGATATATACTCAAGAAAGTGTCTTAAATAAGTCTTATATAACGTCATAAGTCTGGTTGCTATTTTGATCGAGGTACAGTGTTACCTCGAGATACGAAATTAATCCGTTCCGAGGCGGACTTCGTATAATGAGTTTTTCGTTTCTTGGAACACATTTTACATGTAAAATGTCTAATCCGTTCCAAGCCCTCCAAAAACACCCCATTAAAATGCAAAATTGTTGTCGTCGGCAGTATTCGAAGCTGCGCAGAGAAACCCCAGTGGATCCATAGTTCATCGCCTTAACCTCTCAGCCATGTCCGAATCACACTTGAAAACTTATTTAAATCAAACTTAATTAAAGTTTTATAACAATGTATACACTTAAACATTGAAATTGTATTTTTTGTGCTCTCTTCTCGCTGTTTTTACACCAGTGGGCTCAATTTTTTTATCTCGCCTAGGGCCCCACAACCCTTCGGGCCGGCACTGCTTAAGACGCAAGCGAGTGTGTGTGAATATGGCCAATGTAAAAATGTTTCTGTGTGAATGTATGTTGATTAGCTTCTGTCTGAACACATTTCTAATTGAAGATATATATGTGTTAAATATTAATGTCCCAGCACGTGTTTGAGCGTGCATGTATGTCAATGTATTTTTTGTGATGACAAGTTTGCTACAGGCAACTCTCCTTTTAAAGAAAACTTAATATATTAAAACCCAACAGAGAATTAACGTCACTGCTCTACTACTACTACTACTACTACTACACACACACACACACACACACACACACACACACACACACACACACACACACACACACACACACACACACACACACACACACACACACACACACACACACACACACACACACACACACACACACACACACACACACACACACACACACACACACACACACACACACACACACACACACACACACACACACACACACACACACACACACACACACAGCAATGATTACAGGTACAACCACACACACAGCAATGCATACAGAAACAACCAAACAACCACGCATGCACACACACAGCAATGATTACAAATACAACCACACACACACACACACACACACACACACACACAGCAATGCATACAGATAAATACACACACACACATAAATGCACAATAAAGCAAAAGAGTATGTGCACATCGTCCACGCATTTCACAGACACACACATGCACTTACAAAACAGTGATGTAGGTGTGAAGATGTAAACAGGTCAATCCATTTTAAAGGCATTCCTCTTTATTCATTGTCTTCTTTCTGTTGTAAAAGCACCCAATGAAAGCATGCATGCTCTCTCTCTCTCTCCAAGCACAGTGGCTGTTTTCTACTGTATACACACATTTTGCATTGTGCGCTTCAGCAACGTGATGAAAGGCTTGGCACTTTTATAACTCAAGTGGCATGATACAGATGGTTTGGGTTACACTCAGTTTAAACACTCTTCCGTTGTCAATAAAACACAATGATTCTCTTTGTCAAATGTGTTTATCTGTGGTTGCAGCAGAGCGTTAACGTGTGTATCACTGACAGCAGCTTCATTGCAACACCATTAACCCTTGAATGGGTGGAGAATCTGTTTGAAAGGCTTTGAGTCTCTGACAGGCCTGTTCACTGACTTTAATGGTTCAGTCCATAGTCTTAAAGGCAAAGTGATTTTTAATTTTTTTAACTCCTTCACTGCTACTTTGAGAAGAGACATTAAAACGCAGTATCCAAACTCAAATGTTGTAATTCAGGAATGCTTAGGAGTTTAGATTTTTTATTCCTTAAAGAACTTCAAACTATGAAAGTTACGGAAGTTTAAATTATAAATTGCAAGTTATAAATAGTCTGTAAATAAAATGTACTGTACCATATATTTTTATTGTATCTAAAATATTTATTTTACTTTAGAACTGCTAAAAAATCAATTTGTGTTCCAATTTTAAAGTTGATATCACAAAAATTGAAGTTCCTATGAGATTTTGTTTTAGCGCGGCACCAAAAATATCCCGCGGGTGATGCGTTCTCCTGTAACAAATTAAGACATTTCTGTCCAAATCTCGTTCTGTCACAAAACAGTCACTAAATATTGAACCTTGACACTCAGACCTTTCCAACGATATGTGACAAGATTAGAAATTGTTTTTGATTATAACAATTGTAACATGAAACCGGACTCCGCCCACAAGGGGAAGAGCCTCTAAAATAATCTATAGTACCGTTTCCATGGTAACACAACATCCAATTTTGAAAATTCTTTTCACAGGATGAATTTTCCTGTTCGCAAGCTGTCGAATGATACCGAATTTATGATGACGACTAAAATATGTGATTATTTTAAAAGGTGATAAATAAAAAAGTTTCACGCTCTTCTGTGAAATATTCCACAACAAAAAACACACTGATTGCGCTTTTTGATTAAATGGATAATCTGTCTTATCTTCTCCTTTGCTGCTCAGCACATGGGCGGATAGGAATTGATACGGAGAAAAGACTATAGTGTCAACACAAAAGCATAAAAAAGCACATAAGATGACAGTGTCACTAAAAATAGCCTCTCTTTCTGTTCTCTCACATCTTTTATTTCTGAGAGAGAAAAAAATGCATGGTCTCTTTCCTGCTGTCTCCCATTCACATTGGGTGTTTATACTACCATACTAGTTTATTTTTGCAGCATATACTGTATGCAAATATTCAGTATACCTGAAAGTCATGCTACTTGTTCAGTGGAAAACTGTATTGCATAGCCTCAATTGTCTTCTTAAACGGATATAATTCAATGGACTTTCTTTCACATGAACAGTCACTTTACATTGTAAATTAATGTAGGCTGTTCCAGTTCATTCAATTACAACCATGTATATTCAGGTTTGAAAAGTTGCATCAACAGCAGCTTTACCTTAATCTTGTCTGTCAGACATTTACGTTTCAAACAGTGACAAATGTGTATCCGATTTAGCACAGACTACCCAGTATCGACAGTAACAAATGTAATATAGGTATATTACTTGTATGTAATAAAACTACCCAACACTTGGGTAAAAAAAAGAGAAAAAAAGAAAGAAAAGAAAAATATATACACTGCACTGTTCATTCTTCTTTTATTCCTTTTCTTTCAAGTAGAAGATGTTATTTCACTGTTATTTCAAATTATTAACAACCAAAGGACAATAAATAATGCTTCTCATTGGTAAAGCAAAAACAAAAAACATACTTTAGCTGAGAAAAAGTATGTGAAACAGTTAATTTATTCAAAATAAACAAACTGACTGAGCAACCAGAAACAATTTGATCAATAAAAGAAAGAAAATACTGTATAAAATGAAAGAGCTGGACTTTAGATATGTTTGTAGAAATCTTAAGCAAGAAAGAAACCCTTTCACTACACCTTGATATTGCTGCTTGTGATCGTATTGCATTACGAGGTAAAAATATAGTGAACACAAAAATACCTGCTTTTATGACTTTTAAATCAGAATATCATTGTAATACTATTAGAGTTTTTATTTTGACTCACAGTAGTATTCATGAGTTAAAAAGTCAAAGTGGGTGACATCATCTTTGGTGGGGAAAGCATATTCCGCCTCTAGTCAGGCTGCAGCGTGTCTGCATACCACAGCACTGATGCAGGCCTATCAAGCGGAATTGCTGGGCGATCTCGACCAGGGTGGTGCCATTGGCCCGGAGGCAGTGGTAGAGCTGCGCCAGGCCATGGATCTGTCTCTCCAGGCCACTAGGGAGACGGCCCACTCTGTCGGCCGCTCCATGGCAGCTCTGGTGGCTACGGAAAGACATCTATGGCTCAACCTTTCGACCATAAAGGACAAGGATAAGTTTGTCCTGCTGGAGGCCCCTCTGTCCCCTTCGGGCTTGTTCGGCGACGCCGTAAAAAAAGTGTCGTCGACAAGTTTCAGGAGGCTGCACGACAGCAGGCGGCGTTCAGTAAGGTCCTTCCCCGCCACCCTTCATGTGAGCCTGCCAGCCAATCACGGGCTCACAAATCCTCATACCTGCTTCACAGAAGGAGAGTGTTGCAACCCGTTTACCTCCCCCTAACAAAGGGAGGTCAGGCCGGCACTCTCAGGCCCAGCCTTCTGGCAAAAGGATGGATCTGAGGACCATCCTGGACGCCAAGAAGACTACCAGCAAGCGTCCCTGATGCAAAAGGCAAGCCGCAACAAGGCTTCGCACAATCAAGGTCACGAGGCGATGCCTACGCACCCTGAGTCTGTGGAAGAATTCCTGGTTCCTGTCACACGGCCTGGTATTGGGGGCTCCGTCCCGACGTGTAACACTGTCAACGGATGCTTCCCTCACAGGCTGGGGAGCGGTTCTGAGGGATCGCTCCTCGCAAGGTCTGTGGAGCACACGACACCAGTCCTGGCACATAAACCTGCTGGAGTTACTGGCAGTCCGCAGAGCGTTACTGGCATTCCTCCCGGACCTTTGCGGCCGCTACGTCACTGTTTTTACCGACAGTACGACGGTTGTTGCGTACATCAACCATCAGGGGGGTCTGCACTCTCGTCCAATGTACAAACTGCCGAGACAGATCCTCCTCTGGACTCAGGGCAAGCTGCCCTGAGTCTCTCTCTCAGGGCAGCTCACATCCCTGGAGTTCAGAACGTGGGAGCAGACTTCCTGTCGAGACAGGGGCCGAGGCCCGGGTAGTGACGGCTCCACCAAGAAGGTACGGTCAGGCACAGGTAGACCTGTTTCCTCCATTGAGAATTCTCAATGCCCTCTGTGGTTCTCCCTAACGCATCCAGCGGCCCTAGGGGAGGATGGCATGGTGCATGCGTGGCCGAGGCTACACCTGTACGCTTTTCCCCCGGGAATTCTGGCCAAGGTTCGTCGGGACGGGATCCGTCTCATACTGGTGGCCCCCTTTTGGCCCAGCAGGATTTGGTTTTCGGACCTGATATCTCTCCTAGACAGAGTCCCCTGGGTGATTCCGGTCAGGAGGGACCTTCTGTCCCAGGTGGAGGGTTGTGTTCTCCACCCCCGCCCAGAACTGTTGAAGTTGAAGGTCTGGCCCCTGAGGGGGCCCAGCTCTTAGACTCTGGTCTCTCAGCCGAGGTTGTAGAGACCATTCTCCATTCCAGAGCTCCCTCCACGAGGAAACTTTACGCCTTGAAGTGGACTCTTCACCTCCTGGTGTAGCGAAAGGCAGGTGAACCCGGTTATCTGTCAAGTTGGCAAAGTGCTGGAGTTCCTGCAGGAAAAATTTGCGGCAGGGTTGTCCCCCTCTACCTTAAAGGTTTATTCGGCTGCCATAGCGGCTTGCCACGTACCTCTGAGTGGGGCGTCCTTGGGCAGGGACCCCCAGTCTCTCGTTTCCTTCGTGGCACTTTAAGGCTGAGACCTGAGGCACAGACCAGGGTTCCTGCCTGGGACTTGTCTTTGGTACTCCAAGGCTTGTTCCAGGCACCCTTTGAACCAATAGAGGAGCTTCCTATTAAGCTCTTCTCTCTAAATACCCTTCTTTTGCTGGCTATCACCTCGCTTAAGAGGGTCGGGGATCTTCAAGCCCTCTCGGTGGCTCCTACCTGCCTCGAGTTCGCGCCTGGGATGGCGAAAGCTTTTCTCCACCTGAGGCCAGGTTATGTCCCCAAGGTTCCCACTAATGTGGCTCGGTCTATCATGCTGCATGCCTTCTGTCCTCCCCCCTTCGTCGATCATGAGCAGGAGCGCAAGAACAAGGTCTGTCCAGTGCGAGCACTGGACGCTTACGTTTTCAGGACTGCCACCTGGCGTAAGTCGAACCAACTGTTTGTTTGCTTTGGGGCCCCTAAGGAGGCTCCAGCTTCCAAGCAAACCCTAAGCCTATGGATAGTTGAGGCTATCTGTCTGGCTTATGAGTCGGCCGGACAGGCTTCTCCCCTGAGGGTCCGGGCCCACTCTACTAGGAGCGGGGCGGCTTCCAAGGCGTTTCTCTCAGCAGTTTCCTTGGCTCAAGGAAGCTTGGCTCAGTTTCCTTTCCTTGGCTCAGTTTCCTTGGCTCCTTGGCTTTCCTTGGTATAGCGTTCCCCTAGCGCTTTTGACGCAGCTCGAGTTCCCATGAAAGGGAACATCTCGGGTTACGTATGTAACCCTGGTTCCTTGGAGGGGAACGAGACGCTGCGTCTCTACCTCAGCTCCTTGCGCTTTTATGCTCTGTTCATGACGTCACTGACCTGCGACTCGCATTCACACGCGTATTTCTCTCATTGGTTTTACACATCTTCACGTGACTGACGTCAAGGTATTTCCCCTAGCGCTTTTGACGCAGCATCTCGTTCCCCTTCAGGGAACCAGGGTTACATACATAACCTGAGACGTTCTGCATAAAATGTCGAGAACTGTTAAGCATTGAATGTGTTTCCAGTCATTCATCACAATAGAAACAGAATTTCAGTAGGCAATGCTATTTTAGTATGTTTGAGATATTGTTATAGTTTTTAGATATTTTAAAAATTCTGGTAACACTTTATTTTAAGGTGACACAATTACGTTACCACATGTAGGTACTATAGTAATAACAATAAATGACACATAAGTACAAGTAAATAGCCCCAACTGTAAATCTATAGTAAGTACATGTAACTAATTAATATTACTCAAAAATTACTTGAGTAAGTGCAATGTAACTACATCGCCTTAAAATAGAGTGAAACCGATTTTTTTGTGAGTGTGTGAGTTTGTGTGAGTATGTGTGTGTGTGTGTGTTTATGTTCATAATTTTCATGATACATTTTTCTTTTTACAAATATTTTCACGTTGTCATTTAAATTTTAGCTTACTACCCTATTACTGTTGTTTTTGAAATGCCTATATCTATTTATTAACTTTTACTTGGAGTTTTATTTTTTTAGCACACACTGCAGTGCATCCCTGCACACTGTTTCGCGCACTACCTTTCCAAGTGCGCAGTGCGCACGCGCTCCACTGGAACGCGCGCTGATTTCACTGCGCTTTACAAAAGCCACGGTCACGTGACAACAGCCCGGCAATTTACACAGCAACAACTCTGCAGCGTTGCCAAGGCAACGGCAACCGAAAGCCATGACAACCAGAGTAGTACCCTCATTCTCTTTTCTCGTCCTCCTTTTTCTCGCTCTTTAACTCTCCGATTCACTCTATCTACACTCTCATCTTCTCCTCCCCTTCCATCTTTTCGCGCCCCCTCCCTCCCTCCCTCCGTGCGCGCGCGCTCTCTTTCTCTCTCTCTCTCCACATCTTCTGCCGCTTCAGTCCGTTCCCTCTTTCTTTTCTCCCCTTCTTCGTCACCTCCCGTATCCGTACTCATCTTGTCTCTTTTTATTTGCTCGTATCCTCTCCTCCATCTCGTCTTTTTTGTCTCACCCCTTCATCGATACCAACGCGCATCCTTTCCTCATTTACTAGATCGCGCGCTCTCTCTCCCTCTCTCTCCATCCCACCCCTTCCTCTTCACATCCCCCCCCATCCCTCCCTCCATACTCTATTTTCCTCAATGCTGCTCAAGTCAGTCAAAAGAGAAACGCCGAAGAAAAGACGGGCGAACGGAGGGCGCTGAGAGAGAGAGAGAGTGAGAGAGAGAACGAGAGAAGGAGAGAAGCTGGAGGGAGAGAGGGGAGAGGGGGGAACGGGGGTTTGGATACATCTCTACCTGTCTTCTTCTCTCTGCCATGGACTGCCTCTGCATAGTGACCACAAAGGTAAGCCGATCCATTCCGTCGCGAGCGGGAACATGCGCGTGAACTTTATAACCGTTATTCTCTGGCTCTCGCGTTCCCAGCGATGGTCATAGAATCAGCTCTCCTTTGTTCTTTCTTCCACCATGTGATCCTCTCTTTCTCTCTCTCTCTCTCTCTCTCTCTCTCTCTCTCTCTCTCTCCTCTCTCTCTCTCTCTCTCTCTCTCTCTTCTCTCTCTCTCTCTCTCTCTCTCTCTCTCTCTCTCTCTCTCTCTCTCTCTCTCTCTCTCTCTCTCTCTCTCTCTCTCTCTCTCTCTCTCTCTCTCTCTCTCTCATCCGAGCCTGTCTTTTAAAATCTAATTCCTGCCGTTTATTCGCTCTCTCGCTTCACGCGTTCAGAAAAGGCTGGATGCTGGCGACGCGACGCGTGGGTCTCGAGTCGCGTTTCTTAAAAGTTCAACTTCTTTTTACGTGACTCGCTGAGATATAAACCCACCGCTAAACTGTCACAGAGGTCCATGGAAGCGTGTGTGTGTGCGCGCGTGTGAGTGTGATCGTGTGATCGTGTGCATGTGTGTGTGTGCAGTGTCAGAAATTAACTTTATTTATTTATTTTCTAACCATACACAAACACTTAGTTCGGTTGAATCAATCAAATAAAATAAAGTCTCAGTTTGAACACTTCTGATGGTTCAATTCAACAAACTAAAGTAGCAGCAAAAGTGCTTATACTTGCACTGTACACTTCTGCTTTACACTTTGCTGGTAATTGAGACTATTGTCTCTTCTTCTTGTTTCTTTTTATTTATTTTATTTTTTTAGCTACACATTCAACAGCACTTACAGAAACAGACATTTGACAGGAAAGACACAGGGCACTACAATGTCACTCACCCAATAACTGTTATAAATAAACCCAATAAATATTATAAACTGTTTGATAACATTAAAAAAGAACAGTTCAGACCCAAACACACACACACACACACGTTGGGTTTTCATGTTTTATGGCGACTTTCCATGACAAAATGTTTTTTGTCTGTATAAACTCTATATTATCTCCCATTACACTAACCTCAATCCTAAACCCACAGAAAACTTTTTACATTTTCTAAAAACTGAACAATGTGCTTCCCACAATATAGGTGATCTGAGGTTTTACTATCTTTGTGGGGATCTTTGGTCCTCATAATGTTATAATAATTGGCACACACATACACATACATAGATATATACACACACAAACACACACAAACACACACACACACACACACACACACACACACACACACACACACACACACACACACACACACACACACACACACACACACACACACACACACACACACACACACACACACACACACACACACACACACACACACACACACACACACACTTTAAATATCTGGGGCATTTTTGTCAATTTCACTGGCGATTTGGCCTCAAGCCCTGGTTAATTTCTGACCCTACTGTGGTGCTTCAGACATGCGATGCTGTCCGCGAGGAGGAGCAGCAGAAAGAAGAGGACATGAAAAGGAAATGAGATAAAAAAAGTGAGAGCAATCCGTTAAATTATAGACGGAAGGATTTATAAATGTGTGGGAGCCGGAGAACGAGAGGGAAAGCTTTCATTAATAAATGCTCACATGTGATTTGTCATCTAACTGCAGTTAGTGTATGGAGGTGAGACACGTCCCACTGCTCCTGACGGCTGGTGCCTCTTTGACCATGCCGTGTTCCTGGCAGAGCAATCCGAATGGTTTATGTAACGCTGGCTGGTGCTTTCTCTCCCGAGCTGGAGTCTGTTTTACCACTTCTCTCTCTATCCATCTCTATCTCTCGCTTGCTCATTGTCTTCAGATGGACTCCCACCTCACATGCTCCTCCTAAACACTCTATGACCTCCCTCCCAACAGACCTACTGTATGAGTGAGTCAGAAAGGTACAAAGAGAGAGAGAGTTGAAGAGAGAAATTAGCGCAGTGCCTGCGTTTGTGTGGGTTGAGATGGAAATGGTGTACTGGTCTTTGGATGTGCTGTTATTAAAGACCATACTGTGATTTCAATATGGATCCCAATTCTGTGAGGCTTTTAGTTTAAAGTCAAAGTATTGGTTTATAGGAGAAAAATACTATTTATTGTCTTCTATTAGTTCCTCGGTTTTCTTATGATTCCCATTCTTTTGACTTAGTAAGGTAAAATGTACTACTTTATTTTGAAACGCTGGGATATATTACTTTGTAATATATAGTGAGATATACAAATCACTTCACATGGTTATCTTGTGACTTAAGATAGTACCGAGTTCACTGCGCATGTGCTGAGTTCGCGTTGTACGTGGATCGTGGTCCGTATAGTTCAGGGGTTGGCAACCTTTAATGTTGAAAGAGCCATATTTAACAAAAATAAATAAATTCAGATGTGTCCGGAGCCGCAATCTAAGGTTATATATATATGAAGCGAAGTATTCTGAACTGTTGACGGGTGGGGGTGGGTGATATGGTGCGCGGAGCTGCACTCAAGTGAAAGCACATATCGTTCTTACGCTTCTCAACGAGAAGCGAGTGCTGTCGTGGGTCCACCCCCATCCCAAAGCCTCATCCGCTTCTGTGTGCACATAAAACCCGGCTTCTCTGATTTGATTGGTTTTCTCAAATATTTTGACTTTGGTCGGTAACAAGCGGTTACCGACTAATGAGTATGAGGCTTAGATAAACACACACACACACACACACACACACACACACACACACACACACACACACACACACACACACACACACACACACACACACACACACACACACACACACACACACACACACACACACACACACACACACACACACACACACACACACACACACACACACAAATACATCCCTGTTTCTGTTCTGACGTAGGCTCTGCTCAGCGGTGCTGCGGATTGAAGAGCCGGTTGTTAAAAGACGGGACGAAGCCAAATTTGTTGAGAAAGCACATTACACAGGCAGAACACAAGAAAGTATGTACAGTCTAGTACAGCGTGATGACCTCATGAATATATTATGACTGTTTACGCTCTGAGCGATCATTGTGTTTGCAATGTTGGATAGTATAATTAAAGGTTTGTATGGAGAATCAAAGGTGTTTTTTATTGTATACTGGTAAATCTCTGCTGTTAGTTGGTGCACATATGCCTTTTGTTGTTAGCAAACATATACAGTGTATGTACATTTTTATAGCACGCCGATCGCTTCATCAAATAAATCGCCATATTGGCTGTAGGTTATCTCAATCATCGGTTATCTCGATGCATTTTTGCAATCCCCGAGGCCGTCGACATAACTGTATTTCACTGTATATGATAGCTCATACTGTATGTCACCTGACTCTTATGGCTCAATCCATATTTTTCTTGAGGAATTTTAACATCTGAGACTAAACACCAAGAACTACTATATTAGCGTTGATATCGTTTTGTTTATTCTAAGCTCTCACTGCAGTTTTGTCATCTGTCACTTTAAATGCTCAGGTTTTTTAAAGCAGGATGGATTCTGGCAAATGTTATTCATCAACTTGAAAAATCGTTATGAAAGTGATACCAATGATATTGTTCCTCTGTGCCATTATCGTTATACTGTAGTTGTGGAATGAACCATTAGAACAAATTCTAGAACTGTATCTTTATCATATTGGCTTTCCTGTAGCTCAAACAGTAGAGAGTGACGCTTGTAACGCCAAGGTCATGGGTTTGATTCTCAGCGAAAGCCAGAACTCATTAGAATGTCAATGTGTTTCTTGAATGCAATGCAAGTTGCTTTGGATAAAAGCATCTTCCAAATGCAGAAATGTAAAGAATATTGAACTGTAAAATGAATATGGAAAGCGTAGCTTAGATCTGATTAATCTGGTCTGGGAAGAGTTCATAACAGGTGTTATCTTTGCAAATCTGAGGGTAGTTTGAGACATTGTTGAGGAATTTTATAAAACTCGACATGAACCTCTACTGATTTCTGTGCTTTAATTATTACTGTTACAAATGTCTGGAAAGTCTACATTTGTATTTCTATTTAATCTGATTGCTGTCCAGGAGAAACAAACGACTTCATTAGATGGAAATCTGTCCAGAAAGGTATCTCCGGATTCACTATAGTCTCACAAATAGCTTCTGGACACCAAAATGATGTTCTGTAGCCTTTCAAACATCTAGAATTAATACTGAATGATTCATAACCTGTATACATTTTAATTAGCATTAAGCCTGTATGAACCACATAATACATTTGCTTTGTTTATTACAATTAAATCATTTGCAAAGTAGACAAATGACTAATTTAATCCACTTAGCACGTAGCAAGTGTACTAACTGCAAATGCTGATTATTCCCTCTTGAAATTTTCTTACTAACACTCTCTTACTTAGGGGAAGAAATGCTTCAAAATTAACAACTTAACCCAATGTTTTTTTTGACTATTTCTTTATTTTTCTTTATTAAAGGGGTAGTTCACCCCCAAAACGAAAATTCACCCTCAAGTTGTTCCAAATCTGGATGAGTTTCTTCTGCTGAACACAAAAGAAGATATTTTGAAGACTGTCAGTAACCACATACAGTGGTACCCGGTTATGTCGACGGCCTCGGGCGTTGTAAAAAAGCGCAGAGATAACCGAGGATCGAGAAAACCAAAAGCCAATATGGCGATTTGTTTGATGAAGCGATAGGCATGCTATAAAAATGTACATACACTCTATATGTTTGCCAACAACAAAAGGCATATGTGCGCCAACTAACATCAGAGATTGTAACGGCTACTTTATGTTTATGTTAGGAATATACCTTTAAGACGGCGTATGCTGTTGTGTGCGCGCTGTTCTGGTGTGTGTTCGCGGGGAGGAGAGTGTTTTGAGTGGGAGATGGCCGCGCTACCGCTGACTGTTATATAGCATAATCTACTGTTTCTATTTTCCTTCTTTTATTTGTGATGTTTGTCAGAGTGTTTTCTTTTTCCTGGTTTGTACTTACACTTTTTACATGTTTGAGAAGAGTGTGAAACCCATCTATAAAGCTCGTAATCTGGGCAGTTGTCAACCACTCTGACAGCCAGTGCAAGACGATAAAAACCACCTTCGATTCTCGATACAAACCTTTAATTATGTTCTCCAACATTGCAAACACAATTTCGCTCACAGCGTAAACACAGTCACAACACACATAAACACATTCGCTCATAACACAGTCATTTCACTCGGACACAGTTCTGAGAAGTATTGTACACGTGGTTACTATGGTTTTGCGTCTGCACGGCACTGCGCCGCAAGAATGAGTGAAGCGTCATTGGAGTGACTACAGACTGATGCACGTGCAACCTGAACTTAGTGCATGCGCAGTGAACTCGGTACTATCATTAGTCACGGGGATCGAGATAACTGATGTAAAGTGGCAACTTTGTCCCTCTTTTGTGCTCGAGATATCAGGGTTCGGGCGACATAAAAGAATCGACATAACCGATAAGAATATGCTAAGACAAATATGGAGTTTTGCGGTTCCACTTCAAAAACATCAACATAACCAGGTTGGCGAGATAACAGAGGTCAAGACACGCATACTCGACGCATAAACTACGCATGCCGACTCATGAATAACAAACGTTCAAAACTCAAAATTACGACGCACATCCACTTACAATCACTGATGGTCCACGTTCGTTCCACCGACAAATTACGCGTGCGTCGTATGCGTGCGTGATTCATGCGTTTTCGCTGTGTGACTCGCGTGTTCATGAGTCGGCGTGCGTAGTTTATGTGTCGAGTATGCGTGACAATGCGTGGGACACGCGTCGGCCGTCAGTGCTTATGCGTAGGAACTGGTTCGAAACCGCGCACGTCCACGTCCGTCCACTGACGCCCCACCTTCATATCACGCATGAACCGCGCACGTATCACGTTCATTCCATTGACATCCACTGACAATGAAAGTGATTCTGAAAGTGCTTGTACGTGGAACGTTCGCGAAGCGTGCATGATTGGACGCGCTCCGTTAGTGATTCATGCGTCGGGCGTGCGTCGAATGTTCGTGGAATTTCTTGACGCACAAGCACGCACAAACCCAATCTGTGCGTGATTTGTGAGTGATTCGTGCGTGATCGGCTGTGTAAAATGTGTCACTATAAATTCCTTTTCTATTGAAACTTGTGTCATGTATTTAACTATATTATTTAAATACATGACATACAAGTTTCAATAGACATGTCAAAAAGCAGTCTTGGGTTTAACTAATTACATTAAACCTAAATTTAAACTAGTATACATTTTAACTGTAAAATGGGAGTAAGTGTCCAAAAACATTACATCTAGTTCCCACAGTATATCATTTCTTTAACAAGGCCTCCTTTTTTAAAAGTATGCTAAAGTGTATTTCTTTTTCACAAGATACATTTGAATTTCGACCATATTTATATACAGTGGAACCCATCTCGACCTCGGTTATCTCGCCAACCCTATTATGTCGACGTTTTTGAAGTGGAACTGCCAAACTCACTATTTGTCTTAGCATTTTCTTATCGTTTATGTCGATTATTTTATGTCGTCGAACCCTGATTTCTCGAGCACAAAAGACAAATTCGCCACTTCACATGGTTATCTCGTGACTAATGATCGTACCTAGTTCACTGCGCATGCGCTGAGTTTGCATTGCACGTGGATCGGGGTCCTGTTCACTCACAGTGATGCACAGCCGCAGAAGAACTTGTGGAAGTAGCGGAAAACTCAAGCCTTGTACAGGCCTCGATGAATTATTCCAGGGTCACTCGCCCTGCAGGACTAGTGACCCTAAAAACTTACTCGCCCTTCACATAAAGCACTCGCCCAGCATTTTAACAGACAAAAATAGTTATTAAAGTAAAAAACACGATATACTGCAAAACCAAATATTTATTGGTTGAATGCAACAAGAACCCAGAAACAATATAATTAATCTGATAGTGAATCTGAAGATCATTTTTATGGAGATAAATTTAATAAATGTACTATATACAAACAATGGGATGCAGCCACGGAAGCGTTATTTACTGGATTTTCCCCGTCCCCGGGAGTCATTTACTCCACTGTGATTGGCCCCCGGAGTAATTTACTCCACTGTGATTGGTTGGCCTGTACAGCTGCAGCTCGCACGAAAAAGGAACCTTTCACACACACACACACACACACAACGCGGTAAAGCGCTATTCATTCAAAACTCGTGGGCCACACTTACATTAAACTTTCATATGGTCCCGCGGGCCACAAAATATCGTTTCGCATGTTTGAGACCCCTGAGGTAAATACTACATTCGTGATTCGTGGTTCAAACTTTAGAACGGAATCGTATATCTGATCGCTACTAGCCCGTCGTCGATTTTCTGCTCTTGTTTGGCATATTTTACGAGTGTTATACGGCCTGAAGTTTTTTCAATGTAGTAACAGTTGAATGATAGAAAAACTGTATTGGAATCTGAAGAATCTAACTCGCCCGACAGGGCGAGTTTTATTAAATTTTTACTCGCCCGGGCCGAGCTTTCACTCGCAAATGCGAGCGGGCGAGTGGATTTGTCGAGCCCTGCTTGTAGATGCTATCTTGGAGGAGGAGGCACAGGAGTTTACCATCACTGTCCAGGAGTTCTCAGATGAAATTGACATAGACAAAGACGTTGTTACTCATAGAAGATTAGAAGCACTTGTTTTCAAGCAGACCGTTAAAGGCAAAAAGCAACAAAGCCTTTAAGAGTTTGTAAAGAAACCATAGTAACCGCGTGTACAATACTTTTCAGAAATGTGTCTGAGCTAAATGACTATTATGAGCGAATGTGTTTATGTGTGTTGTGACTGTTCATTTGAGCGAAATTGAGATTGACTGACAATATTTGAGCGAAATTGAGTTTGCAGTGTTGGAGAATATAATTAAAGGCTTGTATCGAGAATGGAAGGTGTTTTTTATTGTATACTGGTAAATCTGTGCTGTTAGTTGGTGCACATATGCCTTTTGTTGTTAGCAAACATATACAGTGTATGTAAATTTTTATAGCATGCCGATCGCTTCATCAAATAAATCGGCATATTGGCTATTGGTTAGCTTGGTCCTCGGTTATCTCGATGCTTTTTTGCAACCCCTGAGGCCATCGACATAACCGTATTCCACTGTATCTTGATATTTGCATGATGCTCAAATTGTCAAGTTAAACGTCCAAAACAATCAGTGGTATTACGATGGTGAATGTCCTCCAAAATGTGTGTTATTACCACTGACTTTTTTGTTCTTGAATCTTGCTAGCGTCCGTGTGGCCCATCCTTATTAAGCAATTTAGTAACTTTTGGTTACCACCTTTTCTGATCCATAAAGTTTGTTGTACATTATGTTCCTGTTTCATTGAGCTACACTGTGGGTGAGTTATGTGTTGTGCCAGCGTACATCTGTGTGTGTGTTATATGTTTCTTCAGCATGTGTGCTATTTTATTGTGTGAGAATCAGTTTTTTGTTTGTGTATAAATGCATGTGTGTGTGTTAGCTCATCTGTGGCCACAGATGCATGTGAATGTCACTCAGTTCCTGTTGGCTTCATTTGATTTAAGCCTGTTCCCTTGGCAACAGAAGCAGGCGCCTGTTCGTCAGTTGACAGAAGCAGACAATATGAAGTGGGTAGAAGAGATGAGCGAAGAGAACGATAGAGAAGGTTTCTGTGTATCTGTAGAGGTGTGTGTACGTGAAAGCTGATAAGCTGTATGTGTCAGTGTGCAATCTCTCCCTGTGCTTTAGTTTGTTAGACGGGACGTTTGTGTGTGTGCGTGCGTGCGTGTGTGTGTGTACAGAAGTGGAGGTTTACTCTTTGAAAGCCACTTCAGTCAGAATGAAACTGGATCTCTCCCTGTGGTGACTGAGATTGAGCCAAATCTGGCTCCACAGACTGTGACAATCTACCTCACATTGACCTGGTATTTAAATGGACCTTTTTGTTGCAAAACAATATTTACATTTATTCATTTTAACTTTAAATGCAACTTTACAGTGCATTCAAGACAGTATATTCATTTCCTAAGAGTCAAACGTATGATCTTATCGATGTGAGTGTCATGCTCAACCAGCCACATGAACTTAATGTCTTTGTTAAAAGCATTTGTTAATTTTGCTGGGCCAATTTTAAAACAGCCTGCGCCAGCGTTTTTAACACTTTTGGTGTTAAAAAACTACTATTAGTATTTACTAAAGACATAGTGAAAAATGAGAGCTGAAAAGACACGGACAGAGTTATTCACACTCTTGTAGGAGTTTCCCTTTCAGACGCAGTATTTATGGGAAGAGAGTGTTTAAATGAATCACACAAGCAGATTTACTAAGGTTTGCGCTAGTCAGTTTACTGGTATTTGATCCATTATTTACCGCTCAAAAACAGCATGTCTTAAATCAAACTCTAATTTGCTCTGCTCTTGATAGATCGTGTTGCTCATTTCATTTGTACGTCATCAGTAAATCACACGCAGAACTTTCCACTCCCATCTTCGCTTTTATGGAATTGCGCTCTCGCACTAATTTACTTAGTTTAGTAGTTCTGTCAGGAGACACACCAGGCAAAATCTGTGTTCATACATTTTACATTTGAGGTCACTTGCATTAAGCCCAAGAAAGCAGTTCAATCTTTAACCCTGTAACGTTCAATACACGTTGTTTGATTTTGGGCTGTCCCAGACAAAAGATGAACAATCGTAGCGATTTCTGTGGTTCGGTTGTCTTCCATCGCATAGTGAGAAGTTCACAAACAGCTGGTGTCACGATCTTGCGACTAAAAATAGCCTGCAAATAATTTTCTGATGGTGTCAGAACGTTTATCATGATCATCTCACAGTGTTTTTGCTGCTGTGACCTACGTCTACTGACTAGCCAATAAAAATGCAACATGAAATGGCGTATTGGTCAAAATTTAAAACTACTTACCTCAAGCTACCTTTGCAAAATTGGTATGCCGACTCAGCCTCTTTTCTAGCTATGACTGCGTCTATATCAGGGGTGGGCAAACTACGGCCCGTTGGGATTTTTAATTCCCGCCGAACTTGTAGAAGTTATATTATTAATTTAAATTTTATTATAAATAAACCTCCTTCATTTTACTTTTCCCTGTAATGTCAGTTTTTCCCCAACAGATGTCGCACTCCAAAGACATTGACCTTTGTTTGATTGTGACGTTTCTCTCTACTTCACTTTTTCGCTTTGCAAAAATGAGCGGACCGAAGAAAAGTAGACGGTGAGTATTTTTTCGCTGACGTCCGATCAAGGGCTATATATCTGATATGCCAAGAAACTCTAGCGGTTTTTAAAGAATACAACATCAGCCGTCATTTTGCCACAAACATGCCAACTATGCTAGCAAACAGTCTCCAAAAAAATCGGACGGCTACAGCTCTGACTGCAAATTTACAGACTCAGCACAGAAGATGCTGACGTTGTTTGGCTCAATCTATGTATATGAACAGACATTCAGCGTCTTGAACATCTTCAAAGCCCGTCACAGAGCCGAGTTAACTAGCCGACACCGTAAGGTTTCAGAAATGATGTAAAGGGGAGGAGTTCGGGTCTATCCCTGAGAATTGCCACTATCGCAACTCCAGACTTTGATGCACTTGCAAAAAAGGAGATCAACAACACTGTTCCCACTGAAACTGAATGGGAGTTTATCTACTGTGTTATTAAATTAAGACATTTGGAAAACAATTTATCAATGAATCCTGATGTTTTGGTGCATGTTAAAGGCCAAAACTTTTCATATAATGGTTTTTACATTTTATTTATATTAGTTCACACAAACACACTATCCTTCTATTCTGGCCCGGCCCTTTGTTAAATTTTAGAAACCAATGTGGCCCGCAAGACAAAAAGTTTGCCCACCCCTGGTCTATATTCTCGTCTTTCACTACCTCTTTTTCAACGCAGTTAAAATCCACAATTGCGATTAATCTCTTGCTCTATTTGTTCACCACTAGCTCATACTGATGGCGTTTATTCTTCTATACCAACTAGTGTCAGCCTACGATTCAATAGGTGTCATTGTCGTACAGTTTACACACGTCGTACCCAAGATTATTAGATCCATGTCATACAGTGTGATTCGTAATGATCTGATAGGATTGCCGAAATCGCAATCGTCTGTTGCTGGCATAAATCCTGACATGAAATAATAGTAAGAACAATCTTTGAATGCGAATAAGAAAATTTAAAAAGTCAGCTGTGTTTTTTGTGTGTGTTGAGTATCATATTTGATGCATCAGGCTTTTATAGTCTTATATAGTGAGAATATTGAGGAGGAAATAAATTCCTCAATTTTATTCAGTGCTATTTGGCGCAGTTGCTCATATTTATATGGCGAAAGAGTAAGACGAGATTACTACTAATATAAATTCCATATAAATATCAGTTTTCATTCTATATCTGCCAATATGTCTTAGTGCGATGATATTTAAATGCGTGGGTTTATTATCAAAGCTCTGTAGTTTAAAACATAACACAATGATGATTGAGAGATGAACAAATAAACCTTCCTCAAAAGCCTAATGGATTATATTTGAAACTCAAATTTGAACACGATTTTTCTATAAAATTAAATGGAGAATTAAGTTGCTTCAGTCCAGTAAGTGTTCATTTTATAACTCAATACAACAATATAAAAGTCGTTATTCTTACAACAGAAGGCATTTTGTACATTGCGTACAACAGGTTTTTTCAAATTTGCTCCTGTTCATCATTATGAGGCCTTAGAAACTTCTGTCTCAAATATGATACAGGCTTTATTATAGATTTATGATAAAGAGTATTTTGGCATTGCTGCCAAAAATGGTTGCTTGTTGATATTTTCACTTATCAAAAGAAGATCCACAATGCATAAAATACTAGTTCACCCAAAAATTAAGCGTCTGTAGCCAATTAACCTCATTCTGAAAACCCTGTGACTTTTTCCATGAAATACAAAAATAAAAGTCAAAAACCCTGTGACTTTTTCCATGAAATATAAAAATAAAAGTCATAAAGAATGTTCTTTCTGCTCCTTCACATGCATCTAAAGCGTAGAGTGACACAATTTCACTGAACCCAAAAATAATGATTTCCCTCTAGTCTTTCTCTCTGCATTTTTACCCGCAAAATCCATTCACACTTCCACATATTCGGTCTCGGCATGTTGCATTTGGACTCTGTGACATTTGTTACCTGCCAGACCAACATGTGTTGCTAAGTTTGATTGAACGATATTAGAATCGATATATACAGTTCCCTGTCAAGGGAACTCAACACTGCGTCGGAACGCATATGGGAACGCATTAGCGTGATTGTCTCTTGAAGCGCAATTGAAACCAGGTGTGCGAGTGCAATCACCGAGGGTGATATCATGAGCCAGGAGTATATAGGCACGCAGTGAACTAGAAGCCTCAGCTTTAGTGTCTTCAACAGCGCTCAAAGCTAACGTGTGTGTAAAGTGCATTGCTGGCTGTAAGTTTGATTTTCACTTACCTATGTTTTGATGGCGGGTACACAGGTTTTTGCGTTGTGTCACTCCTGCCGCGTTTCATCACGGGCAGTGATATACACGCTCTCTGTGTCACATGTTTGCATGCATGCTCACTGCTCGAGGGCTCTGAGTGTGCAGAGTGTTTGCGGCTGCCGCCGCGCACTCTCCGCTCTGCCTGGCAGTTTTTGAGGGAACTGCTCAGGCTCGCGGTCCTCGTGATCTCGCCCCGCTGCAGCTGAGGCTCAGCGGCGGTCGCGCTCATGAGGATCACAACTGGGTTTAACAGCGGGGTTGGAGACGGGGACGCCTTTTCTTCTCCCTTTCCTGTTAAATCTACCCTCACGCAGGACTCGGAAGCGCACCATGTGGTGACTACTTCCGACCAGGGTGAGGAAGCGTTGCTGAACTTCTCCAATTTTGAGAAATTGGAGGTGGATTTAGTCAGCATCGATGTGGATGAGGTTGAACCGCCATCAATCTCATCTGCATTTGAGGAGCTGCTTGAGGTTTTTGGGCAATGGCGAGGCTGGGTCTCGAGTGACCAGCTGAGCCAAGGGACGCTCGTTCAAGGACGAGTGTTGCCTGCCGCCCGAGTACAGCCTCAGCGTCGGGATTTGCTTTTTTTCCCGAACCTCCACATCGAGGTGTTGAGGTCATGGAAATAGCCCGCTTCTCACAGAGTGTATAGCAGCGTTGAGCCGTTAACTATACTACTCCTGTGGCCGGGTTAGGGGCGATGCCTAGAGTGGAAGTTGGCGAGTTATTTCGCGCACCACTCATCGCCGCCCCTGAAATCCCGACGCCGCCCATATCCTCGATGACGGCGGGGGATGGCCCTTTGGCAGTCGCCGAGCTGCGCAGGGCCACTGCTATCTCTCTCTGCGCCATGCTTTTTGACCGCGCTGAGAGAGAGAGAGAAAAATAAGAATATCCTCTTTATGCCCCTCTTATGCCTCCTGGCCTCTTCGGCGATGCTATCGAGATGGCAGTCGAAAGGTTTAATGAGGCTGCAAAGCGGGAGGTAGCATTCAGGAGAATTCTTCCCCGTCGCTCTCGAGTGTCTGGGACTGCGAGCCAGCCGCAGCCCAGCAGCGGCTCCTCCTACCGCGCTGCTCAGCGGCAGAGCATTGTCACCAGACAGCCCCCTCTGGGTGGCAGTACAGGTTGTCACGCTCAGCTGCAGCCTTCGGGCAGGACAGATCTGAGGGCTGTCCTCCAGGCTAGGCAGGGGCCCCCCGCTGGTCTGCCTCGAGGGGTAGATCAGTGCCCTGTAAGCGCGGTAGCAGGCTCGGTACCTCGAGGGGGCCGGGTCATGCTCATCGCAGGTAGCTACTTCCGGTTGTGCCCCACACGGGGCGCACTGGGCAGGCTGCCCCCTCTGAGGAGGGTTTTAGAGCATCTGCTCCGGAGGCTCTCTGGTGCCATCCAGGGCCCCGAGTAGAAAAACATATCTGTCCAGAGGTCAGTCTCGAGAGACTGATACCCTTAGTAGATTTCATGGTAGCGTGGTTACGTCTGCCAGGTATCTCTCAGAAGGGTCCTGCGTACCGTATCAGAATGATATGCTACTTTGTTCCGGGTCTATCCACCCGGATTTTTCGGGGGTTCTGCCAACTCTGGTGGTCCCCGAGCAGGCTCTGGTCATGGGATAGGGAGTCGACCCATTGCTGGGGAAAGAGGCCATAAGGTATGTTCCTCTCTCAGCCAGAGGTCCGGGCTTTTATAGCCGATACTTCATCGTCCCTAGAAGGGATGGAGGCTTGCGTCCTACTTTAGATCTTCGCCACTGAGATTTAGAGAGTTAACTCTGAAACAGTTTGTAGTGCAAGCCAGGCCTGCGGACCGGCTTGTCGCGACAGATCTGAAGGACGCATATTTGCATGTCTCCATCCTTCCACAGTACCGGAAGTTCCTCAGATTCGCCTTTGGGGACAAGGCTTATCTATACCAAGTTCTTCCGTTCGGCCTAGCTTGTCTCCTCACACTTTCAACAAGTGCGTGGATGCAGCTCTAGCTCCGCTCCTGGGAGTTCTGGAGTAGATGTGCTCGGCCTCCGAGGGGGCCTAGCGCATGGTATTGGTCTCACAACCGAGGTTGCTAAGACCGCTCTCCTCTCCAGAGCTGTTGTATCCCTGCCGGCTGTTTCCTGCGGGCCAGCTTGGCTTCAGGGCTCTTCTTCCCGGGAGGTTTATGTACGTATCTCTTCTATGACTGGCTCTTTCCGGCCCAGTCTCGGGAGAGCGCGGTGCGACATCGAGATGTTGTTCTCGCACACATTTAGGAGCTCGGGCTGAGACTGAATACCGGGAGGAATGTGCTCTTGCCGAGGCAGAGCACTACGTCCCTCGTGTTGTACGGGACTTTGGGTCAAACTCAGCACGGTTTTCTCCCGTGCGTGTTGCCTCCATCCCGTCCTCAGTCGAGAGCATAAGGCTAGGTCGGCCACTCATGGTCAGACGCTTCTAGGAAGTGTTAAATTTTGTGGCGGCAGTTCCCAGTGCTTTTCCACTAGGCCTGCGCCATCTGTGACCATTATGGTGGCTCAAAAACCAGGGGGTTTTCCTCGAGGGGCAACCTTTCCCGCTTGATCAAGGTCTCAAAGCGATGCTGCGGGTCTTGCATCAGTGGAAGAAAGCCTGGTTTCTTTCCCGAAGGCCCGTACTGGGATCACTCTGTCACCGCGTGACGCTGTTGACAGACGCCTCCCGCTCGGGTTGGGGGGTGGCCCCGAGGGGCCGCTCGACTTAGGGTCTGTGGAGCAGACTCCACCTCTCCTGGCATATAGTATGTGCCGGAAGCGTGGCTGTCCGTTTAGCACTTCAAGCTTTTCTCCCAGACCTCCTGTGGACCCAAAGGGAAACTCAGCTCCCTTCGAGCAGTTTACATCCCGGGGTCCCCAAATTCGGGGGCAGACTTCCTGTCGAGACAGGGGCTGAGGCCTGGGGAATAGGACTCCGCACCGAGGTGTTGGAGCAGATGGGGGGAATTCCGGCCCGTTCCGTCTCGAGAGACGGCTCGCTGCCTGCTCTATTCTCCCCTGTTCTCCCAGCTTCTCTCTGGCTGGTACGACATGAGTAGCTGAGGCTCCTCCTGTACACCTTTCCCCGGTTGCTCTGCTCCCAGGGTTCTAGAGAAAGTTCGCCAGGACAGGGTCCGTCTCACCTTTATTGCCCCGCAGTGGCCGGGCAGGGTGTAGTTCTCGGACTTGGTGTCCCTCCTAGACGGCACTCTTTGGAGGTTCCCGTCAGAGTGGACCTTCTGTTCCAGGCTTAGGGCAGGATACTTCATCCTCGCCCGGAACTGTGGAATCTGTGGGTCTGGCCTCTGAGGTGGCCCGACTCATAGACTCAGGTCTCTCGACTGAGGTCGCTGAGACCATTCTCCACTCTAGAGCCCCGTCCACGAAGAAGCTCTACGCTCAGAAGTGGAATATTTTCACTTCCTGGTGCAGTGACAAACATTTAGACCCAGTGACCTGCCATGTGGTATCGTCCTGGAGTTCTACAAGAAAAGTTCGCTGCCGGGTTGTCCCCCTCCACGCTTAAGGTGTACGTGGCTGCCATTACGGCTTACCACGTACCCCCAAGTGGTACCCCTCGGGGTTGGGACCCCTAGTAGTGCGTTTCCTTCGTGGCACTTTGAGGCAGCAGTACGCTCTCGGGCTGGGACCTGTCCCTGGTTCTCCAGGCTCTGTCCCAGGCACCCTTGAGCCACTCGAGGACATCTCGGAGGAATTCCTCACCCTTAAAACGGTGTTCCTTTTAGCCATCTCCTCCTTTTAGAGGCTTGGTGACCTTCAGGCCCTCTCAGTGGCCCCTCCTGTTTGGAGTTTGTTCCTTGTCTGGCGAAAGCTTTCCTCTTTTCCAGACCTGGATATGTTCCTAAAGTGCGTTCGAGCCCGGCTCGTCACACTATACTGCAGGCCTTAGGTCTTCCCCTCCAGTCGTGACCAGGAGTCCAAGAACAAGGTCTGTCCAGTGTGAGCACTGGACACCTACGTCCGCAGAGCGGTTTCATTACGTAGGTCAGACCTACTCTTTGTATGCTTCGGGGCTCCTAAGGGAGCTCCAGCGTCAGAACTAACTTTGAGCAGGTGGATAGTCGAGACTATCTCACTGACTTATGGCTCGGCGGGTCAGCAGTTCCTACTGCATGTCCACGCCCACTCTACCCGGAGCATGGCTACCTCTAAAAGCTTTTGCGCAGGGGCTCCCCTTGCTGATACTTGTGATGCGGCTGGCTGGTCCTCACCGCATACTCTTATTAGGTTCTACCAGTTAGACCTTAACCCCGCTTTGGGAACCTTGGCCCTTTCGTAGTGAGCTACGTTAGCTTGGCGTACTCCGTTCGCTGAGGCGGCGTGGGTATTCTCGTTCCCATATGCGTTCCGACGCAGTGTTGAGTTCCCTTGACAGGGAACGTCTCAGGTTACTTACGTAACCCTAGTTCCCTTAGAGGGAACGAGACACTGCGTCTCGTAGCCTCAGCTCCATCGCACGCCGGCTGTTTCAGACACTAGTTAAGCTGAGGCTTCTAGTTCACTGCGTGCCTATATACTCCTGGCTCATGATATCACCCTCGGTGATTGCACTCGCACACCTGGTTTCAATTGCGCTTCAAGAGACAATCACGCTAATGCGTTCCCATATGCGTTCCGACGCAGTGTCTCGTTCCCTCTAAGGGAACTAGGGTTACGTAAGTAACCTGAGACGTTATTTTATGTTTAGGTTGTCCATTGAAGAAATTATACAATTCAGTTATTACAGTAAGATTGCAGTTAATTTAATCCCTGAGTGCAAGGGTCCGATAACAGGGAGTTACTGGGATAAAGGGAGTAGCAATCGACTGGCCAGATGATCTCAACATATGATCCCTCTGAGGCTACGCACTCCAGGTAAAATAAAACCGCTTTTAGTATTCCACTGATATGACTGGAGTCTTCATCTCACGGGAATAATAGCAACAGAAACCCGCTTGGCAACGGCACAAGAGTGAGTCAGTAATTACAAAATGATGTCTGAGTGAACTTTGCTTTAAACAATGGTTTGGGTTGAGCACATAGTCATTTCAGAGATGATTAATTAGGAAACATTCTTTAGACAGTTTGAGACAGAACCAGATGCTGATGAAAGGTGTACTTGAATGGCTGACCTTCAAACAAATTGCATTTTTTTTATAAATAATTTATACTTACAAGTAGAGTTGAAGTAGGTGCATGTTAAAATCCTTGAGCAGAACCATAATTTACCCAAACCTAAGCTTGAATTAACAAGCTTTTACAGCAGAACACTTTTTACTCAGCACCACTAAACATTTAGTTCGAGAAGTGAGTGAAATGAGTGGTTTTTTGATGAGTTTAAGATTTGGTTAAACTTTTTGTGAAGGTGACGGGCCATCTCATCCACGGTTGATTTGGTTCGATTTTTTTTTTCAGCCGTCACAAGGATTTTTTATTTCATGCTAGTAAAACACTTTGAGTGAGATTATTTTAAATGAAATGATCATTTCAGTTTTGAATAACCCCGTGAAGAAGAGTTAGGCCGGAAATATGTGTAAACTAAACGCAAATGCGAATGAACAAAGTCGAAAAGACCTTGCTAAAAATCAAGGACTCTTTATAAAATAACATACCTAAGATATACTAATGTGCAAACTGAATGTAATGTTTTCTGCCGCTTAATTGCATCTTAACTGTAATTCAATGAACATGTATTATATAGTTTACATTTATATTGAATCCAATTAGATGAACTTCAGAGTAGGAATTAAGTCAATTTGTATATGTAAATTCACAATGACTTCTATTGTCTTTTAAGTAATAAAATATCAAGCATTAAGTGTTATTTCTATTGAGACTTGTATGTCATGCATTTAAAATGATTTGTAATTTGTAATGATGAAGTTGCAATTTAGTCTTAATTATCATTACACTCATTTGCTTTGTATGCCAGTTGCAGTCTTTTCAGTTATCAGTTGTCTGGTTATGTCAGTTTTGCATTCTGTCTTTTAAATTACAGTATAATCAATATTTTACATGCTTTAGTCAGCACATCAAAGTAACATGCCAAAAAAATAAAACATAATGATTTAAAAGCACTTAATTTGACGTTATTAAGTGTGTTAAGAAACACAAAAGTGTACTCTTTAAAACCTTTTCTTTAATTAATTTCTTTAAAATAATATGTTTAATATTTGAAGCGCACATGCAGTTCAATTAAGCACACTTATTTTTCACAATGGGATGCACTCAGCAATTTATCTCATTAAAAATTGGATGTGCTATTATTTAGCTACCTAACTGACCATTTTAACTTGTCTGTCATGCGTAGTTGACCTGAAAGAAAACTGACCATACAGGACTCAGTTTATGTTAATGTCTGAGTGGAAGCATCAACAAGAGTTTGAGGGAATTATGACTTTAGGCTTTTCCTTTACACAAGACTGAAGAAACTGGGTTAATTGCCTAAAACTGGATGAAAGATTCACACTCACAGATCTAACTGCCTGTTTGAGTGATTCTTTTGCTGAAAATGAGATAGGCCAGTGTAAACGTTTACTGAAGATTAAACCGAGCCATGCAATGTCTTCATTTTTGAATAAGCTTATTCACAGGATAACATGCATTAAATAGCTGATTGATCAATGAGTGATGGGATAAATAATGAAAAAGGAAAAAAACTGTTTACTTGAAGTTTCTGCATCAAGAAATATCTTCCTCTTAGCAATATGCAAAAATAATGACCATTTTCCAGTTTCTTTCAATCAGCACCATTGTTGCTCGTGTGATATTACTTGTGAGATATATAGCACTCTTAAAAGTACAGGTTCTTAAAGAAATGTTTCTGATTCAACGCAAGTTAAGCTGAATCAACATCTGTGGCAAAATGCTGATTACCACAAAAAAATATTTTTTCTAGTCACTAATTTTATTCAATAAAAACCAGACAAAATGTTAGAGAGTAGTACTTACAATGGAAGTAAACGGTGCCGCATTTTAGAGAGTTTAAATGCAGAAATGTGAAGTCATTTTTATAAAAATCAGTTAAAAAGTCTGTATTATTTGAGCTGTAAAGCTGTTTTTGTCAATTTTATAGGTCTTAACTTGACTGAAAAGACTAATAAGAAATTTGTTCACACTAATGTTATGGTAACATGCATAATGTTAATGTATTATGTGTGTGCTTAACTTATGAAACAATTAGCATTTTATTTTTCACAGATTGTCCCCATTCATATCCATTAAATGCCACAAATGCTGTTGATTGAGCTTAACTTGTATTGAACATGAAATAATACTTCAACTGAATCTTTGCAGTATCAGCAAAGGATAAAATCATAATAATAATAATAATTAAGTATTATTTTTTCATTATATATGGTTCTTGAGTTGCTTCATATTTGGAAATTATATGTTAGAACCTTAAGATTCTTTGTCAGACAGAAACCCCCCCACAATTTTTCCTTTTTTGTTTCCTTTTCTAAAAAACCATAGACTGATTCTTACAAGTTAATAATATTTGCCTAAAACGATTATTCCATGGCATCAGGTTTGAGTAATACAATATTCACATAACTCTGCCTACAAAGATTTCTCCATCTGGTTGATTCCTGAAGGCAGAGTAGATTTTTTCTTCGCTGCCTATGATATCTCAAAATCTTTTGCTTGAATTTTGGTAGATGACTGAAGGAATAAAAGTGTTTTCTGACAGAGCAGTTGAAAGTCAGTTGTCAGTTGTATTTATGTTACATTTATAACAACCTTTTTCATCAACTTGTAATACTGTTTCTGACAAATAACCACTGTAGTCACTACAGGTGCTGTTTACTCCTGATGCATTTTAGTTGATCACAACTGGACGACACTAAATTCAGGTGTAAACGGGGACTAAAACGTTTTGTGCTTGTCCACTTTCAACCACTTCCAGAGGGAGTCAAAACCCATTCGACTGGATTGCTTTCATATTGTAAACACTCATGTGGTCAAATGCACTCGAACAGCCACAAAAGACCAACTTCTCTCCGCCTGCTGACCTCATGCGTAAACATTATGGGATGTGCGCTATCCAGACGGGATTGAAACTGTCGGTTGGAGACCCAAGTTTGGTTTGAAAATGAAAGCTACTGTTCCCTGTCAAGGGAACTCGCACTGCGTCGAGACGCGATTGGGAACCCTTCAGTGTATATGTCTCTTGAAGCACAATAAAACCAACGTGCGGGCGTGTACGTCGCCGAGATGACGTCATCACGTCATGACCAAGGAGTATAAAGGCACGTCACGACCCGGAAGCGGGTTAGCTTTCAGTGTCTTCACAGCGCTCTAAGCTCAACGTGTGTGTGTTGTGTATGTATTTGCTGGTACGCGTGCCCCGAGTCTAGTTTAAAAGAAAAGGGATTTCACGTGTGATTGAGAAAAGTGCGCAGATATGGCAAACTTACCAACTGCACCTTCACTAACTAGGCTTGGGCACTGCGCCTTCAAGATATCCATGTTCTGAGCCTCATCATGGCTCAGTCATGACAGTTAGCAGTTCGGCATCGAGGTGTCGTTCTCGCTCACTGGAAGGTGCGGGGGAGGGCTAATCTTACATGGTCCGCGCTCGAGGGCGTCGACTGTGTAGGTTGCCATTCCTGTCTGACAGTCTTCGAGGAGACTGTTCAGACTCGCGGTTTAGGTCCTGCTGCAGCTGAGGCTCAGCGGCGATCCCTATCGCGGGGACTTCTCAAGTTCCGGAAGCACGCCCTGTGCGGTTTCTTCCGACTTGAATAACAACAACCCAGCTCTGAGGAGTTGGGTGTTGTATTTACTTTGTGCCGTCAGTATGTTTATAACTGCTGTGGTACAGTGGATTTTGTGTTTGCCTATCATGCTGGAGACTGGGGTTCGAGACCCGATTGAACGCACTTTTTCCAGCACCGAGGTAAATGGGTGAGGAGCATGCACGATCAGCAAATTAATTTGCAAACGCTCCGATCCCGCCTGGCGGTTTTTGAGGAAACCGCCCAGGCTAGCGTTCCTCGTGGTTCCGGTCCCGCTGTGGCTGAGGCCCAGCGGTGGCTGCGATCATGGGGGTCGCAGATGGACTTGTCAGAGGGGTCGGAGACGGGCTTGGCCTTTTCTCCACCCTTACCTGGCAGGTCTGGCCTCGTTCAGGAACCGGAAGCACGCCCTGTGGCGGTTTCTTCCGACCCTGACGAGGTGATACTGCATTTATCCAGCTCCGAGGAACTGGACGTTGTTAATATCGGCGCTGATGAGGAGGTCCTATGTGCATGGCGATCCCGCCTGGCGTCTTTTGAGGAAGTCGCTCAGGCTCGCGGTCCCCGTGGTTCCGGTCCCGCTGTTGCTGAGGCTCAGTGGCTGTCTCGACCATGAGGATTGCAATTGGATTTGTCAGCCTAAGGGGATACTGCAGCTATCCAGTTCTGAGGAACTGGATGTTGTAAGTGTCACATTGATGAGGATCTTCCTCACCAGCGATTGGGGCATGCGTAGCCGGTGCGTGAGCGCACTGTGCTCGCTGTCGCTCCACTCTCACCTGGCAGTCTCCTAGGGGACTGCCTGGGCAAGCACCCTTTAACGATTAACTGCGTGCCTGGTGTCCCGAGGGAACCAGGTCATGCATGTTTTAGGAATGGCCAGTCACTCACTGAGCAGCTGAGGCTGCTGGGCGTCAAGGCAGAGTTTCCAGTGCTATGCACTCAGTCACCTGTACTTGTGTTCCCTTCACTAGTGGCTCTGAACCGTTCCCATGGGGAGGTTTTGTTGGACACTGTGCTGCGTTGGTATCCCGAGGGAGCCAGGCACTCAGGTCCGAGGCGGGACTCTCTAGTCGCCACCCATACTTCTGGTGGCGCTTGGGAGGTCGCCCCCTCTGAGGAGGGTCTTAGAGCACTCACTCCAGGTTTCCCCTGCAAGCAGGGCCCTGGAGCGGATGTTCGAGAAATACCAGAGGCCAGCCTCGAGAGGCTGGTTACCTTATTGGAGTACGGTTTTGTCCCAATGGGTCCTGCAGTAATATCCAGGGTGCCTGCCCGAGTGGTAGCCCCCGAGCAGGCTCTGGTTATGGAACAGAAGTGAACACTCAGCTGGAGTTCCCAGCCAGAGTTTACGGGCTTCGGTCTGGTTCTTCTGTTCAGTCTAGCTTTTACCCTGCACCTTCAAGGTTTCTGATTTCATCAGATTTCATCAATGTTTGGTTGATTCTGGTAGCAGTTTGGCATCGAGATGTCGTTCTTGCTCACTGGAAGGAGCTGGGGCTCAGACTGTACGCAAGTAAGAAGGTGTTGTATCCTCATTTGGGAGCCACCTTCCGAAGCGTTGTTGGGATTCTGTGTCGTTGCCAGCACGGCTTTCACCCGTGCTCATCGACATCATCCCACCAGCAGTCAATAGCAAAAGCTAGACCAATCACTCACTGAGCAGTCGAGACTGCTGGGCATCATGGTAACAGCTTCCAGTGCGGTCCACTCGGTCGTCTGTACATGTGGCCCCTTCAGTGGTGGTTCAGAACCAGAAGGTTTTCCCAGAGGAAACCGCTTCCACACTATCAAGGTCACGAGGCAATGCCTACGCACCTCAGGTATGTGGGAGCAATTCTGGTTCTCGTCCCATAAAAGGCCCACACTGAGAGCACTCTGTCACTGCGTATGCCGTCGACAGATACTTCTCTCATGGGTTTTGGGCGGTCCTGAGGGATCGCTCAGTATAAGGTCTGTTGGACTTTTCTCCCAGACATTAGGGACGTCATGCTGTTGTTCAGCTTCACTAGCTTCCCTGCTGTCGACAGATGCGTCCCGCGCGGGCTGGGGGGCGGTCCTGAGGGACCGCTCGGCCAGGGGTCTATGGGACGGGCACCACCTCTCCTGGCATATCAACGCCTTGGAGATGATGGCTGTCTGGATGGCGCTACGGGCGTTTCTCCCCGACCTCAGAGGCCGTCATGTAGTAGTCCGAACCGACAATACGTCAGTGGTCTCCTACATAAATCACCAGGGAGGTCTCTGGTCTCGTCGACTTTCCAAGTTGGCGATCAGGATCCTCCTCTGGGCCCAGAGGGAACTGCTCTCTCTTCGAGCGATATATATCCCGGGGGCCCAGAACCTGGGGGCAAACTTCCTGTCAAGACAGGGGCCGAGGCCCGGGGAATGGCGACTCCACACTCAGGTGGTGGATCAGATTTGGGAGAGATTCGGCCAGGCTCAAGTGGATCTGTTTGCGTCTCGAGAGAAGACTCACTGCCCACTCTGGTTCTCCCTTTATCTTCCAGCGCCTCTCGGCCTGGACGCCATGAGGCAAGGGTGGCCATATCTACCCCTGTATGCCTTTCCACCCGTAGCTCTGCTCCCAGGGGTTCTGGAGAAGGTTCGCCGGGAGAAGGTCCGTCTCACTCTAGTTGCCCCGCGCTGGCCGGGCAGGGTGTGGTTTTCGGACCTGGTGTCCCTCCTAGACGGCACTCCGTGGGAGATTCCGGTCAGGAGGGACCTCCTGTCCCAGGCTCAGGGGAGGATTTTCCATCCTCACCCAGAACTGTGGAAACTGTGGATCTGGCCCCTGAGGGGGCCCAGCTCATAGAGTCTGGTCTCTCAGCCGAGGTTGTAGAGACCATTCTCCACTCCAGAGCCCCGTCCACGAGGAAACTGTATGCTCAGAAGTGGAAGATTTTCACTTCTTGGTGTTGCGAAAAGCAGCTGAACCCAGTTACCTGCCAGGTTGGCACCGTGCTGGAGTTCCTGCAAGAAAGGTTCTTAGCAGGGCTGTCCCCCTCCACACTAAAGGTTTACGTGGCTGCCATAGCTGCTTACCACGTACCTTTGAGTGGTGCCTCTTTGGGCAGGGACCCCCTCATAGTTCGTTTCCTACGTGGCACTCAGAGGCTGAGGCCTGTAGTACGTTCAAGGGTGCCTCCTTGGGACCTGTCCCTGGTGCTCCAGGCCTTTTCCCAGGCTCCCTTTGAACAGCTGGACGAGATTTCAGATAAGCACCTTACTCTTAAAACTCTCTTTCTTCTCGCCATTTCTTCCCTCAAGAGGATTGGTGACATGCAGGCCCTCTCTGTGGCCCCTTCATGTTTAGAGTTTTCGCCCGGCTTGGCTAAAGTTTTCCTCTATCCCAGGCCGGGTTATGTACCTAAAGTGCTTTCTAGTCCTATGCGCCACATAGTACTACAGGCTCTCTGTCCTCCTCCATTTACGGATCATGACCAGGAGTTAAAGAACAAGATTTGTCCAGTGCGAGCACTGGACGCCTACGTCCACAGAACTGCCACGTGGCGTAGGTCAGACCAAATCTTTGTCTGTTTTGGGGCCCCCAGAGGCTCCCCTGCTTCTAAGCCTACTATGAGCAGATGGATCAAGAGTCTATTTCTTTAGCTTATGAGCTGGCAGGACAGCAGTGTCCACTGTCTGTCCGAGCTCATTCTACTCGGAGCATGGCTGCCTCGAAAACTTTTTTCGCAGGGGCTTCCCTCGCGGACATTTGTGATGCGGCTGGCTGGTCCTCACCGCATACCTTTATTAGGTTCTACCAGTTAGACCTAAACCCCGCCTTGGGATCATTGGCGTTATCGTAGTGAGCTACGTTTCGCTTGGCATACCCCGTATGCTGAGGCGGCGTGGGTATTCCTCGTTCCCAATCGCGTCTCGACGCAGTGCGAGTTCCCTTGACAGGGAACGTCTCAGGTTACGTACGTAACCATAGTTCCCTAAGAGGGAACGAGACACTGCGTCTTGCAGCCTCAGCTCCTAGGCATGCCGGCCTGTTCAGACACTGTTCAAGCTAACCCGCTTCCGGGTCGTGACGTGCCTTTATACTCCTTGGTCATGACGTGATGACGTCATCTCGGCGACGTACACGCCCGCACGTTGGTTTTATTGTGCTTCAAGAGACATATACACTGAAGGGTTCCCAATCGCGTCTCGACGCAGTGTCTCGTTCCCTCTTAGGGAACTATGGTTACGTACGTAACCTGAGACGTTTTCCCATCATCTCCTAATGTGTTTGTAAATTGCACTAGCTTATGAAAAAACCCATAGATTTCCCCACCCATAGACCCTCCCCTTGAAGAAATCAGGACAGAAGTGGTTGAAAGTGGCCAAAAGAGACAGTTTGTGTAAATGGGAATGTGTCTCTCTCGTCTACTTGTGATCTGATCAACCAAAACACATCTTAATACAAGACGTAAGCAGGAACACAGAATGGGATAGTTTACCCAAAACTTAACATTTTGTAATCATTTACTGTTTCAAACCTGTATTACTTTCTTTCTTCTGTTGAACACAAAAGAAAATACTTTAAAGAATGTTGGAAACCAAGCAGTTTACGGTGGCCATTGACTGCCATAGTATTTTTTTTTTTTTTTTTTGCTTCAGTGGCTTGCGTCAACTTTGTGGGAACTATCCCTTTAAAGGTCAAAACTTGAGTTCGCACCATCTATAGGGGTAGTAATAGTAAGTTCTGACCCAAACTGACTTACACAGCGACTTATAACTTCAGTCAACAGTCCTTCCTCAATCTATACATCTGCATGCACCTAACTGCAAACTATTTAAAAATGAATAATTCATTTTATATAGTGTTTACCAAGCTAATTTATGACTTAGCTTACTAGTGACACTATGTTCACACTATTCTTGTTTGATCATTCTACTAATTCTAATGACTTCTTTTTGAACATGAACTTAGATTAATAAATGCGGTAAAAAAGTATTGTTTATTGTTATTTCATGACACCTAATGCATTAACTATTATCACACCACAGGGCTGTTGAATGTTTGATTCTTTTTAGTATTCTAAGGTGGCAATTATTTTCTAGTAAACACGCAGTTAAAGTATAGTTAGAGGCAGTTCTTGACTGCATTGCATTTCCATATCACGTTGCCAAATTAGTTTTTTCAAAGGTTCTTCCAGCTGACAACAGCAAAAAGAACAGAAACCCACAAAGACAATGACCAAGCAAATACACATAACAAACAATAGGATAAAAATGACAAATTATTTCCATGTTTTCCCCACAAAATGATGCAATCCAGACACACACATGGAAACATTCACATGGATCTGCAAAACTACATGACATTTCTCAGTGTTGTTGTTTTTGACCATATTAGTAGAGACACTGCCGCCGAACACTGAGAGACATACAGACTCACACAATCTGGACCGCATTATCACCTCGGGTGTGCATTGTTTTTCTAATAATTCAATGGCCTGTCTTCAATTATTCCTTACTTAAAGTATCAACCTTTATTGATAAGCTAAACCTAACCCCAAAACACTTACACTGCAGTAAAAGCCCAGCAAACCATCATAATCACTCTTAACACACACAAAGTTTCCAGTTTTTTGTTTTTTTTGCAGTGATTCTGTTGAAAACTATTTTCTGTTCCCTAAAGAACCTTTCAGTGGACAGTTTTTATGGAACATCCTTGGAACATTTTTCTGCGGTTGAACACCTTTTCTCAGTATAAGGAACCTTTTGTACAATGAGAAGGTTCCATGGAGGTTATTATTAATATATTATTATAGATCCTTAGATGTACATTTGGATGCCGGTCTGAAACAAGCCTTCAGAGGTGTATCTTCACACAAAGCTACTGACTCACGACACAAGTGATGTACAAATGCCTTTGCTGACTGTGTCGGATGTACTCATTTGCTGCCCAGCTATGAGGAGGAGGAGGAGGATGCATGCAGTGAACACTTCTGTGATGTACTGTGCTAACAGAACTTTTAAAGTGATTTGAGACGGACTGAAGAGCGTCTCCATGGATATTAACAAGCGTTTAAAAAAAAACGTTCACACGTCTATGAGAGTGAGAAAAGGCTGGAGATTGGCACAGTGTGTGATTATGTTGATAAAAATAAGTGTGTGCGTATGTGTTTGTGATAGTGTGTGTGTGTTAGTCTAAAGACTGGCTGTGACAGGCCAGGTTTGGCTAACATACAGGAGGCAGATGGCCTATTTAAAATGGAAAGAACTTCACCGGCGGGCCAAGTAAACTGATGTTCACCCTCCATAAGCTCTCAAAACCATCAGCCCAACAGATCCAGACCACCAAGCATTTCACATGTCGCAAACACTCACATCAACACTCCACAGAGCTTAACTTTATTATACAGTTAGTGTGTAATGGCCTTTTTCTGTAATTTGCCAATTGCCTTTGAGTATTTGACGCTTAAATCCATAACTTTTTCGTTGTCTTGTTACGTTATAAGAGACATCAAACTCAAAACTACTTTCACTTATTCACGTTCCAAAACCACATGAATTCTAGCCTTTTCCACAGTCAAAAAAAATTGTGTAGTAAAAACTTCGTCTTTCTTCGTCTTCTTCGAGATTGTAACACAAACGTAAAGCGTATAAAACTAGCCTAAGTCATGTGATACAATACAAATAACACAAAATATACATTTATCAAAAAACATAATCTCTCCTAATGTGAGTAAACATATTATGAAATGATTAATGTTGTTGTGGCTCTAACATGATGCACTGATATATAAATTGTGATCGATATGGTGAATGTTATGTTTGTTACGTCTTAAGCACTAATGTATAAATTGAATGCTACCTAGCGACTATAAATAGAAATGGATAAAGAGAAACTATAAATGGACAACTGTTTAACTCTATAAAGCCTGCCATATCATATTTGATTAACACATTTATATAAATTATAAACATCATCAAAACTTTGCTGAAAAACCTGTTGTACACAAGCTACAAAGCCTTCTGCCGTCAGAAGACTGCTTTATTAGTAAGTAAAGGGCCTTTTAGGGTAATTAAATAAATGCACTCCTTCAGGTTGTGATTCACAAGTCTTATTGCGGTGAAATATTTACTGATAATTTTTTTAAATTAAACATAAGAAGAACTTTTATACTGTATTGCTAGTAATCATTTCAAGGTTACACTTACTTGACTGAGTCAAAATTGTACTACTATAATTTCTCCGAAAAGTCATGTTAAAGTCTCTCATGGAAAAGTCTCTCACTCATCATTGCATTGCATGACCCCTCCCTACACACACACACACACACACACACACACACACACACACACACACACACACACACACACAAAAGCTTTGATCATAAAACAAAGCATTTAAATGCCATCTTATTGTAAAGTATTATTAGGATATATAGTGTGATACCTGATATTTATATGCTTTTACTGTAAGTAGTATGTTATACTGTTATAAAGATATCATTGATATACATTATAAGCTATCAGAATTTCATCTTACTCTCTAGCTATATAAATATTATCATCGACATCAAATGTTATATTTGTGCCCCAGTTTGGTCTTCTGGATGAAATTTAACTGTTTCTTGACTATGAGATTTATATTCTTGCTATGAACCATAAAATCCTGATGTATCAAATATGATACACAAAAAACTTTTCTCAATAAACCATTCCATTTTAAATAAAAAGAGAGAGACTATAATTTTAATTGTCAAGCCAGGTCATGGTTAATATGTTTTAAACCTGGCATACAAAACAAGTTTCAAGGTTTAAACCACATTATAAAGTGAAATCATAAAGTTCATTTTTTATACATTTTGTTATGTGAAAAACTGATTTGTGATAACTTTGCAAATGCATTAAATTGAAGGATTTTTTTTCTTCTAAAAGCTCTTGTTCATAAAACTAGTCAATTGCAGTTATGATCAGTTTGGTTCATGAAAAGAAGAGTTTTAAAGGTTGTAACAAAAACATCATGGATGCAAGAGGCAAATTTGTTCTCCATGAGAACAATGTTTAAAATAAGATATCTCTAGCACAAATTAAGAAACAGTGGTGGTGAGCTTTCATATTTTAAAAATGTATAGACTGTTGCTAAGCAGTCAAAGTCTTAACCCTTCCCATAACTGAGCAATAACAAATAACCTGCATGCAAAATTTGGTGACTTTACAGCCCACATGAATTAAATTATAGCAAGAGAAGAAAGAGTAGACCCTAGGCCCTTAAAAATATTACTGGAGTGGATAATACTGAAATGGTTATCAAAATACCCATCCCAAATGCAGAAATTGTATATTTCTGAGAGACAGAAGAAGAAATAGAGAGAGAGAATAAAGATAAGAGTGAGAAATGAGTGCAGGGAGAAGAAAAGAAAGAGAGACTGTAAGCATGAATGAGAGATAGACTTTTACATTGATCCTGTCCATTGAAAAACTGTATTGCGTGTGTGTGTGTGTCTACATACTCATCAGCTCTGATCCCTGATTTAATTTGTTCATTTGTTCCCCCCATCCATCATACTCTTTGTTCTTGGTCACTAAAATGATACCAACATTTCTCTTCTGTTGGAAAGAAAAATGACAAATGAAATCTTAAAATTTTAAAATCGCAATGTCTTTAGTATATCCAAGTGAAGCACCAATACAATAATAATAATTTAAATAATTACTGCAACATTCCATGAAAAAATAAGAATTGCCAATTTTGATTTCACGGTGGCTGAGAGACTTTGAATTGATTATCCTAGACAATAATGACATTAAATGTTGAACAAAAAGTTTTTTTTCTAATTATATTTTAAGTCTCCTGAAAGTTTGCAAGAGTGTGATTATACACAATAAGGCTGTGAAAGCAACTAGTGAGTAGCTGAGTTTACCTGTTCAGTGTGATGATGTTAGACAATCGTTTGGACATTTTGCCTTTTTCAAGACACATTGTTACGAATCTGGTGGTGAGATGCGAGAGAACGACGCAGAAGCAGTCTTCACTGCAAACACTTTTATTAAACAAAATGCTTTAAATATGAAACAAAACGGCACCACTTGGGAATAAGATCAAGGAAATGGCAAAACTTGGGAACAAGATCAAGGAAACAGCATCTACACACTGAGATAACATAAACATGCCAACAACCAACAAAGACAAGGTAAACACAAGAGGGTTATATACATAAGGGCATGATGAACACCTAGGTAGACTAACGGTATAAGTGATGAACAAGACAGGTGCAGGAAGGGCACAAGAAGATACACACAAAGGTCCCGGAAGTGAAACATGACACACCAGACAGGAAGTGACAAATAACCTCACTCACAGGAAGTGCACAGGTGACACAACAGAGGGGGAGTGCACAGATGACACAACAGGCAAGATTAATGATAACACACATAAAAGCTTTAACTCCCGTTCCCATTTCCAGGTTATGGCTGTGTTTGGAATTGAAAATTGATTCCAATACTTGGAATACTTCCAATACTTAAGGTCAGGAATTGGATATTTATAAAATAAAAATGTTGATTCCTCTAATCGATTCATGTGTGTGCATTTTAATGACTTTTAAGAGCAAGAAGACCCGCATGCTGTTTTCCATCCAAAACGACGTGCGTACAGAAAGCCACCTCTCATACTGTATATAGTGCACGATATTGACATTCTCTTCTGCGTCCTTTTGCACTTGAACGGACAAATATATGCAAAAATATGTCAGAATATTCTCGTAAACAGGTCTCAAGTAAACGGAAACATTTGACAAAGAAAATGCTGTCATTTCTTTGTTCAGTTTTATCTATTTGTTTATTTGTTCTTTTTTAATTACTGAGTGTTTACTTGTCTTCTACATCACTTGAAATTTATATTAGTTGTTTTTGCTGTGGTATTTTTTAAAACGTAGCTTGCAAAAGTTCCTTGTGCTTTCTTTAACCTGTTGATTTTTATTCAGCTACAATGAAATGTTTAGCAAAAAGACTTAGAATAAATGTGAAATATATCTAATTATATATATATATAATTTTTTATTTTAATTTTTTTACATTATTGGAATCGAAAGTAGGTATTGATAAGAAAGAGAATCGATAAGCAGAAATTATTTTGTAAAAAATATATAAAAAAATCCAACTCTATTTATGGCCTACAAAAATACTATTTATAGCACTAATTTTAAATGCATAATTTTTTTTATTTTTTTTATTTATTTAATGTAATATGATTGTGAGATGAAAGAGTTCATAGCAAATTTCGAAACACCTCTCACTCTGTCCACCATCTTGGGTAGATTTTTTTTCATCGACCTCTTTGCAATGCATTATGGGATTGCTTTTCTCTTAATACTGTACACATGATGCTGCCTTAAACTGTGCACACACAAATATTTTGGAATAGCCTCTGTGACAGAAATATGCTTGTAAATGCTACTCCTGTTGGTTGCTTTGAAACAGAGTCTGCGTCTTAACATTTCCGGTTTCTTTTTTAAATTCATATTCGTGCTTCTCTCTCTGCCCTCTTTGTACGTTCTCTCTCCCCTTTCCTTTCTCACTCATTATAGCGTGTTTAGATGAATAATACATGCTCAAGAGATGTAAGTTGGTGAATGTCAGCAGCTGTGCTGATCTGTGCCATGTCCAGCGTCGTTCATACACAAGACAGCTTCCGTTTGAGCCGAGAGACGGCCTTAGTAAGCTAGTCTGCAATTAAACATGGCTGTTATAGTTTGCTGAAATGAGAACTATCGGTACATACAAAAGCAAAATAATTTTTTAGGTAGCACAGCATTGTAGATTTAGCTACCACCTCCAAGTGTGTGTGTGAGTGTGTGTGTGTGTGCGTGTGTGGCCATGCACAGAATTCAAGCTTACTACTTAATACTGCAAATATCACTGTACACTTCCTACTACTCTTTAAATAATAGTGAGAATGTAGGCATATGCAATGATAGAGACAGTTGAGAGAGAGAGCAGTAGTCGTGTATAGGTCAAACAGTCTTTTCAACCACACAGTATTGTTTCATTCTGTTACAATAATAATTAAATGATCACAGATTAACTTGGATAAAAGTTTATAGTTCCGATATAAACACTGATGTCTATGGCAGTGATCAAAATAGAATAAATCATCTCTTGAAACTGACTAGATACTCCAAATAAAGCACCATTACACCAGTATCTGTTACGGTTGCACTGGTGCAGGATGAAGGTGAGGAGGCAAGAAATAAATTTGAATCAACTTTAATGATGAAAACTCAAGAAACACTTTCTTTCACAACCAAAATGGCACTAACAGTGCAAAATGTCTTAATATTCAGGAGATGGGACTACTCAGGGAAGAGACACAGTGTATCATAGATCAGTGGTCCCCAACCCCCGGTCCGCGGATGAAATAATGGTACAGGGCCGCCGGAAATGGTACCGGACCCCCCCCCCCTCCCCCCAAAAAAAGGTTGGGGACCTTGGGGACGTGTGTGGTGCGGAGAGGAATGAGAGTCGAAGCAGAGTTGCAATAGAACTGGCTTTAGTTATAATCAAAAAACAAAACACTTTAAATATAAAACAAAACTGCACACTCTTTAGTGCAAAACGTAGGAACAAGGAGCAAGTTAAATTATTTATATAAAAAGGGGGGGGGGGGGGGGGGGGTCATCTGCACACGGTGCGCAATCCACATACCTTCAACAACCGACAAAGACAAGGGAAACACAAGAGTGTTATATACACAAGGGAATGATGAACACCTATAGCAAATTGAACTAACGATATAAGTGATGAACAAGAAGAGGTGCAGGAAGGGCACAAGCGGATACACACAAAGGACCCGGCAGTGAAACAACATGACACACCAAACAGGAAGTGACAATGACCTTAGAGACAGGAAGTGCACAGGTGACACAACAGGCGACGAGGGAACAAGACACAGGTGACATGACTAATGAGGTGACTGATGAAGAGACCTGTGAGGAAGAGCAAGGGAGGAACCAGGAAGAAAACAGACGACAGAACAGACAAGTATACATTAAAAAAAATTATTTGTCTCCGAATCATTAATTCAATAGATTTGATCAAAAACATTGATTCATCCAGTCATGAAGCAAGTGAAATCTTTATGAGTGAGTCATTGAATCATTCATTCAAACCTATAATATTTTTTTTTTTTTTTTAAATATAAACTGAATTAAATAATATTTTGTAAGAATCTCTACTAAATTACATGTTATTTTGTTTAGATGTCTGTTCTGAATGTGGGAGAGTCAAGATTTCTATTTTAAATGAAACAATTAGGATTCTCTAACATAGGGTGGCTATCTATTGGGTGTTAGGTTGGACAGTCTGGTTTTGAAATACTGGCACAGCCTTGGGCCAGATGCTCATTTGACCTCCTTTTTAGATCAAAGATTAAATTAATTAAAAAAAGGCTATGTTTAAGTTACAGCTTTTTAAAAATTGCTTAGACACTAAAAGTGTTGCTTGAGGCCCACTCAGTGAAAACATTCACTCATGTACATAATCTTCAGACCAAGTATGCAAAACTACAAGCACATTGAATGCTTTAAACTCAGGTTGCATTTGAAAAACAAACTTTTTGCAAAATATAACACTGCCATTTAAATGCCACAATAATTTTCTCATGACCTTCACACAGCGATCATGTGTGAAAACACTTACACATAAACCGATCACTTAGAAATCAAAAGTCAGTGTCAAATTCTCTACTTTTAGCCCCTAGCATTTAGCCTCTCTCTCTCTCTCTATATATATATATATACTATATATATATATATATATATATATATATATATATATAGTGGAGTTTGGTTATGTCAATGGCCTCGGTGGTCGTCCGTTTAGCGAGAACCGTTTAGCGAGATAACCCATTTAACATATATTGTCCCACATATAACCCGCAGACGCAGATAATCCGCACGCTCATATAGCCAGCGGGTTTTAGGTTTTGTGTAAAAAATCATTGGCATAACCCGCACCCATAGATTGATGAACTTTTTTGTGCAAGATCACATTTCGAATTTGAAATGTTGCTTGCATGATGTCAATTATCCATAACTGTTCAGGCTCGGTACACAGTGCTTGTGCGCGAAATTCACACAATAAGAAAACAAACACAAGTCAGAATCAGAAGAAAAACTAAAAGTAGTCTCTCCCTTTCTCCTCTCTGTGCTGCAGCAGCTTGTCCCTTTAAGAAGCGTCTTAAAAGTGATTTGTTTGATGAAGCGATCGGCATTCATCAAAAAAAAAAAAACGTCATTGGAGTCAGCGGACCGCGATCAACGTGCAAGGCAAACTCAGCGCATGCGCAGTGAACTAGGTAACTAGGTATGTAAATTAGTCACGAAATAACCATATGAAGTGGCGATTTTGTCCCTCTTTTGTGCTCGAGATTACAGATTTCGGCGACATTAACGAATCAACATTAAAGAATCGAAAATACTAAGACAAATAGGGAGTTTGGTGGTTCCACTTCAAAAACCTCGACATAATAGGATTGGCAAGTTAACCGTGACTCGAGATAAGTGAACTCCACTGTGTATATATATATATATATATATATATATATATATATAAAATACAGATTGTTTCATAGCAGCCATACAACAGTAACAAGTCATTGGTGTCATTATGCAGCTCAAATAAGTTCAGTGTTGATTCAGTTCAGTTCCATAACTGTGTAAAGTATATAGTACAGTGTATTTGTGCATATGACAGTTGCGTTTCACATTTTTCACATCTGTGTGTAGTTTGGCGTGTATGTGGATGTTTAATGTTGAGTTACAATGCAAAACCAGCGTTTGTAGAAGGGTTTGCTTTTGCAAGAGATGTGTAACATTTAGCATTTTGTGTGTGTGTGTTTTGTGTGTATAGCGTTTTGTGAAATGGAACCATAGTTTTCAAGCATTTTTGAAAAACTGTAATATCAAGTTATGTATATTTTGTGAATATTGACTGTTTTTGCCTAATTCCGTTAATGAAAATAGCTTTAAAAAGAGTTTCCAAACATTGGCATCTCCATTCAACACAGTGATGTTTCGTTCCTGATACAGGTTTTTTTTTTAAACTGGTGAGTCAATGATTCAATGAGTCCGAAATCGCATACTCTTGAGTAGATACTTATTTTGAATATGTATTTACTTTGCAATCCATGGCCTCATTGGAATGTAAAGTGCCCGTTATATCTCACCTGAAGCTGTAGTAATCCTGGCACTGTGAATTCGGACATACTTCTTTTATCAGATACTAATGTTTGGTCTACTTTAGGTTTGTCAAAGGTACTTTGTTACCAAATTGGTAATGAAAGTTTAAAAATGTGGTGGTATCAGCATTTCTACAATACCGGTAGTGCCAAGCACTGGGTATATTAGGGACTGCTTTCACTCCCGTGTTTATCTGTGAAGAGCGTCAAAGGTTTCTATTTACAACGTGCTATTAAGGCATTGATCATTGTAGACAATCACAGACATATCAGTTGAGCATGTGAATTCAGTGGCCAATCAGGGTGTTTTAGTTGGTCAGACTCCATTCAACACAGCTTCATTCAACATACTTTCATTATTACCAACAAAGTGTAAACACAATGTAAATAAGAGACTCTTTGTGCAGTGTAAACAGCTTTTTTGAATACAGCGGTAGTTTTTGGAGGAGTGTAGAGGCTACAGCTTCAGTGCTTATAAAGGGAGCTCGCTTTCTGTTTATAACCCATTACAGATTATTGAAACCTTCACCCATTTTTTTTACAAAATTACACACAAAATCGAATCTTCAAACTACATTCACACAACATTCACAGCAAAATCAAATAATCGGCTCAAATCCATTTCTCCAATCAAACAGTGCTTTCAGATCATACACACATCAGACAATATACACTATAAACAACACAGAGCATTCATTAGACACTACATAAAATCGCAACTTAGCAAGGTGAATATATATTTAATACTCTATGTACTGCAGATGTAGTATGGTACTGAATATTATATAGTCTTGGTTTTTGCTTACTATAAATATGTAGTACCCAAATTGCGAAAGCCCAAAAGGTCTACTAAATGAAAAGCATGTTACAATATACACTCAAAGTTCTACAACCGCACAATCAAGGTCAGTGAGAGATTAATTCTCCCTCAGCATCACATCTTTGTGATGGGTCCAGGCCTGAGGACTTTGTCCACATCATGGGCAACGTTGTCCCTTTCAAGGCAAAGGCCTGTTGTGCCGGATTCAGCCTTGACAACACTCTCGTCACCTTGCTCTGTCTCATTCTCATCCTCTTCCTTATCGTCTCCCTCTCAGATAGTTTCCATCAATTTTTCATATCAACATACACTGCTTTTGTCACTTTTGCGGAATGTATTTTAGTGAGTGAGAATGTATTTAGAGATTTGCAAAAAGTGTGCGTGCGATCTGAAAATTACCTGAACTTGTCTGTCTAGTTACCTGAGCTTGATTAAGGTTTTGCAGAAAGAGTGATTTATTTGACAAATGGGTTTAGGTGTATATAGTGGGTGTATATATATATATATATATATATATATATGGGTTTATATAGTAGGGAAGTATGTGACTTTGGATGCAGCCAGTCACTTGCTTCATTCCTGAATGAATCAGCCAATTTTGAATATTGAATTGATGTTTTTATATGCAGTACATTTATAGTAAAAACGCTAATCTCATAGTCAAGTCACCTTTTTTATATAGCGCTTTTTACAATAGAGATTGTTTCAAAGCAGCTTTACAGAGATAACGGGAAAATAATGTAACAAAGTTCCATCAGCTCTAGAAGAAACTTAAGAAAGTTCAGTATTGATTAAAAACATTGAATCAATGTTAGTGTAAGTGCAACTTTGGATGTCTGTATGACTGCTGACCTTTTCTTGCAAGAAAATAAACCTTTACAAAGACAATTGGTATATTTTTCTCTTATTCAGAATTGATAAAAGATTTAGCCAGCACAAAGGCAAATATCACCCTTTAATGGAAAAGTTAATATCTGTCACTGCTTGTAGGTTTGGGATTATTTTTCCAATTTTTATTTTGAAAAAGTATAGTCATTTTCTATTTTTAATTCAAATTTGCGTTTGTTGTCCAATGGAATAATGAGCCAATATGAGCAATTAAAATTGTGTCTGTAAGTGTACCTTTATCACGCTTGAAATGGAAAGTCACTTCAAGTACATTGCATTATGATATAATGTTGTATATTGCACATTTTGGCAAAGTTTGTCTGGATATTCTCCACGCTGTGCACAGTACTCGCCAAAGAAAGGGAGTAATATGTTAGTATGCTATTCCAAACAAAACCAGGATGGGTACTGGGGCGTGACATCTAACGGCTAAAGTCACTTAGGGACTGCTGCAAATCTTAGCCTTTTCATCGCACACACACACACACACACACCAACGCACAAAATCGAATTGCCTGGGTTAATTATTCATCCATGCCTCCACAGCTCTCATCTCAGTTTAAGATGACAAGTGTCATGAAATAGTTTTTTTTCCACATGTGTGTATGTGTCAGGACTTGTTTAAGTAGGATAGTGTGTGGGTGAACGTGTGTTGGCGTGTGTGTGCGAGCTTGTACATTATACACAACATGGCCAAGTCTGTAGGCAGCAGCGTGTTGATTCACAATGGGCTCGCACTGCATTTGTGTGAGTGGATTTGTAAAAGAATCGAACATTAGCTCATGTTTCGGGACAATTGATATGGTTGTGAGTCATATTGTGTGTGTATGTTTGTTTGCATGTGTGATAATAAAGCTTTCTTTTGTGCAAGATGTTTTCAGATGTGAGAAACAGGCTGTTAGCATGTTGTGCTTGTGCTTAGTGAATGTAGCACTCTTATAATGTCTCTAATGTCAGCAGATAAAGAAGAGAGGTCATATTTGATCTCCTCTCAAGGACACCGGTCTCGCTCTCTTCTTCTCTCTAACTCTATCTGGCAAAATCAGAGATTTATGCTGCCAGTTGTGGCCCTGTATGTGTCCAGGTTGAGCCATCCCTAATCTCCCTCAGATTCATTCTTTGTCATTTGATGTCCATACACACAAACACACACACACACACACACACACACACACACACACACACACACACACACACACACACACACACACACACACACACACACACACACACACACACACACACACACACACACACACACACACACACACACACACACACACACACACATGTTTTTTAAATATTTTGTTTATTTATTTATTTATAATGTGCACCCACACAATAGATACCACAGGAGTATCATTGCTATATCAAGCTCTATCTCTGCACTCAAAATCTCCTGGGACGTTTCTACTTACAGTTTGGAAGTCATAATTACACTATGATATTAGTTCAATTGATTTTGGTCTGAAATAACGGACTTGGTGGGCAATTTCTTTCATTTAACTTACTGGTCAAACAAGCTTCTTTCAGAACTGCTGCAACTACATGAAGCAAAGTGTCAGGGTTCTGTCACATTCGGTCTAGTCATTTCTTGATTTTGTGGCAGAGCTCTGACACTACCGTTATGTCTCTAGTTGTGTGTGCGTGCGCGGCTTCGAGTGCTCGAGTCGCGTGCGCGCGTGTCTGTGACGTCTTTTGTGCGAGCTATGATGTCCGGTCCCGATACTTGGGTCTGTTTCGGTTTTGGATCGGGATTCGGGCATTCATAACTCGTGTTCGTCCTTGTCGTGAGCTCGTGAGAACTCGTTCTTGCGAGCTCTGTCATGTGAGTGGGCGCGGTTTCAAGCCTTGCGCGAGTATCCGCGCCTCCTCTCGTCCGTGTGTTTATGTTTGGCACGCGGTTCGCATTCAATCAGCCGCGTGCTTTCTTGTGTTTTCTGTCACGCGCAGTTTGGTTGTCGCCAGCTGCGCGTCGTTTTTGTCTCGTCAATGTGTAACCCTCCCACCTTGTTTCCCTGCTTTAGTTTGATTTGTTCCCAGCTGTGTCTCATTCAATTACCATCCCTCATGTGTGAATTTTATCCATCCGTGTCTGTTGTCTTGTGCTGGTTTCTCGTCATTGAAAGGTAGTGTTTGTGCTGTCCTGTTGCTAGTCAATTCTGTCCAGTTTAAAGTCTAGTCTGAAGTCTAGTCCTAGTTTAAATCTGTCTGCTAGTCTTGTTTTTTCCCCCACGGGGTGGTTTTTGTTCAGTTTTTATTTTGTTTTTGTTATAAATAAATCCCCATTCTCCTTGCACTATTGAGTCCTCGCATCTTCCCTTCCACACACCTGACACAAAGGGTGCACATTAGATGCTTTATCTACCCCAGAGAATGATGGGAAATTACTTTTTTAGTAGGATGACACACCACAAACTCTGAAAGTAATAGTTAAGAAAGAAATGCTGCTTCAAATCTTCCTGTGAAGTTCTTAGATGTTTAGAAGTTGTAGTATTATACAAGTCCAAGTTATTTGGAGTGGGAAAATGGACAACAGGCAGACAATGGATACGCTTTAGGAGTGTAAAGATGCGTTATCTATATGTAATTATATGTATTTTTTATCATTATTATGCTGTCTGGTAAACTGGCTAATGAGTAGAATATTCTAAAAAGCTTTACATGTGATGTGATCTGAAAACATTAGATACATTGTGAAATTTCATATTTTTCTCTTTTCCTCATACTAGCTAAAACAGGAGCAAAGGGAAGAGCTACGCATTCATACTGCTATTTTATATCGGTCTATTTTATCATAGCGTCTATTATTGTGCTGCCATAGAGACCAATGGGAAATGTAAATTTGTTGTGGTGTTCTGTCATCTTATAATCCAGCTATCATGGGCTTATTGCCTCTACCTAAATTTTTGCAAAACTCCAAAAATGTATCTTTACAATTCACTTCAGTTTTCAGCTGAATTCAACACTTGTGGCAGTAAAACTGTCTTTCCTGTAGCTCAAACAGTGGCGCTTGCAACGCCAAGGTCATGGGTTTGATCCCAAGGGAAAGCAAGAACTGATTAGAATATCAATGTGTTTCTTGAATGCAATGCAAATCACTTTGGATAAAAGCGTCTGCCAAAAGCAGAAATGTAAGTGTAAACCAACAACTTTGGGCAGTTTATTGAATTTATTACCATAGTGGATATTTTGTAAACTAATACATTTTGGTGTTCATACCATTGTAGGACTGCTCGATTATCACTCAAAAAAAGCAAAAAAAAAAAAACATAATTATTTAACACAATTGTTGGTGGGTGATATGATCAAAGTCTTGTTTCATGATAGGAATACTTTTAAATGTCAGTGAAATTTCACAAATATCCAAACTTGTTAGTAAAAAGTCATCAAAACAGTTACAGAAGACAAGTAAACCGTCAATAACACAATAACAACAAAAAACTAATTACAAACAAAACTGACAAAAATTACAACAGAACAAAAACACCAATTATATAAATAGTGCTGCAAGTTTTTAGGAAGATGTACTAACAGTGATATTCAGATACATAACAGCCTATAACAGAAATTCAATAAAGTAGTCAACAATCAATAACATTAAATATAGACTAATCCTTATTTAAAACTACATTCATTATTCATTCAAGAACAGCGAGTGATTTTATCTTTATCTTTTGTTATTTGATTGTCATGAGCTACATGGATTCAATATATTGTTACACATGCATTTTCATTCTCAAATGCTTACATTCGCTTAAAGGGCCAGTCACACAGCCGATCACGCACAAATTGACCAAATTTTCGGGGTGTCGGGGGTAGAAATCACTGACGAATCACGCATGAATCACGCATGAACCGCGCACATATCATTTACAATCACTGACGAATCACTGATATATCGCGCACGTTGACGCATACGAGCAAATACGGTGCAGTATTCCATGAACATTCGACGCACGCCCGACGCATGAATCACTGACGGAGCGCGTCCAAACACGCACGCTTCGCGAACGTTCCAGTTTTCTTAGTGGTTGTCAGTGGAATGAACGTGATACGTCCGCGGTTTATGCGTGATATGAAGGTGGGGCGTCAGTGGACGGACGTGGACGTGCACGGTTTCAAACCAGTTCTGACGCATAAGCACTGACGGCCAACGCGTGTCCCGGCTCATACCGACGCACAGCTGTGCATCGGAACATTTTTTAACCGTTCAAAACTCAAAATCACGCACAAACTGCCTTCGATGCACATCCACTTACAATCACTGACGGTCCACGTTCGTTCCACCGACGAATTACGCATACGACGCACGCTCCGCGCAGAAACAAAAATCTGTGCGTAATTCGTGTGTGATTAATGCGTTTTCACTGTGTGACTGGCCCTTAAGATGTAATGGCTTTTACAACACTCACTTATTCAGCTGATTTGGGTGTTACGTGTAACGGAAGGACTCTCGGGTAGAAATCCAAATGCGTGTCTTTAATGATGCAAAGGGTAGTTGTACAGGCAGATAAGTCAGGACAGGCAGAGAACAACAGCGATAATCCAGGCAAAGATCGGAGCAGGCGGACAGAATCACAATGGTAGCACAGGTGGGGAAATCAGGGCAGGCGGAGAACAATCACAAGCGAAATACCAGGAAGAGATCAGGACAGGTAGACAGGATCGGCAACGGGGTATAACCGCTAAGTAAAGTTCACAGCAGCTAAACAAGACTTCACGCTAACAGTGCGTGTGACAGTCTTTTATAGTTTGTGTAATAGTGTCCAGCTGGTGGTGTAATCAGGCCACTGAACGGCATCATAGGAAATGTAGTGTGTGTGTGTCCGTATACGTGTGAAAGCTCCCTCCAGTGGCCAGAGAGGGGAGGCGCAGAGCTCATAATCATAACATTATGTTTTTCTCATGTAGGAATGAAAGAGCACCGCTGTGAAGGACATGAAGGTGCACTAGACGGAATGCAGCACAATAATCGCTTTACGTCAATTATCTTGTTTCCATAAACGTTAGAGTTCAAAATTGAAATAAAAAAAGTATTACTATTAATCTTACAGCTCTATACCATTGCATAATCAAATAGTTCAGTAGCTCACTTGGTACAGCATTGCACTTGCTCAGGTATGAGTCCCACTTGTTTAAGCAAGATACACACTGGATATTTAATTTCCAAACTCCTGCGATAAATACACAGTTGTCACATTTCTGTAATGTTTCTGTCTACTTCCTGGTTCATCCCGTCATCTCCCATGGTTTTTCCACTCATCTGTCTCGTAATCAATCACGCCGTTAGTCTTGTCAGCTGTGTCTGATTCCCTCAATCAACCCTTGTGTATTTATTACCCTGCTTTTCCTTCAGTCCCTGACAGTACTTGTCAATGTTAGGTTGTGTTTCTCCCTGTTCCTTTACTCAGTGTCACTTGTCTAATGTTTTGCACAAGAAGTGTTTTTTGTTCAAGTTTCAACATTAAAGAATATTCCGGTACTTCCTATGCCTCCGTGCCTTTCCTCATCCCTACAACCGTGAAAACAATATAACACTGCCATCTGTTTTTCATTGGATATTTCATTTTTATTGTGTTGCAAAACATGTAATATCATTTTGCAGAAATGTCACTAGCTAAAGGGCCAGTCACACAGCGAAAACGCATGAATCACGCACAGATTTTCGTTTCTGTGCGGAGCGTGCGCTGTATGCGTAATTCGTAGGTGGAACGAACATGGACCGTCAGTGATTGTAAGTGGATGTGCGTCGAAGGCGGCTTGTGCGTGATTTTGAGTTTTGAACGGTTCAAAATTCTTCAGACGCACATATGTGCGTTGGTATGCGTTATTCATAAGTCGGCGTGCGTATTTTATGCGTCGAGTATGCGTGACTATGCGCGGGACACGCGTCGGCCGTCAGTGCTTATGCGTCGGAACTGGTTCGAAACCGCGCATGTCAACGTCCGTCCACTGATGCCCCACCTTCATATCACGCATGAACCGCGCACGTATCACGTTCATTCCACTGACATCCACTGACAATGTGGATTCTGAAAGTGCTTGTTCGTGGAAGGTTCGTGAAGCGTGCGTGTTTGGACGCGCTCCGTCAGTGATTCATGCGTCAGGCAATTTCTCGACGCACAAGCACTCACAAACCCAATCTGTGCGTGATTTGTGAGTGATTTGTGCGATCGGCTGTGTGACTGGCCCTTAAATAAGTGATATTTTCTTGCAAGCTTCAGCTCTGTTCTTGCACAAGGCGTGTAAAATGTAAAATATTTTTACAATTATGACTTAATTATGATTGATACTAATTATCTCCCGTCAGGATTTTATTAATGCATAATCTCCCAGCTCGCAAAGTGAGGACTTAAAAGAAAATCCCTAGTTTTCCACCGGTAATTAAAATACTGTGGTGCTGTTCAAGTGTGCTCCTCAATATGATCAAGCTTAGTTATGCTAAGCTAAACTACAGGTCATCCAGTGACCTGTACTTACACACATATATGTTGCGTCAACAAACTCATACAGTTCTTTGCAGTGGGCAGGGATGCATAAAGTATTCACATGGTTACCTGACAAACGCGTGCTAACACACATAGCTTAATATCTTTGGCAGTTCTCAGTAAAGATGTGTATAATGACCCACCATTCCCACTCATCTAACTGGCTAACTCTCTTTCATTTATTTCCCTCAGTTCTCTTCTGCCCATCCTTTCTTTCTTCTCAGTGAGTCTCCTACACGCATACATCAACCTTCAGCACACACATCCACTGCAGAGCTGCATCCTCCATATTCAAACACCACACACGCACACTTTAGACGCATGATCAGTCTTTCTCAGGTCCTCTGCTGCAAAATTGATCACACATAAAAAGCTCATTAAAGGAGTCGCTCACCCAGACATTAAAATTTTGTCATCATTTGTGCACCCTCATGTGGTTGCAAATCCAAATTAAAAAAGGAAAGATTTTGAAGAATGTGTTAGCCCTGCTATTTCACCAGATGGCTTTTGATTAAATAAAGAGTCTTTAGAAAAGCTGTCAATCATTTTGGTGCCAATAATGTCTAGGCTATGGGTTTAATTAGCACGGAATGGAATGTGAAACATAATATCTATCTATCTATCTATCTATCTATCTATCTATCTATCTATCTATCTATCTATCTATCTATCTATCTATCTATCTATCTATCTATCTATCTATCTATCTATCTATCTATCTATTTGTCTGTCTGTCTGAGCTGCATGATTAATCATTAAAAGACTGTAATCTTAACTCAAACACCCATGCCATCGCATTGCTAAATGACAATGATTATCATGTGACTATTAAACCTTTGACAAGTGCGATAACAGCGAGAACTCAGATCTGCATTCTGACTCAGACAGCAGTTGTCATGTCGGGCTATCGGTATGAAACAGCTTCACAAACCATCTTTTCAACCATACAATATCATTATTTATATCTCACAATAATTCAAATTATCATAGAAATACTGGGATAAAAGTGTATCGTTCAGATGAAAAAACGGATGTCTATGATAGCGATCAAAATAAAGTAAATCACCTTTCGAAGTAACTTGATCAAATAAAGATTGTATAGAATTCATCATTACACCAGTACGTGGCGACAAGTCAATGTTAAAAAATGTATTTGTCATTGAATTATTCACTCAAGAGATTTGTTCAAAAATGCTGGATTATCTAGTGATGAAACAAGTAACGTTTTTATGAGTGAATCATTGAATCATTCACTCAAACTGATTTTTAAATATAATTCATTCAGATTAATTTATATTAATTTCAGATTAATTTAAATAGACTTTTAAATAGACTGCAGCAATTAACATTCTGTCAGAACCTCCTAAAATTACGTTTTGTTTAGATGTCTGTGCAAAATTGTGATTTCTATTTGAAACAAAAAATGTTTTTCTCAGTTTATCCAGAAATATGCAGCTCTTCTATCCATCTATCCATCCATTCTCTTTAATGTCATTGTTACAACAATATGTTAATATGTAGTTAATAGTTCATTTTTTATGCTTTGAAAAACTTTAAACAAGATTTACTATATAGCTGAGTGAATGTAGTGTGAACTGAGTTGGTTGGCTTAGGGCAAAGTTTATGCGCAAAATAAAGTGGGAGAAAGGTCATGGTTTGGCAGGACACGTTCTCATCTCAACAGGCTTCTGTGTAAGTTCTGTCTAGGCAAGGTGAGACAGGACAGGGCTCACTTTTTAACAGTGCAAGCTGCCACTGTCACACCAGGTGGCCCGTCTGGACTTTCCAGAAAGGAAGACTAGAACCGTATCACGAAGAGAGAAACACTGATTTGTCCAGTTGTCTTCTCACATGGCAGTTATAAGTGGTGTTTTCTAATCAAAGGCATTATTGGGCATATAAGGCATTACTAAACTAAGGCCCACTGAAGTATCTTGAAACTTGCAGCCTTGAAGTGAAAAAAAAAGCCTTGAAACATTATTCAATGGTTTGACGTCATTTGTTTGTGGCCAGAAGTGAGACAACTAAGACCGGAAGTGATGCAAAATTCCAGATCTCACTTTTCATCTACTGGATGAGCCATTTCTGAACTCCCTGACTGTTCGACTGAACGACCTTTTGGTGGATTTGAGGCGTCATACCCCTCACGATGACACCCTTGCTACGACTTGCTACAACGTAGGCTTATTAGTTCGATGTCTTTTATATCATGTTTCATTTATATTATCGCTCGGCCACAGCCGTTGAGCTTTGTAAAGCCGCCGTTTCTAACGTTTCTAACTAGCGACTAACTTCTGGAAACAAGAGTGTAAACAAACATGGCACTCACACACATTTAAACATGTTTCCTTGAGGAAACATCATTAATGCAGAAGTACTGTTGCCATACCTTTCCTCCAAAACACAATTGCACCAGCAGTACCAATAACATTATCTCTCTTTCATTTCGCCATATTTGAAAGCTGCATACGTAAGAGCTGCTGTGCTCCTATTGGTCAATTTCAAAGATACGACAGAACCCGTTGTGGAGGATAATAAAAAAGAAACATGCTTGTCTATCTGTTATGATGGCGTGAAGCGTCGCAGAGACAGCACCAGTTATCGTACACTATGAACTATAAAAGATGAAAATCAAACGTAGAGTTAGTTCTGGCTGGTCACACTGACTCTCAGCTGATTCACATCTACCAAGAGGAATACGATGCCTATCACAGCATTCATATATAAGATGTCATTGTGTTGCCCAGCTCCTCTCGTCCAGTTTGGTCCCACAGTTTCTTCTTTGATTCAGACTAATTTCTCGAATTATGTTGTATATCAAAATATTGAACATTAATGACATCTGCAATACATTTATGTTGGTTCTATTCTGTTTACCCTAAGGCAGATTATCGGTGCTCTCTCTGTAATTCATGCTAGGCTGCATGGATGGGCAGACAGTTCTTGCCCAGAACAGAAATATATCACTAATCCAAACTGTATGCTAATTGACGATGCTAACTGGTCATGACCGAATGATAGATTATTGTATCCCATTGTTGTTTACACTGAACCTGGCATTAAACTATGAAAGAACAGACACATTTTACAATAAAAAGGTACACCAATGGACTAAAGGTTAAAAATCAGTAAGACTTTGCTTCAATGGTCCACTTTAGACATTTTACTAGCTACTAGTCATTAGAGTATTTTGTATCTGCTAACACTTTATTGCGATGCTCCAACACACATTCTACTGACTATAAGTGACTTTGCAACTACGTAAACGTATTCTTCTTACCCTAACCCTAACACCTAACCTAACAGTTTACTACAGTCTACAAATACTCTAATGACAGTTAGTTGACTTGTAGTTGCAAATTATAGCCTATAGTGGACATTAAAAAAAAATTATTAAAAAAATTTGATAAATAAATTGAGCACATCACCCTTGTACTCTGGTCTTAACACTAGCTTTGGGACATTTGGAAGTTATTTTAAAGTCGTTATGAAATAAAAATTTACCCTATTTACTTTGTTGGCGCACATTACGAGTCATGTGGTGAACAATTAATCTGAGTAAGTTAATGCAATGATTTTTGTATTATTATTTTTTTTGTCATGGTAATCTTTAATCAAAATCTGAAAATTTGCCTCCGCTCTGAAGTGGTGTTCCCTCTCTGATGATGTTAGTTTGGCGGCTTAGGTTGAATGTCCTAATGTGTCCCTCCTGTGTTCCCGTAGCCACCCATGTTATCAATGTCAGCTGTGTCTTGTTAAGCCTTGCCTTCTTATACCGTCATGTTTCCCATTGTCTTTGTCTCTTGTTGACATTCCATGTGTTAGCGTGTGGATGTACTGCTCCCAAGTTTTGCACCCCCGTGTGCCTTTTGAGTTTATTATTAAAGTGTTTTCAGTTTCATCTCTGTGTTTTCTCCGAATCGCACGCCAGCCTTGCGTGACACCTAAACCACCTTCCTCCAGCTGTCAGCCTGCTATGAGCGAGGGATGGATAGAAGGTGCGCTAAAGTAAAACCCTCCCTTTGGAAATATGTTAGAATACTGAAGTTTATTATAACTTCTAGTTCATGGGGACTTAAGGTGTAGTTGCTTGTTTATAAACCAATCAATGACCTGGTCAACGTTATATCATCGACATACTGATTATAACCCTATTAAAAGATTAATTTACCCAAAAATGAACATTCTATCATTAATTACTCAATTTTATGATATCTCTTCTTGAGGAGAGACGTGTTTTACCTTTCTAAGCAACAGCAAAGAGAATTTTAGTCACTGATGATAAAATGTTGAAAAATAGCATACACTTAAAATAGAGAAGAAACTTGAGATATATCTAGGGACCACAAAATCATTGATGCTCTTTTGACTCAGTCCATTAAGCAATCACCTAGCAACCACATCCCAAAATGTGCATAGCAACGGACTAAAAAACACTCTGAAGATCGTGACACGTCTGAAGCATTAGTCTAATCACATCAATGAACTTGACATTGCCTGGCAGACTATGATGTCATCGCTGGTGTCACTACAGGTATAGAAGAGGCACTTGTATAGTCCCGCAGAGCAGAGGCCTAAATACAACTCGTAACATATAAGGACTAACAACACTGGTCTATCTGCCGAGTTCTAAGAGCGGCTAGGCCTCGGCCAAGAACTTTGCAGCCTAGATGTCTAACGGCGCTCTACACTCAGGACTACTACAAGGGAGTTTGGAGGAACTTACCCTTCGCTAGACTTCCCTATGAGAGGAACTCAATGCAGTGGAGGCTTAACCAACAGGTATAACTCTCATATTGAGAGGACCCTGACCGCGTTCGCACAGCCAAGTCAAGCTCAAGAGTCAAGAGTATTAGCACAATGACTCTCATGAGGGGGCTTGATTCACTTGAGGTGCAATCTGGCTTTGCTCAAGGGAGTGTGGTCTTACCAAAACGGTACACTCTTGTGAGGCCTTACTGAAAGGGTAGCTCTCTAAGTGGAGCTCCAGGGAGCAAAGGCCTCCCCAGTAAAGGTGTGTAACACTCAAACGAGAGGAAGCCTATTATACAGTGTTCGCCTTAACCCAAGAACTTAGCGTATCGAGCTCAGAGGCTTGAGCATGATGACTGGTTAACCAACTCTAAGGGTGTGGAGGCATCAACAATGCCACACCGTTATCTAGTCTTTCTCAACCTACCTATTTAGCTCTAAAGACAGGGGCCTCATGTAACTACTCTCAAAATGAGAGGAGGCCTAACTAAGTTAACGTTCTGGACAGCTCCCAGAAGGGGCCAACAACTCGAGACTGCTGCCCAGGCAAAGTTGCCGAGCTTTAACAGCGGAGACCTCAGTTTAACGACTCTCAACCAAGAGGTCTAGCAACACTACACGCTCAGGAGAGCTAAGAGGAGCTTATAGGAAAACTTGAGTGTTATCCAAGCAAAGCCCAGGCAGAACAATTAGGGGAAGGAGCCAGATGTTAAATAGCCCCTGAGCCACTAGGGCGCGCATCACCTTTGTGCGTGCCCTGGCTGCTTCCCTGTTTAATTTTCTCTTCCCCTGGGCCTCATGCCTTCTATGGTACAATTTCCCCAAATTAGGGTGCACTGGCAGCAGTGCTTACCTTCCGGCTTGACCCCCAAACTTGAGACCCTTGTGTTATGTCACCAGAGCCCGATCGGCGCGGTATATGCGTCTTGAACACGTCCGAGCGCTCCCTTGCCTCCTGAAAATTTGCAACCACAGTCTCGACGGAGGTCCCAAAAGGTTTGAGGGGCGAGACCAGCGCATCAAGAAGAAAGTCCTTCTCTTTCTTTTTGATGTGGGCAAGGTTTACCTAGAGGTGCGTGGCTGCCATGGAGCAAACAAATGGCCACAGCAGTCTGCTTGGTGGCATGAAGAGCTAAATCTATGTTATGGTGCAACTCAGCCACTGCCTCAGGAGGGAGTCCCCTTCCCTGGTCCAGGTCTTTCAACAGATCAGCCTGATCAGCCTGTAACACCACCATAGTGTGCCGGGGTGCCCCAGCCTGACCTGCTGCCGCATATGCGCTGCCATTCATTGAGTAATTTGCCTGCGTGTGGTAGATGCGGGCAGAGTATGGCTTTCCCTACGATTTCCCCACCTCGGTGAGGAGATTGGAGAGATGGCGAAGGGTCGCACGAGTTGGGCGTTTTTGGCACGACAGAAAGCATTCACCGAGTCAGCCAACTCAGCGCTCGTGCTCCTCGCGCTTCTGCCGGCAAGCTCCATCTGCGAGCTCTATGAATAAAAGTCTCCTGTTTGCCTCGCCTGGAGAAGGACATGATCCACCAGGCACAGATGGCTGTCCCAATTACCTCGAGAAAAGGGACAAACGTGAGCACAGATACCTCAGAGGAAAATGCTTGCAGTGTACGCAAACGGCCCCTTCGAGGACTGAGCGTGTCGCACATTTCATGTATGTCATCTGGTGTCATCTCTTTAAATGGCTATCCCTTCTAGTACTTGCCATTTTAGAAGACCACAAATGCAACAACAGAGCTGTCTCCTGAAGATAAGAAAGAGGATGACATATTGCACAGGTACCTCTTTTATACCCGCAGTCGCACCAACAATGATGTCATAGGCGAATGTCGTTCATTGTCGTGGTTAGACAAATGCTTTAGACGTGCCATAACGGAGGTATTCCCCATAGTGACTCCTAGGGGACGCAGCATAGAGTTCCCTTTTGAAAGGGAACTCTGTTTTAAATTTTGGTTACTTTGCACTACTGGGATTATCTAATGTAAACAATAAAAAAAACTACTGTTACTGTTATTAAGGTGGTTTTTCAACTATAAATTTGATCTCCAGTCTGTGATGCCTCTACCAGAATGGATTTCAAGCACTTCCCATGCAGCTTGGGATCTGGCATAACTAAATAGTTTAATGCTCAGCAATTAATAACACACACACACGCGCGCGAGCACACACACACACACACACACACTCATACTCATTCACACACACGCTCGCTATCTTTGTGGGGACTTTCCACTGTTTTTTATACGGTACAAATTGTATATTCTCTCCCCTCCTCTTCTTGCACTAACCCGACCCATCACAGATATCTTTCTGCATTTTTAAATTTTCAAAAAAAAAAATATTATGTTTATTAACCATTTCTCTCTCGGTGACCTTTCTGGTCCTCACAAAGTAGGTGGTCTCAGATTTTACTATCCTTATGGGGACATTTGGTCCTCACAATGTAATATAAATCTGTACACACACTCAGGCACACATTCTGACTCCATAATTGAGAGATCAGTAGCTTGTGCAGTGAGTTTCTGAGGATGCTGTTGTATTGCTGAGTCACGCACTGCCACTCAGTGGCTCGCTACGGAACTGTAGCATCAGCAAACTGCTTCCCACAATCACAGGAACCACCTGCAATTCACACACAACACACAGTGCCTCTTAAGGGCTCTTCATTTTCATTCTTTGGCAAGAGATTTCTCCCCAAAACAGCTTGTAGGGGAGACCCAGATGTTTGTGTTTAATAGCAAAGGGTAGTGACAAACAGCAAGTGCAGTCTGTAGCATTGTGCACAACCATAATATCTCATTATGATATGAAGGATCTTGTGTTGGGTTTAAGGGAACATTGTGTGTGTGTGTGTGTGTGACTGATGATCTGAATACAACATGTGTCTATTTTAATAAATTACATAATTATTATATAATTATTGAAGTACTACAGCGCGCACGCACACACACACAAATATTGAGAGAATTAAACTTTGATTTACGTGGTTTGTTTGTTTCTGACTTTTTATCTTCATGTTCCTCTTATGGGTGATGTGAGTTGCCTAGCAACCGAGCCCTCGGGTCCTGATTGTTGCCATGACTACATGGCAGGGTATCATGTAGAGAATAGAGAGATGTGGAGAAGGAATGAGATAGATAGAAATGAGCAAAAAAAAAGAATGTATGAGCGTATTCATATGATAATATTTATGTATGTATGAGCAAGCGTGGAGAAAGAACAGGATGGAGATGTATAGAGATGAACAGAACAGGTAGAGAGAGGAGAATTCATCTTATTAAACACAATGAGAGGCAGGAGATGACCTAATCGTAGATAACCAAATATGTCTGCTAGTGGGCGTAATCATACGTAGATACTCGTAAGTATGACATATTCATAAGCCATGAGTTACAGGAAATAGCACATATGAGCTTACAAAAAAGCCTTTAAAAATCTGATTTGTTTCTCAGCTGCTAGACTGTAGTGAGTTTAAATGGACATTGAATGGAGACTTTTGTTGATGTTTAATGCTTTCTCATACTCATACTCTATTGTTCTCTTTAGAACAATACCCCATTAATCTCAGAAGAGATCTCAACAATGTCACGAACTGCTCAAATTTTCCAAGATATCAAAATCTGGAATCTCAATACTATCTCAACAATTTATCATTAAATTCTTCTGAGATCAAAATATCTGGGCTATGCTACCCATTTTTGTTTTATAGCAATATACGCAGTATATCAATAACTTCATTGATTAGACCTGTTTTCTTCTAAGAAGTTTTAGGAGAAACATCTAAAACAAAGTTATTCTCATCTATTACATATTTTTGTTCTGTCTCTTGACCTATCCTGTCCAGTTCATCATATATATATATATATATATATATATATATATGATATATCCTATATCCTGTGTTGTCCTGCTTTGTTGTGTTCTGTCCTGTTTCCTGTCCTAGCCAGTATGTGCATTCTGTCATGTCTCTTATTCTGTCTTGTCCAATCCTATTCTATGGTATCCTATGTTATCCTGTCCTATCCTATCATATCCTTACTACTCCCATTCTACTATATCCTGTGCTTTCCTGCCACATTGTGTCCTGTCCTATCCAACGATGTCTTGTCCTGTACAGTATAGTATGTGCATTCTGTCATGTCTCGTCCAATCCGATCCTATCTTTACTATCTTTACTATTATCCAATACCATTCCATCTCCTGTCCTAATATAATATCATGCCATACTATGTCCTGTCTCCTGTCCTGTCCCATCCTATTTTATCCTATCATATCCTGGCTCATGATGTCCTGTCTTGTCCTGCTTCCTGCCCTGTCTCTTATCCTGTCCCGTCCCATCGAGTTCAATCCTATCCAACCATGTCATGTCTTGTTCAGTATGGTATAAATTTTATCCTGATCTGTACTGTCCCTTTTCTTTTCCTTATCTATCCTATCATACAATATCCTGTTCCATTATGTCCTGTTTCCTATCCTGTACTATTTTATCCATTCATGTCTTATCCAGTATGGTATATATTGTGCACTGTCCTGTTCCTTATGCATGGAATGTATTGAATTTTGTCCTGTCCCGTCCCGTCCCATCCAAACCAAACCAAACCAAACCAAACTCCTTCTATCCAACCATATAATTTTTTGTTCAGTATATGTTTTTTTGTATACTATTCTGCCCTGTCTTCGATCCGATCCTATCCAATCCTCTCCTAATCCATCCAATCCAATCCTGTCCTATTTCTATACTACAATTCTATCCCGTTCTGTCATATTCTGTCCCAATCCGTTCCTGTTCCATCCCATCCCATCCCTTTCTTGATTATGTCCTTTATACATATTTTATAGGTCTGTTGTCTCTCCAGTTTGGCTCAAGGCAGACTCATACGCCACAGGGCTATAGGCTTGGAACAATGTTTGTTTGTTTGTGGTTGGTTTTGATTGTTTACTGTTCCTTCTGTGAGTGTTTAATACTGTTTATGTGCTTGACTTTGTTTACAGAGGTGGTCATTAGTTATCACCCCCACTGACAAGCCAATCAGCATCATTAGACCAGCACAAATACACACACACACACACACACACACACACATATCCAGAAAGAAGTCGGTTTTGTTACCATCAGTTGTCCAGTTGAATAAGTACATCAAATGAAATGTGTTGAAATTAGTTGCTTATTTAAATTATTTAAAATAGTTTAAGTCTGTTTGGATGTATTGATACTCATGTCTGTCTTACAAATATCCTTGGCACTTTCCACTGACCTTCCAGTGTCTCACCGTTTTCATGTAATATCAGTCTTACAAGCTACTAGTCACATGCTAGCTTTTTTTAACATAAGTTTTATATGAAATAGGGGAGTAAACTAAATGTCCCTATGATGTATAGCTTCATCTCTTTCCTGAACGACTGTTTAATTGGACATGTTCAGATGAAAAGGTCAGCCATTGGTGTGTCACAATGTCTGCTACAGAGCTGTTAGTTCAAAGGATAGTATTATGATTTCTACATATAAAGCCATTTCCAACAATATTCGAAGAATAGTCTTCATTCGCATGAAAGTCTGTTGCAATGTTTGCATTAAATGTGCACTAAGTCAAACGTTAGTTAAGGGTCCAACTCACATTAACTAACTATTAACTATGACTTTTGCCAAATTACGGATTGTTAGTTGTTAGTAAGGTAGTTTTAAATTTAGGTACTAGGTAGGATTAAGGGATATAGAATATGATCAGGCAGAATGAGGCATTAATATGTTCTTTATAAGTACTAATAAACAGCCAATATCCAAGTAATATGAGCAATTAGTTAATAGTGAGAATTGGACTTTAGACTAAAGTGTTACAGTCACACTTTAGATTAGGGTTCAGTTCTATTAACTATGACATTTGCCTTAATAAACTCCCAATTATTGCTTATTAATAGTTAGTAAGGTATTTGTTAAGTTTAAGTATCGGATAGAAATAGGAATGTAAAATAATGTCATCCAGAATATGGGATTAATATATGCTTTATACGTTTTAATAAACTGTCAATATCCTAGTAATAAACAAGATAATAGATAATAAACAACTAGTTCACAGTGAAAATTAGACACTCAGTAATACTTTTATTAATTAGCAATGTTTTAAACACAAAGAAATAAATAGCATACCAAACAGATTGAATACTGTATGAGTGAAACAATAAAATGTCTAATGCTAATAGTAATTATATAATAATAAAACTCTCAAGTCCAAACGTATTAGAAATTTAGAAGAAACCTACAAGCATTTTATACTTCAATAAAATCTTTAGTCGTTGAACTTGCTTTCAATCCACCAGCTCCCTATTTTAGACAGAGCGAGTGTTCGGTTACATTTATGGTTGATTCAAACATTCAGACAACAACATTCATACAAAGTAAAGTAATTCATACACATAAACTAAAAAGTTACTTAAACTGTATAATGTTTAGCTTTTTACTAATTAATTTCACTATTTAGTAAAACTAAGCTTAATAGCTATAATACAAAAGTAAAAGATAGAACTAAAAATATTTGGTTTGCTTTAAGGCAAACCAACAAAACAGGAAAGCATTATTTTCTATTAGACCAAAATAAAAATGCACTTTAAATAAATGTCAAGATGACCTCAATAACTCAGACTAAACGTCACAAAGCTCCAATGATTTAATTTGTTTCATGGGGTCTTTAAGGAACCTATTAACCAATGTGATTAGTTGAATAAATGTAACTCTTAATATAACATTTAAATCATTTTTTAACTTTTTAAATCTCCAAGGAGCCATTCCACTTCTACAGGGTTATTTGTTAAACCTGTGCTATGAAGAAGCTTTATTTTTAAGAGTGTGTAAAGCACATTCATGATAGGGAAATCTTGCAGAAAGCGTAGGTGAGATCGTCTCTCATATCCCTCCTCTTATCTCTCCCACCCTCTCTCCTTTTTCTCTCTGTCACAAACCTGTTCAGTGACTCAGAGGTGGAACAGTCTGCCAGGTTTCTTTGTGTTTCTAGACCCACACCAACTCTCTCTCTCTCCCTCTGTCTCTCTCTCTCTCTCTCTTACCCATTTGTCCAGCCACTTATCTTTCCCTCACTTTTCATCCCAGTTTTTCCCCTCATTGCGGGCATCTTGGTCGGTTGTTTGTGGCTGATGAGGGCTCGTGCTAAGCTTCCTCTGCTCTGCTCATGTGTGGTACGTACATTTTTCCTTCCAAACGTCTTTCTCTCTGTCTTTATGGCGCAGGGCTGCTGTTGCGTGTTGTTTATATTCACTGCGTGGATCTACTGTGTGTGTGTGTATGTGCGTGCGTGCGTGTCTGACTGACTAACTGGCACTTGATTTATGATGTGATGCATGTGTGAGTGCGCCTGTTGACACAGAAGGAGCATGGCTGTACACGTGTGTATGTGTGGATACATGTGTGTGAGACAACTGGAGCACATGAATCTAGAAAAATTAAAGCAGACCGAGTCTAGGATAAGCAGCCATAAAATGAATTTATGCACTAGACAGTATTGCATACATTATCAGTTTTTTTGCTCGTGCAATTTGTTGCTCTTTGAATCCTTTGCCTCGCAGACATTTTGACCAAAGATTATTGAACAATTTTTATTTATTTGAATTTGTGTGTGTGTGTGCTCTAGACAGCCTAAATGTCTGCGTCTGTCTATTTGTCCCTCTCCTATATGACCGGAAATGATCTGGGTGTGTGTTTTGTGTCTGTTTTTGCGTGAATGTGTGGTAAAGATAGCATACGTCTGTAAATATAAATACGCACTAATTTGAAAATGTTCTTAAGTCAACATGGTTTGCTGAATAGACAGAAATCTGTGAGTATGGAGATGAAGAGCTGTGGGGCAAAAGCATCAGTTTGGCATGTTGACCTGATAGTCATCAAGCTGTAAAACTCTCTACCTCCCGGTCATTTCTTTCCTGAAAAAATAGCATCGCTAATGTGGGCATATAATATTAATTGGCCTCCTTATTACTGCACAATGCTGTAAAAACAGAGAGAGGGGGGAGAGAGAGAGAGAATGTGCGTCGGCAATACAGAGGACAGGCAAAGAACTGAAGGTTAAAGGTCAGCTCTAGCCTCAAATTGTAGATTCAGCCTCCAGCATGTGAAAAACTATCTCATGTGCTGTGAATTTCCATGTGTGTTCTGGCTAGTTTATGCAGGCTTAGCTAGTCTTTCTCTTGCTGTTAACCAAAATAGAACCTCATACAGTAAGTGACTGATTTGGAGCACTAACACAAAAAGCGCTACTCGTGGGAAGTACACAAGAGGCACGATTCACAATTAGCATGTTGCTAAGCTAATAATGCAATACACAAGAGACAGACTGGCCTAAAAATGTAACTTTTTAAACTTTTTGGTATCTTAAAAACACTGAGAGTGGTATATCATCATATTAAAAATCTAAAATTTGGCACAATCTGATTTTTGGGAGTTGTCTATGATGATTATGACCCTGCATATGATGGAGTGTGTGTCTGTCATGCCCTAAAATGCTGGCTAGGTTATTGGAACAGAGTTTGTTGGTCGGATACTGAAATACTTTTGTATACTTTTAGTGGGGTGTGAAGAAAGTGTTGTAAACTCACAAACTGAATTGAGACAGTTGAGAGCTAAAAAGAGGAGGGAATTGTTCGAGAGAATGAAAGCACAGCCAAGTCTGAAACCCCCACATATAAAAGCCTCACATATGATGAGCTATGGGAGCTCATGACAAGTGCCACAGCCCAAAACAGTCTGGAATGGTCTGAACCGAAGCACAAAGTCGCCCATCGATTAGATGAGCGATATCTGCCGGCTCATAAGTTTCCACCTCCGGTGAGCCTTCCTTTTCTCCCGGTCATACACACCAAGGTTGCAGATTCATGGAAACACCCGTACTCTACTCTGGAGGGGATGTGTGAGCAGGGATATGTATGAGCGTCTTGGGTTAAAGTGAATTTAGCTAGTTATCTCTCCGCAATGACATCTTCATCTTTGAAGGCTCCTGTTCTGCCATCCATGCCAGATAACATTGAGGCTGGTTGGCAAATCATATGCCGCGTCAGGTCAGGTCAGGCTGGTGGTGCCCAATGTAGTGCTACAGCATAACAGGCCAACCCACTTAAAGACCTAGACAAGGGTCTGTCTCCTGAGGAAGTCGCCAAATTGCACATAGTTACAGGTCTGGACCGCTGCTCCACCAAACAGGCGGCCCATCCAACCGGTTATACAATCCATTGCAGCTATGGTGGCATTTGTGCCATGCCACATGTGCATATCCCTTCAGAAATTGAATTTGACGACGTGTTTTCAGGCGTCTGAGCATGACGTCATCGCACTGCATTGGCCAATGATATCGTCCCCATAGCATCAGCAGCTGACGCAGCTTCTCGTTCCCTTCTCCAGAAACCAGGGTTACATATGTAACCCCAAGACGTTTCTCCACAATAAAACTCATTTTAATTAATGCCAATTAATTCACAGGCACAACAGAGTTGTTTTGTTTGAAGAACAGAGAGGTTTTCCTCATACATAGTCAGTCACGTTACCATATTCCAAAGTGAAGCAACACTGGACATGTCCAGTTGGTGGAAAACACACCATATCATCAACTATACGGCTCGTCACCTTCCATTGTTGCTTGTTCCTTTTGCGTGTCCTCAATCTGGCAACCCGCGTGAACGTTGAGTCTGATTAGGAGGAGTCGGGGGAAACAATATTTTGCATTTGGACTGCAGTGCCCATTTTACATTGCTTTCAATATTACATACTGCATCTTGGAAGTATTATTAAAGTACTGTATATATTATACATACACTCAACCAGTAGAGCATTGGTGTTTACAACGCCAACATCATTTGGTCCATCCCAGGGGAAGCAAGAACTCATTCAATGTGTTCCTTGATTGCATTGTAATTCGCTTTGCATAAAAGCTTCTGCCAAATGCATAAATATAAATGCATAATCCAAACAGCTGTTTTGAGTAAGGATCCTTCAGACAGTGCTACTGATTATTGTTATACAGTTGTACTTTTGGTGCATGTGTTGTAATTCTACATCAGAAAACAAGGCATGTTCATTACAACATGGTGTAATGAGCAAAAATGAGTTTTAAGTATCTAATATATGGTCTTTAAAATTACTGTCTCTGGTGTAACCAAAGTTGATGTTAAGTTTTGTTGAATTTATCATATTTTGGTGGATTACCATGTTAAGCTGTTGTGCATGCATTTAAAAAGTATCAGACAGAGAGATAAGAAAAATGCTTTCAAATAAATAGATAAATAAGGAATTTTAGAATGCTCAGAAAATGTTTAGACATGCACGAAAATAAATAGTAGCCTAAATCATTTATTTAACATCACCGAACCAACCTATATAGATTAATTTATACCAACAAAACAAATGTTTATAGTCGAAGGTATAATAGCACTTTAAGGTAACAATTACAGGTTGCCACTTTGTACAGTGTGTTGCAGTAATGACTTCTATCAGGAGGGGATAATGGAGTCACGCTTAACCAGCAAAACGTTTTAGCGGCCAGAAATATTTGCTGTGTGACATCATTTCTTGCTGACCTCTCTAACCATGCTGAGAGCGTTTTATCTAATCGATGCATACCATTCCAGCTGTTATGTGAACATGTAAATAGACAATCAATCTCTTAGGGAGCGTTTAGGCCTGGTTTCACAGACAGGGCTTAAACTAAGCCAGGATTAGCCTTAGTTTAGTTAGGATATTTAAGTAGCTTTTAAATGTGCTTTAGAAAAATTGTTACTGTGAGACAAACAGATGTCTGCAGATGTCTTTCGCTTTATGAATCTAACAATATAAAAGTTAGGAGACTGTTTATACTATCATTCAAAGGTTTGGGGTGAGTAAGATATTTTTTCAAAGAACTTAATACTTTTGTTCAGCAAGCATGCATTAAACTGCTAAAAACATTACAGTAAAGGCATGTATAGTGTAATAAAAGATTTCTAATTCAAATAAATTCTGTTTTTGAAATTCTATCTTGAAAAAAAGTATCACAGTTTCCACAAAAATATTAAACAGCGTTACTGGTTTCAAAATTAATAATCATAAGTAAGGGTTCTTGAGCGTTTAAATGATTTGTGATGCTGAAAATACAGCTTTAACATACATTTAAGTTAATATTTCACAATATTACTGTTTTTTAATCAAAGAAATGCAGCCTCGGTGAGCAGAAGAGACGTCTTTCAAATAAATCTTACCAACCCCCAAATTTTGAACAGTAGCATGTGTGAATTAATAAATGCTAATGAGTGCATTCCTTTTAGACCTAAGGCAACGGAGAAGGCCGAGTATTTTGACTTTGACTCTGAGGAGTTTTTGCACAAAACATTCTGCTGCTTTGTTGGTCTTTCATGTTGTATGTGTTGCTCATTTCCTGCAGCAACAGCATGTGCAAGATCTATCGTACTTTTATTGCAGCTTTTATATGCATTGTCCTAAGAATATTCTTTTAATGAATATTTTAGCAGTTTGTTTTCATGCAGAATTCTGCTCTTGGTGTTTATACATTAGACCGATTCATTTAAACATGGATATTATATTTGATAGCTTGTCTGCAGATTTAGGTGTGCGATTGAATGTTCTTTTTCATGTGCGTGATCATACACATACATGTACATACAGCCTGCCAACTGACTTACCGCTAGGGAACCCCCGCCCATGCAGATGTTACCATGGCAACGCTTTTCATGCTAGGGAAGGAGTCCCCCTTTCTCCTCTCTTTTAGTTGGATGGGTCTTTCTGCAAAGCATTGTGAGAAAGGAACCAAAACATCATAGTGAGCCATGGCACGCTTGGTAAATAAGAGCATTGATATTGTTTTTAAATAGCTATTGTTTTTGCAATTTCTCCTCTTAGTCTTTTGTTGAAAATGTTCACAAAAATCTAACCTTTAATGGAATCAAATAGTTGAAAGAAAAACACATTTTTATGGCACTTTGAAATACATTTGATTTGATCTCAAATTCCATTTTATTTTTTATTTTCTGTTTAAACTTTTCAGGATTCCAAACTGTTAATAAACAAAAGCATGTCTAATAAATTAAATCCATACAACAACTTAATAGAGCTGTATAAAATGTATTTTAGTTTATCTTTTAATCAAATGAAAATGAAAGTTTTTCATTTTTTTGGCAAACAAAGTGCATGTTACTCCATGTTAAATTACTATTAATTACCAAATTAAATTACTCCATGTTAAAATGAAAACATGGAGTAATAATTCCATAAAAAGAATAAAGGATTTATATTTAAATGGCCTTTTGTGTTTATGAGACCGTGTATCCTAACAAGACAACTAGCTCCACATATTAAAGATCCGCCTCCATACTTCACAGTATGGATGAGGTGCCAAACCTAAAGAGCTGTTTTTCCAAAAAGCTTTATTTGAGGTGCATGAAATTAGTGTTTGATATCAAAAGCATTTCTTATTGCAACCTTCCCAGACGTCTTTACACCTTTTATGCATTTGGCAGATGCTTTTATCCCAAAAAAAACTTACATTGCATTCAAGGAACACATTGAATCAGTTCTTGCTTTCCCTCGGATCGAACCCATGACCTTGGCATTGTAAGCACAACTTGTAAGACATGTTTTGGAAACTTCCTGAGACCCAACTAGCAACTCTGCAACTTCTCCAAATTCGATCCGTACAGTTTGTTTGGCGACTCAAACCATCCTGGGGCCAATATAGACACATGTCCTCTTCCAGGATTGTTACCATCTGCGGTTCTTTTAAATGTCTTAATTATTGCCCAAATTATGGTAATGAGT